>JAWWLV010000035.1:2748207-2800978 GCA_035041135.1 Platyrinchus mystaceus
GGGGGGGGGGGGGGGGGGGGGGCGGCCAGCGGAGCCGCCGCGTCTGCGGGAGCCGCCGCCGCCGCCCCTCCGGGCCGCGCCGGGCAGCGCCGGGGAGCGCAGCGGGGCGCGCGGGGGAGCAGCGGCACCGCCGAGCGCGGCGGCAGCGGGCGGGAGGAGCCGCCGGCACCGGCACAGCCGCGCCCCGGGCCCCGCCAGCGGCCACCTCGCCTGGCCCCGGGGGCGGCGGGCCTGGCTCGGCCCGGCCATGCTCGGCCTGGACGTGTGCGAGGCCGGCGGGCAGCTGTTGGAGCTGCTCTGGCTGGCGCTGTGCTACCGAGGTGAGCGGCGGCGGCCGGGGGGCAGCGCCCGGGGGCGGCGGGGGGCATTGCCCCGGGGTGGGCGAGCATCACTCCGGGTCCCCCCAACAGGTGAGCATCCCCCGGGCACCAGGTGCATCACTCCGGGCCCGGGGGAACCGGAGAGTCCCACGGGGGAACCCTCCTCCGTCCCCCTGCCTGTGGCACCCCCCGCATGCCACCCTGCCCTGCCACCCGTGGGGGGCCGGCCAGCCCCCCAGTGGGTTCATCCCTGGGCTGGGAGCCCCCTCACGCTGCCGCGACAGTCGAGGGCAGCCGTGGTGGGGGGCCCAGAAGTGCAGCAGGGCCACTGATCCGTGTCCCCGTCACTGCTGCTGCACCGGGGACCAGCAGCCCTGTGGCCCCAGGGCTGAGCACGATTGCCCCTGCCCCATGCTGTGCCCCGAGCACGTCCCCAGGGATGGAGTTCTGGAGGCTTTGGGGAGCTCAGTGCTTGCAGTCACAAGGACCGGGAGCGATGCAGTGGGCAGAGAGAGTCGGGGGCTGTGGGGACATCACCCACCCTTGTGCCCCCCCGGCAGCCTGGCAGCACCGGAGCCACTGTTTGCCCCAGAGATGCCTTTTTGCCCTGCAGCTGGCAGTGGTTTGGGTTTGGGGTGGGAGATGGGGCTGGTGGCTGCCCTGCAGGGTTGGAGGGGGCCGTAGAGTGGTGACAAGGAGCTCTCTGTGTGACACCGAAGGGGCCTGTGTGCTGCAAGGGTCTGCAGGCACCCCCTGCACTGAGCACACCACGTAGGCACCAGCTCGTTTTGCTCCATGACCGTGCGGAAATGCAGCCGGCGGCAACACCTCTGATCTCAGCTGTGCCACCAGGCCCTGGGGACACTGAACCTGGCGCTGTCCCCACTGCTCCGAGAAGGGGAACAGCTCGTCTGCCCTACGGGGATTGCCCACATCCATCCGTGGCGTGTCACAGCTCAGCCACCCCCTGCCCGCCAGCGCCTTTTTGTCAGGGCATGGGGGGAGTCCCCCGGGGTGTCCCCGGGGCTGCCACTGCCTATCCCCCGCAGACATCATGGCTGACAAGGAGGGGGTGACGCTGTCGCTGGAGAAGGAGGAGGATGCCGACGTGGCCCTGGCGTACAAGACGCCGGAGAAGAAGAGCCTGCAGGAGATCCAGGAGCTGGACCCAGGGGATGAGAGCCTGCGGAAGTACAAGCAGGCGCTGCTGGGTGCCATCCCTGTCGCCGTGGGTAAGTCAGGGGGCTGCTCCTGGGGATGTGCACCCTGGCACTCCGGGCCCCCAACGCTCCGGCACCCCGGCACCCTGTCTAGGTGATGCAGCCTCGGCGGGTGCAGGGAGCTCGGGAATGCCCAGCACCCGCGGGGCATCCCCAGCAGGGAGGACACATCCCGGCTGGCATCGCCCGTGGGCGCTGCCTGTGCCCCCCGCCCGCGCAGAGACCCCGGCATCCCCTGCCGACAGGGTACCGGTGCCCGGGGACCCCGGTTGCCTTGGTTACGGGATCACCGCCGCAGTTTCCATAGGAACGGCTACAGGGAACCGGGAAATTCATGGCGATGACGGAGAGGAACGAACAGCGGGGGGGGGCCAGGGTAGCACGGCTGCCGGTCCCAGACGTGCCCCCCGCTCTCCACGGGACCCACGGCAGCCTCCCAGCCTGGTGCTGGCCTGGTCTGGGGGGGCTCCACGGGCCCAGCACCCCGGTGGGCATCTGTGGGTGCATGGGGGGGCTGCAGGATGAGGGGGAGGTCCATGCAAACCAGCGGGGTGTGTGAGGGGTGCACAGTGGTGTGTGTGCGAGCTGGGGGGTGTGCAGGCTGGTGGGGTGCAGGTTGGGCTGGTGGGGTAACTCAGACCAGTCCCCACCCCAAGGGATGCCTTTGCTACACATGCTGCATCCTCCTCCTCTGCCTCTGTCCTGCTCCTGAGCCAGGGAATGGTGCACCCAGGGGCACACCCATGTCTGGGTCCTTTAAACATGATTTTACCCCAACGGCACTGATGCCAATGTTGGGGTGACCCGAGATGCCCTGTTCTCCTATGCCCTGCCTGGCTGCCTGGCTCTCCTGGTTCTAACATCCCACCAGGGACACTGTGGCCCTTCCTGTTTTTACAGGGGCATGAACAGCCCCTCAGCTCACTGGGATGGAGGTGCCAGTGGGCTGGGCATGGTGGGTAAAGGCCTGGGCCCCGCTGTTTGTCCCTAGATGCCAGCGTGCCCAACGTGCAGGTGACAAGGCTGACCCTGATGTGTGAGCAGGCGCCAGGGCCCATCACCATGGACCTGACAGGTGAGCTTTGGGGACACTTGTGGGAGGAGGAGGAGGAAGGGGTACCAGGCTGATGGACCATCTCCCCACACAGGAGACCTGGAGGGGCTGCAGGGCAGGGCCTTTGTGCTGAAGGAAGGGGTGGACTACAAGGTGAAGGTGTCCTTCAAGGTGAGCCGGGGGTGTGGTGCCCTGTGCCCACTGGCTGGGCATGGCCCTGCTGCCCTCACACCCTGAGGTCCTTGCCATGCGTCCCTGTCCTCACACCCCGGGGTCCCTGTCTGATGAGGTCCTTCACGAGGTCCATGCCCCCCATGGGTCCCTTTTCCCACATGTCCCTGCCCCAAAGGATCCTTGTTATCTGGGGCCCCTGCCCTCCCACCCTGGATGCCCTACCCCAAGGGGTCCCTGCTCCCCATGGGTCCCTTTTCCCACACGTTCCTGCCCCACAGGGTCCCTCCTGCTGCCCATGGGTCTCTGCCTGCTCCAGGGTCCCTGCAATTTGGGGTCCCTGCTGCCTCGGGGTGTCTGCTTCCCACCCTGAGGTTCCTGCCCTCCTGGGTCCCTGCCACCCTGGGAATCCTTGCTGTCCCCAGTGTGACTGCCACCCTCGGGTCCTTGCCCCTCTTGAGGGTTCCTGCCAGCCCAGAGTCCCTGCTCCTCCCAGAGGTCCCACCGATGTTGGGTCCCTGCCTATCCCAGGGGTCCCTGGAGGTCCCTGTCCCTCCTGAGGGGGGATCCACCAAGTCCCTGCCCCTCTTGGGGGTACCTGCCCCCCCGATGCTCCTCAGTGCCCAATCCTGACAGAGGGCTGGATCCCAGAAGTGGTGGATTATCAGGATGGTTGCCCAAGAGTGGTGAGGGCCCCATGCTCTGGGGCAGCACCCGTGGCACCCCTGCCCTCTGCCCGCAGGTGAACAGGGAGATCGTCTGCGGGCTGCGGTGCCTGCACCTCACCTACCGCCGGGGCCGGCCCGGTGAGTGGGGCCGGGGGACTGCACTTGGGGGGGCAGGGCCGGGGGGCCAGTGCCGTCCTGGCCCCACTCACCCATCCCTCCTCTCCCCTTCTCGCCCAGTGGATCGCGACGTCTTCATGGTGGGCAGCTACGCGCCGCGGGCCGAGGAGTACGAGGTGGTGACGCCGGCGGAGGAGGCGCCGCGGGGATGGCTGGCACGGGGCTCCTACCGCGTCCGCTCCCTCGTCACCGACGACGACAAGACGGAGCACCTCTCCTGGGAGTGGGGCCTCTGCATAAAGAAGGACTGGGAGGACTGACCCTCCCTCCGCACCCCGGTTCCTCCCGCCAGCTCGGGGACGCGGTGCCGCCACCCCGGGGGACCCTTCGCCGGCACCGCCGCGCTTGCCCCAGTCGCGTGAAGGGTTGAGGGGGGTCCCTTAGCGAGTGGGCGCCCGTGGTCGTGGTCTTCGCAACCAAAGTTATTTTTAATTGCTCTTTTTTTTTAAATCTCGACGCCCGCCTGGTCCTCACGGCGTCCCCATTGCTGGGGCCGGGGCTGTGACCCCCCCGTGGTCATGCCGTGCCTGGTACCCGCCCGGTCGCAGGCTGTGCTCTTCCATCGCCATTAAACCCTACAGACTGGTCTCTTACTGGTGTGTCTGTGCCCCCGTCACCTCTGCCTGTCCCCCTGCTCCCTGTCTCCCCCTGTCCCTGTCCCCATCCCACTGGCAGGGCCAGGTCTCCCTGCAGTGACGAGTGGCTGGAAAACAGCCACCTGGTCCCACTGCCTTATCGGCCGTGCCGGGCAGCCAGTAGCGGAGGGCCACGAGCCCCAGGGGACCGGCACCTCCCGCCCCAGGGCTCTTATCTGCGTCCTGCCCCCTGGAAAACGTCTTCTGCACCGGCAACATGCGGGGCTGCAGGTCCCGGCTGGTTTGGCTGCTGGTGCTGTCGTTGGCCTGGCTGGGCCCGGCACTGGGGGACGAGGAGAAGGATGGGGAAGTGGTGGCAGAGGAGGAAAAGGAGAAGGAAGAGGATGAAGTACTCTCAGATGAGATCAAGGAGGAGGGCAATGTCCTGGTGCTCCATGAGCACAACTTTGCCCGTGCCTTGAGTGAGCACCAGCTGCTGCTGGTGGAGTTCTGTGAGTTTCCCCACTGCGGGCAGGGGTGTGGGCAGGGGCAGATGTTGGGCAGGGAATATGGGAAGGGGATACTGGCCATGGCTGTGAGTGTGGGCAGAACAGACATATGGGTGGAGGGGGGGATAGGCAGGCAAGGCTGTGGGCCAGAGGGGCAGAAGCACAGGACATGTGACAGGGCATGGGATGGGGACAGAGACATGGAGCAGGGACACAGGCAGAGGTATGGGCTGGGGAAGGAGTAGCAGGGGTATGGCACACAGGACAGGGACACATGGTGGGGGTGGGGGACATGGGCCCTGGAACACGGGCGTGAGCTAGGGCCCAGTGCGCTCATGCAGCCATTACAAGCCCACCTTGGGGACAGGGGACACTCCAAGGCTGTCCCTACTGCCAACGCCATCCCCTGCCCGCAGACGCGCCGTGGTGTGGGCACTGCCAGCAGTTGGCCCCCGCCTACACCCAGGCGGCCACCCAGCTGAGGAACGAGTCCAGCCCGGCACGGCTGGGCAAGGTGGATGCCACAGCACAGACAGCTCTGGCCAACGAGTTCAACATCACCTCCTACCCCACGCTCAAGCTCTTCCGTGATGGCAACCGCACCCACCCCCTCCCCTACACCGGTAGGGCTGCGGCACCGCACGGTGGCCATGGCACCCAACAAGGGGACACTGCCATGGGGCTGGGGAGGGTGGCAGGGTGGTTATGGTCAGAGGGGTGCCAATGTCCTGGTGGAGGTCACACGGTGGTGATGGTGAAATGGGTGGCAGTGTCCTGGTGGGGTTTGCAGCATGGTGACAGTGGGCAGGTGACAGTGTGGTGATGGTGTGTGAGGTGGGTGATGCCGGGCAGTGCCGTGGTGCTGGTGGCAGGTGGCCAAGGCTGAGTGGCCCAGGGAGGGGTGGCAGCCTGGTGAGGGGTGACAACCCAGTGAGGGGTGGCAGGGTGACAGTACTGGCTCTGCTTGGCATGGCAGGAATCATGGACACACAGGGCATTGTGCGCTGGATGCAGCGCCGGGCTGGCCCCAGTGCCACGCTGCTGCACGACACCGACACCGCCAATGTCTTCGCCAACTCCCAGGACTTGGTGGTCATTGGCTTCTTCAAGGTGGGCTGGGGCGGGCGGGGCCAGACTGGGGCTGCAGCCATGGCCTTGGCCATGGCACTGATGTAGGAACTGTGCAGGACCTGAAGGGCAAGGCAGCCCAGGCGTTCTACGAGGTGGCTGTTGAGATGGTGGACATGCCGTTTGGTGTGGCGGAGGCGGCTGAGCTCTTCCAGGCCTATGGGCTGTCGGCCGACACCGTCTGTCTCTTCAAGAAGGTGAGGGGGTGGCAGAGAGTGGTGGGGTCGTCCTGGTCCCCACCCCGGCCCTCACCAGCCCCTGCCTTGGCAGTTTGATGAGAGACAGACAAACTTCCCCGTGGACCCCGCGCGGGGGCTGGACACGGCTGAGCTCACCCGGCTGCTCCGCATCCACAGCCTGAGGCTGGTGACAGAATTCAACAATGAGGTACAGCCTATGTCCATCCCCATCTCTGTCTGTGAGTGCCATAACCCCCTGCCCTCACCCTCCTCCTCCTCCTTCTCAGACATCCAACCAGATCTTCAGTGCCAAGATCCCCCACCACATGCTGCTCTTCCTCAACAAGTCATCATCGGAGCAGCTGTCCCTGCAGGACGGCTTCAAGGCAGCCGCCAGCACCTTCCGGGGTGAGGTGAGGTGGTCCCATGGCAGGGACAAGGGGGGTGGCTGTGGGGCACCCTGTCCTCAGGGTCACCCATCCCCTGCCCAGGTGCTCTTTGTGGTGGTGGATGTGAACGGGTACGGCGCCGATGTCCTGTCCTTCTTTGGCATGACTCCCGCCGACGCCCCCACCCTGCGCCTCGTCAAGATGGAGAACAACCGCAAGTATCAGATGGAGCAGGACTCCTTCTCAGACACAGCCATCCGCACCTTCATCCAGGCAGTACTGGACGGCAAGGTGAAGGTGAGGGAGGCAGCTGGTGCCAGCCAGCACCTGAGGATTCTCTCTTGTGGTGAGTGGTGGGCTGATCACTCTGAGGCCTAATGATGGCAGAAGCACTGTGAACACCAGCTCCCTGCTCGCTGATCCTTCTGCTGCCAGGCTTGAGGGTTTGGTGGGTTGGTAGGGGAAAGGAGGCGGGAGATTGCTGAGGTGGAGACACAGAGCTGGGATGGCAGCAGAGGGGCAGATGTTGTCCAACAGGCAGCACAGGTGCACCCCTGGCTGCGTGCTGGGGCACCTCTGCCCCACACTGTGCCCCTTGGGACCCTGGCGCTGCCCAGCCCACGCTGTGGCTGTCCCAACTGTCGCCACAGCCCCACTTGCTGAGTGCGGAGCCCCCCGAGGACTGGGACACGCGGCCCGTCAAAGTCCTGGTGGGGAAGACCTTCGAGCAGGTGGCGTTCGACGAGACCAAGAACGTCTTTGTCAAGTTCTGTAAGTGCTGGAGCCAGGGCTCAGCCCCTCCACAGCGGCACCCAGCCCTGCCACAGATCCTCACCTGGGGGATGCTGCAGAGCCCCAATCCCTAAGTCCATCCCCTGGCACTGTGCCCATCCCACAGACGCTCCGTGGTGCTCCCACTGCCAGGCCATGGCACCCGCCTGGGAGGAGCTGGGTGAGCGTTACAAGGACCGCGAGGACATCGTCATCGCTGAGATGGACGCCACAGCCAATGAGCTGGAGAACATCACCATCCATGGCTTCCCCACTCTGCACTACTTCCCCGCGGGGCCGGGCAGGAAGGTACATGGGGGGAACACCCCTGGGGTCACCCCGGCTCTGCCAGAATGCAGGGAATGGGGTCATCCCTTGTCACCCTCCCATCCCATGGCTCCAGATGGTTGAGTACAAGAGTGCCCGAGATGTGGAGACTTTCTCCAAGTTCCTGGAAAATGGGGGGATGCTGCCTGTGGAGCCTCCTGTGGTGAGTGAGGTCAGGGACTGCCCCCCCACCCCAGGGCAGCCCCCAGCCCCTGCTGGGTGAGAGGACGGATCCTGTGGGATGATGATGGGGACAGGGGCAGACGGGGACTGTGTGTCCCTCCATGCCTCACTGTTGTCTTTCCCAGGTGACCAAGACCCCTGGGAACAGCACAGGCAAGGAGGATCCAAGTGTGCTGGGGACAGATGAAACCCGGGATGAGCTGTGAGCCCTGTCCCACTCAGGCATGTGCTATAAACCACCCGGAAACCATGTGGGCTCTGGTCTGTTTGCGCCTCCATGTCTTGGGGAGCATCTATGTGTCTTGGGGGCACAGCAGGACTGACAATGGGCAGGGCCCCCACTACCGCTCGGCCCTGGCCCCCCAAGGAGGGGGTGCTGCCAGGGGCCCTCTGCCTCCTTGGGGCAGCTGTGCCATAACACTCATCCTGGCAGCCCCACGATGGCACAGGTTGGCCAAGGACATGGCTGTGGGGGCAACCCCAGTGCTCTCCATGCTGGCCTCATGCTGGGCTGCTGGGGGTTCAGGTGATGGGGGACTAGCCAGGGTCTCTCCTTCACGGCCCACCAGCCCCAGGGGATCCCCAGGAGCTGCTGTCACAGCCAAGAAAGGCAAGAAGAGCCCAACACGGGGCTCCACATGCTCCCCTCAAGTCTGGCTCACAGCTTCTGGGAACCCCAGCATCCTCTCCAAACTTCAGCACCATCCCCCCTCCCCTGGGCTATTCCTCCAGGGGCAACATGTTGGTCCTCTGGGGCGAGGACCTGCCCAGCCACCCCTCCAGGGAGCCCAGGGCAGTCCCAGCCCCGTCACATGCCCAGACCCTTTGCCAGACCGACACCATCCTCTGTCCATCCCAGAGGCTGCCGGGGGCCCAGGTGTAGCTCCGCAGGGAAGGAAGAAAGCAGCAGGCAGTGGGACGTGGGGTTTTATTTAATTTTATCCAAATACCTTTGAAAAGATCATTGTACAAGTCAGCACATGAGAATGCAGAGGAAACGTCGCTGGGGCTGCACGGCCACTGTACATATTTACAGGGACCCCCGAGAAAAAAGGGGGAGACGGAAATCCCGGGCACATTAACAACCTCACCAGACATACCACCATCAGAACGTCAAAAAACAGGGAGCAAACCCCCTTGAAACGCTGTTCCCGGGCTGAAAACATTTGCAGATTTTGATGGACCTCACATAGCATTTTAGGCAAGTCCCAGGACCATGTTTTAAAGGCACTCGGTGACATAAACAACAGGCTGAGTCGCATCCCGGTGCGGTGCCATGGGGTCCCCAGCAGCCCCAACACTGCTGTGGCTGAGAGCAGTGCTGGGCAGGGTGAGCACTGACATGGAAACCCCCTAGCTTTGGGGCCACCCGTTTCTGTGGGTGGGCAAGGGGTGGTCTCCGAAGGAGCTGGCACAGAGTCGCAGCCATGCTGGAGCAGCAGGGCCTGGGCTGGGGACAGGCAGGGTGGTGGGAGCACCGGCACAGCCCAGGCTTCCTTGCAACCGAGTAAGGCCAGGAAGCTTCCCAGGGTTCTGGCTGCCCACTGGGTGATCTGGCCCTATGTGAGCCCCACAAACTGGCATCAATAACCCCTCTGGTGCAGTGCCCTCCTGTTGCCTCCCCTGAGACACAGAAGCTGACAAAAGATGCAGGACTCATAAAAAGACGTATTTTGTCCTGGTTTAGTGTCTCACCAGTTCCCTCCCTGTTACGGTTCTCCTAAAGAGTTCCCTGCTCAATGTCAGAGCTTGTTCCAGGGGTCTGGGCGTGTCTGCACCAGGCACATGGGTGCCAGCACCTTCTCCAGGGGCACACAGGGGACACACACATGAGCATGCAGGCCATGGAATGCCAGCACCCAGCCTGCCACCCCAGCTCCCAGCTAGTCCTCACTCTGCAGGGAGCACCGACCCTTTTATCCCTCTGGGATTTACTCAGTCGCAAGGAAGCTCAGGAGGAAAAAAAGACCCATCCTACCATGTCCAGCAGCTGAGCCTGCCAAGGAGGCCAGAGACTGACTCCTTCCAAATGGCTCAAAAATCTTCACAGCCCCTTGGGACCCTTCCACGTGGGGTGACAGTGGCTCTGCCCCACCGTGCTCCAGAGCCATCCATACTGGGAGAACGGGGCAGGGTGCCGGGAAAGCGCGGAGCAGCCGGACTCTTGACGGATGGCTGTACACTTTGGGCAAGTTCTGCAGTACCTGTATGTTTTACATTTACATAAGAGCACTGTGACATTGGAAATATTTTCCTTTTATTACAATATATCAAAAATATGCAGCTTTAGTAAACAAGGTCATATTACACTTTCTAATGCACTGTACAATGCTACATTACACTTATATTCGGTATGGAGAGGGAGCCCAGGCTCCCACTGGCAGGTTCATGGGGTGAAACGGCATCCACCGGCATCCTGGAGCTTGCCCAGGTCCATGCTGGAGAGCGGGGCTGCCGCCCTCCGCCCTGGGCTTGCCCGGCGCCCGTGGCAGCAGCACCACCAGTGTCTGCCCCAGGCCTTCTCCTCCGGTCCCAGAGTCCTTCACAGTCCTGTCCTCACACCTCGGCTGCCCTGGAGCCTTAGTCAATCTTCTCCACCTTCCCGATGATCTTCTCCTCGAAGATGGGCAGAATGGTGTCGTCCTCCCGCACCTCCTCGAAGACCACACCACAGTCGAACTCGTCACTCACCTTCTTAAAGTAATACCTGGATAAACAGGAACATGGTGGGGGAGAGGGAAAAAAAATGCAGCTGAATGGTCTTGGGGCATCACAGTCCTCAAACCTGGGTACAGCCCTTCCATGGCCTGAGCTCGTGGTGCATGGGAAGCTGCTCCCCCAGAACTGGAGGCCAAAGAGGCCATGTTTCTGCCCCTGCCCTCACCAAGTGAACAAACACAATGGTTAGGACCCATGCTAGCACAGTCAGGAGTTCCAGCCCTGAATCCAATTCCTTTCACACCTCTCCCAAAAATAGTGGCTGAGGCACCTGTATTGGTGCAGCATTTCTAGGCAGGCTTTCCCATGGCCACTCCTACTTGGAAGGGACAACTTGGGAGAGCTACATGCCCCTCACTTGGCTGCTTTGGGACTCTGGCAGGACCCAACCTCTCTGTCCTCACCAAAATAAACTTCGGGAGGAGCCAAAACAGCTCTGAAATCAGAGGGTCCCCACAGCATCACTGAGCATTGGCTGATGCTGTTGCTTACCCAGCCCAGGACACCGCAGGGCAGCTCAGCAGCTTCTGCTGGAGCTGCAAACCATGATGCAGGACATTTCTGCTGTAAAACTCGACCTCCCTCATCCCTGTAACCTGCCTCTTCAGCAGCCACAATCCCACCACAGCATTCCGAGAGGGAGCCCTCCTAACCGACCTCCACCGAGCTCCTTCACCTTGGTGGGAGCAACACCACAGTAGCATCTGCCGGGGATCACTGGCAGTTGCTGGTACCATACCACAGGTGGGGAGCAGCCCTTACCTGTAGTTCCCTTTCTTGGTCAGCAGCTCCTTGAACTGTCCCAGGGTGACCACACGTCCCTTGACCAGGGTGCGGTAGGGGATGGGCTCTCCACAGAAGTAATAAGCGACCACGATGTTCTCGCATGGCTGGGACGCGCCGCTGCCCGGCCTCTTCTGGGGCTTCAACCTGCCGTGCCAAGACACAAGGGACCTGCTGAGTGTCAGCCCACAGTGCTCAGCACCGGTGTGTTGGGTGCCTGAATGAGTGTGGGGCTGCCCGGGGAAGAGGTGTGGGTCAGATCCCACCAGATGGGCTGGAGGATGCACAGTGCGGTCCCTGAGCATCCCTTGCTCCGACCACCAGCTCTCCTGCCATCCAGCTGAACACTGAGGCTGGTGAAGGAGCAGAGAGCACTTGGGAAGGCAGGATTGGTGCCCAGGACACGGTTCTAGCTCAATCCTGAAGAAACCTGTCCTCAGGCTTTGAGAGGGCATGACCCTGCTCATAGCACGGTCTGGGGAGTCACTAGTAAGCTCTGGGTGAAGCAGAGCACCCCAGGCCCACGGCAGCAGACCCAGGTCACCCATCATCACCATCTCACCATGCTCCTGGTGTGCACCCATGCAGGGCTGGAGCATCATCATGCAGGGCATGATCATGCAGACACTGCTCAGACTGCTCAGGATTATTGCCACCATGGCCAAAACAGCTCAGCATGGCTTTCCACTGAGCTACATCTGCAGACAGTGCAGATGAGGTCAGAGGGGATGGAGCTCCCATCAGGGTGCCAAGGCAGCTGCCATCCCCAAAATCTCAGTGACTTCATATCTCCTGTGTTTTTCCTGCTCTCAGAATGCTGGTCTAGTCTCTGTTTCCTGCCCGCACATCGGGGTTCAGCTACGTGGTGCCATCACTAGACCAAAACCATCAGCTCAGCCCTCACACCATTTTCAGAGACACACAAAGGCAGCAATAACAAAATGCAGGGTACTTTGCCCTTCTGCAGAGCCTTTCATCTGGGGTGCTGAGGACGCTGCACAAACATTGGAGCAGCCTACACAAATTGGTACCTTGGCATGAGTGGTCTGAGCCAGAGGGCAGCCTTCCTTTTCAAAGGCACATAAAGCACATTTGGCAGCTTCAAAAAAAAATTATTTTAAAAGCATGCTGGATAAAAAAAGATAATTTTGTATTTACATGACTGGAAAGTCGCTGTAAAGAAGTAGAATTTGCCAAGCACATGAGGTAATCGCAGTTTTGGAAATGACTCTGACCTTAACCTTTAAACACTGGCTGGCGGGCAGAGCACCTTTTCATGGCATGCCCACATAAACACTGGCACTGCAAACCAACACCAGACAGAGCCTTTTCACCTCCTCCTACAGGCATGAGAGGTCTGAAGTTCAACTGAACAACCTTCCGGCTGCCTGCTCTGCCTGGGAGACCCTTGGAGAAGATGCAGCATCCTGAGAGGAAAGGGTCTGCTCCTGGTGCCAGCAGAGCTCTCGGAGCCTCTCCCATCCCTGTATCAAAGCACAGGATGCCCTTTAGCTAGAAAAACATTAAGGAATTGAGTCATCCTTGGAAAAAAAAATACAAAGCATTTAAAGGGAAAATGGGTCATAAATTCAGGCAAATTCTATGAACCCTGTGAGCCAGAAGTTAATTGAAGGGGTTTGGAAAACCTCAAAGTCCCTAAGCTTCTCTTAATCCTGCTGGAGACAAGTCATGACTAAGAGATGTGTGCCTGGGGACCTGGGGACACGGTGAAGTGCCTGGCACAGGCAGCAAAGCTGGTTCCTCAGGGCTGCTGTTCTCCTTTGCCTGGGGAGGTGGAGAGGACAGGACATCCCTGAGCTCTGCCATGGCAGAAGCAAGAGGGGACCGTGCCAGTGACTGGGAGCCTCCTTCCTCCTGCCATGCACTTCACACCCGACAGGCCATTTCTGAATGTGCTCAGCCCAGCTCCCGCACTCCAGAGCAGAGATGTGCCCCAAAATAATGCCTGAAATGATGCCCAGAAGTGGGCTGCTCCATAATCTTGCCAGGCACAGAGAAGAGACAGACTTGCCTTTAGTCTGCCAAGCCTTCCTTTTTCCCCTCTTTAAAAATAGGAACCAATGTTTCCCCTTTCCCAGTCAATGGAAACTTATGCTGTGACTTCTCTAATACAACGGACAGTGGCTAAGACACTTCATCCCTCAGCCCCCAGACCCTGTAGGTGGATCTCATCAGGTCCCACAGACTTGTGCACTTTCAGGTTCCTTACATGATCTCAAAACTGATCTCCTACTGCAGGCAGTTCTTTATTCTCCCAGTCCCTGCCTTTGCCTGCTGTGACTTGGGTGCTGTGCCTGGAGCACTCGCCAGTGAAGACCAAGGCAAGAAAGACCAAGCCAAAAAATCACCTTCTTCTGCATGCCCCAGGTAACCAGCTCTCCCATTTCCTTCCAGAGAGGGCCCACATTTTCCCTTTTATAACCAGTGTGCCTAGAAAAGCTTTTCTTGTTGCTTTAATTCTATCAGCAGAGCTGACACACATCCCAAACCGCAGCCACAGACCTCTAGCAGGCTAAAGCAGAGCTGATGAATATGGACTCACTGAAAATGTAATTTTCCAAGTACTCCTCTCAGGAGAATGAGGCAACACAACCGTCTCCACTTTCGTCATTGCCAAGACATCTCCTGAGACCTTGGCTTGCACAGAGAGGCCACCAGACCGTCTCCAAGCCCTGCTTCATTAAATCTTCCACCTGCACTCATCTCCTGGGTGGCAGTGTGACCAGAAACAGGTACCACTGCCCTGCCCCTTCTGGAATCACCTCCTGTTGCTGTGTTTGTCACAAGCACAAAACATTATCTGGTGTGGAAATGACAGCATTCATCCAACTCACTGCATCTGCATTCCAGTCCTGACTCCTGAGCTGTGTAACCCACTGGTGCTCTGACAGGGAATCTAAGTCTGGCTTACAGCACCAATCCAACCTAACTGGGACACAGAGGTAAGGTGCCCATCTTGCTCCAACTCAGCCCAGGGGCTGGAGAGCTTTGGGAAGCCCAAAATGCACCCAGCAGATGTTACCTCGGGGAGTGTCCCAGTCACCAGATCTGCTTCTCTTCTAAGCTTGGCCCAATCCAATTAACTCCAGACAGATCATGCTAATGTTCTCCCTGCTTGAAAAAATCCTTTCTCTGAAGAGCTGGTATTAATTACTTCAATTCAGCTGTGAATTGTGAGACAGCTACAGAAAATGGATCAAAACCTGTCTGTACAGGGAAGAAACCTGGTGGTCACTGGGACACCAGTGCTGGGCACTGCTGTGCTGTGGGATCTGCAGGTCACTCAGTACCAGACACTTAATCCTGCAATGCTTGACAGCAGCAGCCAGCAGCATCATCTTGGAGATGAGGTCATTCCAAATGCTGTGAAGTAGGGAGAGAGGCTCTTTCTGCAGTATGAGTACAAATTCTGGAAGCGTATTTACAATTCCCAGCACAGGAACTGCAGGCGCCTCTTTGATTTCCAGCAGGGCAGTGCTGGGGTGGGAGTGGGGCTGTCAGCACGCTCAGCCAGGGCAGTGGGCAGTTGGCTGGGGAATCCCACCCACTGCTCTGGAAGGGCTATGTGGAGGGGAGCCTCTGGAGAGCCGGATAACCGTGCTGGCACAGCCAGTGCTCTTTGCACAGCCGTGCAAAGCTGGCACAGCGTGCTCTCCTCCCACAGCCAGATCAAGCAGTGGCTCAAGGACACCTCTGGGCTCACCTCCACCTTTCCGTGCTTCCCCAAGGCTCCTGACAAACCTGGGACACTGGCTCCAATTTCCCAGAGCTCTTCAGAGCTCCTGACTGAAATAAATGGTGTTTTCATGTGAATTCCCCTCTCATTTTCTCCTTTGTTCTCACTGAGCCATGGGATCTATTTCCAGGCAGGCTCCTGTGCTAATCAGAGCTCTCTAAAAAGCTGCCAGCTCAGGTGTGCTTCAGCTGGAGCACCCAATCCTGCCAAAATCCAGCAGAGAGACTTCAACATCCAGAAATCTTTGGCTCCCTGGGGACCACTGCATCCATTCTTGCTACTGGGCACAGACACATTTGCTATTCATGAGCAGTTCCCCACTGGTGGAGCTCACACGGTTCCCAACCATGTCTCCCTGGTTTTCCACATACAGGGCAGGGCTGGGAGATCCCTGCATCACTGTGACAAGAGCCAGACTCGTGGGGAGACAGTGCAAGCAGAGTAGCCCAGCACTGGGACTGCTTAGCCCATCCTCCCACTGGCCTGCATGGCCTTTCCCACATGCCATGGGGTTCCTGTGAAAGCCACTCTTAAAATACACACCGAATTATTGTTAGAGTATTAAATGCATACACATACAGCCCAGGGTGGTGTACAGACATTTCTGGGGAAGGTCCATGAATTTAGTACAACTATAAATGACTCTACTAATAAACCCTATCCAATTACACCAGCTGAAAGGTAGATCACATAAACTTGGCTTAACCTGGCTTGGGAGAGCCCTCTAATTACCTGGCTTTCAATCAATGCTCTGACATGAATACACAGAAGTCTGCCATGTGGTCACTGCAAGCAAAAAACTGGAGCCTGGCAATTAAGAGTTTGGGTTTTTTTTAATTACATGTGTGTTTCCAAGAGTCAGATCACAAAGATTTGAGTTTACAGAGGACAGCTGTAAAGCTGTGAAAGGTTTTTTAATGGACAAAGTGCTGTTAAGCTGTTAACAGTAATTATCCAGCACTTCCAGAATGCTTTTCATTGGAGAGCTCCACGTGCCTCGCAAATAATGTTCCCTGACAGATAACACAGAGCAGGAGAATGAGCTCTGCAACAGGCAATAAGCTGAGTCACAGAAAGATGCAGTGACTTGGATATGGCCAGGCAGGAGGCAGAGCTGCTGCAGCAGGGCTACAGCACAGTGCTCTCCTCCAGAGCCACTGCCGGAAGCTTGTGTGAGATGTAGATAAAGAGCAAACACATATTTGTCTTCTGCACTTAATTCTGCTGCATCCTGATGAATCCTGCTCCTGCACCAGCCTCTGAAGTCATGGTGTGGGTGTGAACAAGCAGAGAGCCACAGAGTACCAGGGGAGAGAGCTCTGCCACGCCAGGCCCATTCTAGACATGCTCCCCCTGCCCAGCCCCTTCCTACCCTGCCAGGAGCATTTCCAGTCTCTCCCTCCACAACCCACAAGCCCAGGCCCTCAGGGTGGGTTTTGCCATTTGCACCACTACATCAGAGGGACTGAGGCAGGTTTCTCTGACCTCTCTGCATGTGTCTCCACCCAGATGGAGCTGGAGACTAGAGCAGAAGAGAAGGACATCCCTCAGCTGCCCACCTTCAGGGCAGTCTGTCCCAACCCTCCCACACACAGTCAGACCCTACTGTAGTACCTTTGTTTAAGGGGGAGTTTTCCAGCCCTTTTTTCCTCTTCCTCCAACCTCCTGCGAGCTTCTTCCAGCTGGGTGAGAGGGTTGGGGGCTGGGTTGGGCGGCATGGTAGGATCTTGGATGAAGGGGTGAGAAGGCTGGACGACGTTCCGGAGCTGGGCACTGACCCACGGATGCACCGCGACAGGTCGCTCGATGGAGAGGGGCCGGACCATGTCATGGGGCAGCTGCTTTTTAGCACCTGAAGAGCTGCACAAACACAAAGGTTTTACATGGACCACCAGGAGACTCCAAACAGGCACACAGCCATTCCCAGGTGGACCTGCTGCTGGGAACACAGAACACAGACACAGCTGGGAAGCTCCTCACAGCATGGCTTCCGAGGGAGAGGGGAGCAACATCAAAGTCTAGAGAAGATTTGAGGACAGAAAGTCCTGAGACATCAGGGTGAGCAGCCCAACCCTGACACAAACCTCACAGACGTGTGTAAGGGCATCAGTGCACAATACATAAAAAAAAAAACCAGCAAAAGGCAGTTCCACAGTTTGTGACATTCCTCCAGGAGATGCCCTGTGCTACCAATACACTGGTCAGCATCCCCAGGGAAGGGGGATCTTTCTCCAGCTCCAGGGGTGGAACTTGCTGCCTGACTTCCTGGTGGCCTGGCACTGCCCATGGCCCTGGCACTCAGCCCCAGCTGCCAGCAGTGCAACCTGCCCTGGCTTCTACTGTCATCCTTCAGAAAAAGTCCTTATAGCCCCTGAGCAATCCTAAAATTCCAAAGGCTCTAAACCCTTGGTGTTGTGGATTCTTGCCTTCCCAGGATGTGCAGGAGCAAGGCTGACATGCCCTGTGCAAGGGATGCAATACAACAGCGTGAAGACCCCTCTCTGCAGCCCTTACCCATGGTTTGTTTTCTTATGCCTGCTGATCTCCTTCTCTCCTTCTATGATCCACTGAAGGATCTTCTGGTTTCTCTCCACGTCTTCAGGAGATCCTGGCATCTCATAGTTGGCACCATCACTTTTCCCTGAATCAGTCTTCTTAACATTCCTTTTGGAGAGCAGACTTGCTTTCCCACTGCAAGAACAAAGCTTGAGACATCAGTGCTTGGCCCACCATAGGCCGGGGCAGAGGATGGACATGTCTGTCTCCAGACATCTCCCACAGCCCCCTGCTCTACCAAGGCTCAAACCAACCATGCTGCAGTTAAGCCTAAGAGCAAGACTGGCTAGACGTTGGCACAGCAACTTCTCTGCCCAGTCACTTGTGGGGAAAGGGAGCTTCTCTGGACAAACAAGCCACAACCCTGTAGCAAGATCTGCCACAGGAAGGGTTGTGTGAAAGCCCCAGCTCTTTGCTCAGGGCAGGAGGTTCATCCTGGTGCTGCAATCTGTTGGCTGCCTCTCCATGCCTGACCACTGCTTGAAACCTGGGTCCTTCCTATCAACCTCCAGATTCACTGATACCCTAAACTCTGACTTGCCATGCACAGTGTTTGCTCCTCACCCTGATCTGAACCGAGGCTTCACATCATGGTAGAAGATCCCATCCCAGCAGGGTGGGCTGCCTTCCATGGGCCAGCCCTGCCACCTCGAACACTGCAGCCAGAGGGATGCCAGGCAGCAGCCCACACTCTGGCTACACCTTTGGCTGCAGCAAAGGCTCCTACAGGAACCCAATGGCTCCTTGCCCATGGCCACGTGCCCAGCTGAGCAGCCCCAGGCTCAGGAGGCCGTGCAGAATTCCCCTGTGCTGGCCTGGCATTGGCACAGCCTGCAATTTCATGGGACCCCCACCATCCTAACCACCCACCCATCCATAGGACCTCTCTCCTTCTGCACATATAACTAAAATAACCTTACCATCAGAGAGGAGAAACAGGCCCTTAGGTAGCTGTGCTGATTTTTTGGGGAAAAAGCCTGGAGAAGGGTTGCTGCAGATCTACAAAGGCAGGGCAAGCTGACATCTTCTCTGCTTCTCCCCACATAAGGATCAGTGGGTATAAATGAAACTCTGCAGCAGCAGGTTCAGTGCAAACAAAAAAAAATAAGCCTTTTTCTGCAGGTTGTCATCAACCCACAGACACAACCGTGGGGGGCTGGGGGGACAGCAACCCAGCCGAGTTCAACAAGGAGCCAGAGAAATCACAAAAGACTGCAGGCTGTCAAACAAGACCATTTGGATGCAAACCATTGTCCTGTGAAGCTCCTAATCTAAGGACTGCCAGGAACTGGGAGTTTGTGCCAGAGGAAGGACAACTCTAAGTGCCTCCTATTACAATCCCATTAAATATATGCTGTAGTTGCTGCTAGGAGGAAGTCTTGTGTCTAGATGGGGCTTTGCTTTGGTCCAGCATGGTCATGTTCAACTCTGATGAAGCAACAACCCTTTCCCCAGTGAAACAGGGCAGATTTAACTGCTTCTCCCTCCTGGAGAGCCTCTGCACTCTGCCTCCCTTCTGCCAGCCTGGAAAGCTGGTCCTGTCTGCTGCAGACCCAGCCTCCTGCCTTCCTAACACCCCAAACCCACAGCTTTGGGGAGCCAAACATACTCAGGGTGAGCACAGCTTTCCCCTGTGGCTGCTCCATCCCCATCCCCCATCCCAGGCAGCCCTGAGCTTCACTCCCACCACTGCAGTCATCCAGTAACAGGACCAACAGAACCTGCTGCAGCAGAGGAGCTTCACCCTCTCCCTGCAGCATGGAGGAGGGGATGGAGGAATTCAAACAGCCAAGGGAAGATGGACAGCAGTCCATAAAGCAGCAAAATGGCTTTTCTGGGCAGAGGTTGCCCTACCCTGGAGAACAATCCCCTTGGGACAGGCTGTCACGGCAGCACTGCAGCATCCAGTGCTTTGTTGGGAAGAGAAAGGAGCCCTTCTGGAGAAGGGATTCGGCCTTGCAATAAGGAGGGGGGGGTTTGTCCTCTCATAAACACCTTAAGAAACCTGTTTCTGTTACCCAAACCCCGAGACAAAGCCCTAACATGCAGCTCCTGGTCCATGAGAAGTAGACCAGCACCTGCAATTTCTAAGCACCTCCACTGTTTAAGGAGCAGAAAACCTACCTTATAACCAGGCCATTAAAAATCCTGGTTAGAAGGTGTCTATCACAGAGATAAAAAGGGGTCTCAAAAGAGTTATCGGGGCACATACATTTCTGAAGGATATGAGCAGTGGAAGGCCCTCAAACCATGTCCCAGCATAAGGTTTCTCAAGAAAATGTGGTTCAAACAGTGTTTCATCTACATGCTACAGCCTCCCTAGAGAGGCCATGGCTTTGGGAATCCCAGTGTTGGATGTTCCCTGACTCACCTGTAGCCTAAAGAGTCCATGGGGACAGGGGCCATGCCCAAGTTTTCACCGTAGTTTCTTGACTTTGTTGCATAGTTATGTGAATCTACATTCCAAGCAAAGCTGTTCTGCACTCGCTGCGTGGCCTCGGCCTCGATCTGCTCTTTTGGTTTCATCATGCTGTGGTGATGGATGTGGTGGTAGACATGTTTATGGTGGTACATGTTAGCTGCATCCAGTTTCATTCCTGATTTCGTTGCGTGCTTGCCATGCCCTGGAGGAATTGTTCCCAGTGTCCCTGACAGCTTTCCTAAGTGGCCGCTTTCCGGGGACCGTGGTTTAGGAGAGTGACGGCCGGGCCCTGGGGACTGGCAGCCTGGTGTTTTCATCACACGCTGCACGTGTTCATCCAGGATGCTTTCGGGGTTTTCCTCGTGGGCATCTCTCATCTGCATCCCAGCACAGCCCATCTCAGCGTAACGAGGAGCAAAGTGATGGAAGGCTTGGGCGGAAGGCATCTTGTGGCTAATGACCGAGGGACCAGAAGAGATATCTGCATCCTCACCTTCTTCCTCCTGCAAGAAACACGGGGACAATCAGAGAATGACAGCAGTGTGGTGGAAGGGGTCTACAGTCCCACCTTCTGCTCGGAGCAGGATTGCTGCCAACCCTTGGGTTAGGCCTGGTTTAATCCAGCCAGATCTTGAAAACCTTCAAGATGGAGATCCACCCCTCTGGAGACCTGTCCCAGACTGACAGGAAACTCCTAATGCTCAGGCCAAGCCTGTGCAGTCTGGCTGTGACTGAGCAGAGCAGCTCAGATCTCTACCTGCTTTCTGAACCATCATTAGCGACATTCTCCACGCACTCCCCAAAGAGACGGAGGTGAGCTCTGACAGGCAGCGCACACATCACAACCAGGGACACAGACACAGCTTTCTGGCCAGCCTAACAACTCAATCAGGTACAAGAGCAGGCAGAACCCTACTGAAAACCTCTCCAAGTCCCCTGAAGGTGATTCTATAACAACCAGCAGTGGAAATACAAGTTACTGCACCGCACTTGTGACTTCCCACGCGCCTTTGGTAAGGCACCGCTTCAAAGCACATCAGATAAACCCAGAGCTACAGGATATGTGGCAAATCAGTTCTGAGTCAGGTGAGACCGGGGGGGTTCTCACCCAAATGACTACTTCACAAGGCAAAGCCAAGAGTGGGCTGTAACAGGAGGGGGCAAGTGAAGGTTGACAGCTGCATGAACGGTTTTGAAAATCAAACATTGATTTCTCCCGGGCATGCTAAGGCTGGAGTGAAGCACTTCACACAGATAAAGAAATGGATTGGAAGTAACTGCTTGTTCTTGCAGTTCACGCTGGTCTAGGACACACTGTTAGCGACTCTTAAGTCCTTGCCAGGAAGAATTAAACTCCTCCATGCTGACAGCCACAGTTTTGATGCTGACGAACTACTTTACGCTCCAACATAAACACAGATATTTATGAAGTTTCTTTATTGGAAGTCAGGATTCCTATTTGTTTTAATTACATAAGCAGGATTCCAGCGAGCCCTTTAATCCTGCTCTCTTTTCCTCCTTTGGCACAGTAAAGAAGTCAGTTGCAGCACAGGGTATCTCTGCCCTGCCAGATAAATGCATCTGCTGGAAAACACTGACTCCCATCAGCTTTGCCTGTCAGATGCCATCATCCATCACTTGCTAACCAGCTTCAAAGTTTCAGCTGCCAACCACACAAGAAAGCAAATAACAGACTTCCTCCCAGTGTCACACCTGGGGGTTCAGACCTGGAGCAGGGACAATGCCAGGCTTTGAAAGTGCCAAAGGTGTGGGTGCTGCAAGCCTGGGGTGTTGACATGATGCTGGTGTCTGGAGGAGACATGCCACTTTCTAACAGATCACTTTGAAGAACTTCAGAGGCATCTTTCATCTACAGCCACTGCAGCCTGCCTTGGGCACTGAGCTCAGGACAAGAAATGAGGAAGCCTGTGCTGACTAAACCCTTGCCACTGGGCTGAGCATTTATGATAACCCAAATATATGCTCAGCACCTGGGAGGCTTTTGGGCCTGGTACCTCTCAGGTTTAAACACCAACTAACATTCCCTGAGGAACAGCAGCATGACCTTTCTGCTTAGAGCCAGAGCTCTGGCAGTGCTGTCACACCAGAGCAGCGTGGTCCAGCCAAATGGATGCCTGGAATTTGGGAAATCCTCTGGCTGCCTGGAACTGCATTTTCCATGTAATGTGGACTTTTGCTTCAAGATTGAGTTCAGGGTGTGCCAAGGGGAGGAAAGGGATGCCTTGGCTCTCTCTGTTCACCTCAGCTCAGCTCATTTGTGTCACTGAGCAGATCTGGACCCCAAGCAGGACCACAGGCAGGAGCAGGTGGTGCTGGGGTGGATGATGTGCAGGCAGGCCCTGGGGATCACCCCCAGCACTGGTCTCAGCCTCACACCAGGTAGGAGTGCCCCAACAGTGAGACAATGGCAGCAATGAAGGAGTTGGGGTGCCTGTCACAAGCTGTCATCTCTCCTTGAGCTTGGCAAAGGTTCCAGTCAAGGCTACAGGTATCAGTCAGTTGTGCTGAATCTTTTCACCTGCTCAGTCTGCAGTGAAAAAACTACATCTGTGATGTGGGCTCTGGAGCTGTGTTTTGGCATCTCACTGTGGTGAGCTGGGCAGAGCTTGGAACAGACCTGGGCAAAGCATGGCAATGAGCTGGGCACATCCTGGCAGTGAATTGGGAAGAGCCTGGCAGTAAGCTGGGCAGAGCTTGGAGGTGAGCTGGGCACAGCCTGGCAGTGAGCAGAGCCTCTGGGAGGGCAGGAAACCCCGGGTCCCATAACCACTAGATGGTGCTTTGTTGACATAATATTGCCAGAAAGCTCTTTCACCAGCTCCCAAGGCAGCGGCAGCCAGAGATGCAGCTCCAACTTTGCTGACTGTCTGCTGAGCTGTTTTTACTCTCCAGCAAGGCTGCGGGTGCCCTTCCCTTTGAATTAGGAGGCTGAGAGCTGCACTGATGAGCTATGGGCAAGCAATACCTCGCTGCAAACCTCCTCTGCCTTCTCCCAGTCCCACCCATTCCTAACCTGCTGCTGATTGGGAAGGCAAAGAAGCTCTGCTAAGCACCAGTGCCTGTTCCATCTCATGCAAATGATTTCCCTCTCTAGCCAGGCAATGTTTTATATTCAAATAGTGAGAATCTCAGCAGTGGCTTTGCTTCCCCTGGCTTATTTTCCATGTGCTCAGTTCAGGCAGAGTAATCTGTATGATCTGATGCTGATCTGTATATGACACTGCAGCTTCCCTGCATGGACATGAGGCTGAAGTGTCTCAATAATACGGGAAAAAACAATATCCTCTAATCCTCTCTCACACTGCTCAGAGTAATTAATTAATTCAGAGTTTGTTTTTTTGGTAAAACAGAAATCTGTCAGTCTTTTCAGTAAAAGGCATTTCAAATCAGATGCCTCCTCTCGATGTTACTGCATGATGTGGCTTTGAAAGGGAACCTGCAGGCAGCTCAGTATGAAGGAGAAAAGTTCCTTCTTCCTAGCTTTTGCAAAACATTTCCAGCCTCTCTGCTAAGCTGATAACTACCTGATGTGACTAACACTCATGGTTTTCCCTGTGCTGCTGTGCACTGAGCCATGCAGACCCAGGAAGAGGTTACCCTGTAGTCTGGTGTTCAGGTCATAGAAGAAAGCCCTGTGATCCAACAGGATTCCAGCTCTCCCTCTTGCTGATACCAGCAGCTCCTGCACCTTAAGTGCTGACCTAAAAAAGCTACAGTTGCTTACTCTGAGTTTTTCCTGAATGGCTAATGCCAGATGCCAGCCAGTCAATGAAATACATTCTGGAGACAGCAAAGAGGTTTAATATATAGCATTAGTGGGAGTCCTGGGCTTAAAAATAGATTAAGTCACACAAAAATGTGTTTAAACAGACTTAAATATATTCTCTGGCACGTAGGTATTTGCTGATTTTATAGTATTGCTACTGGCAGCTTCTTCAAGGAGGCAGAGGGCTGGAATAATGTAGTTCAGTACAGGTGAAGGCTGCAACAGAGCCACATGACGAGGAGGAAGAGCTCTAGGACTTAGCAGAAAATGCTGCTGGTTACATTGGCTTTGTCTAGAAAGCAACCGTAGTCACCAGACAGGACAATAGTGCAGTTCCAGAAGAACAGGAATCTAATCAAAAAACAGCACCTCTATGGCCTATTCTGGCTGGATGGGGAGCTTGCTGGAAAATGCCTGGAGCTGGAGGGGGCCTTACAGATCCTTCTGCCTTCCTCAGTTCTCTGCATTTGAAATGCAGATGGGATTTAAATTGAACACTACAACCTACAGCTCTTTTTTGTTTAAAGAGCTACTAGATGAACATTTTAACATACTCCAGTGGGGCTGAAGGTTCTTTCCTGGAGTCCCAGGGGTTCAACTTCCCTGAAAGCATAGAGCCAACCAAGCCAGGCACCACCACCTCTGCTTTAAGGGAGAGCTGCAGGTTGCTGAGCACAGAGCCTTCGCCTCAGGGCCACAGCAGCTATTAACTGCAGAAACCCACAATTTCATCACACAGAGCTGCAGTTACACTGACACTGGTGACAATCAGTAACACCACAGTGTCCTCTGAAATCTCTCCTGTATCCCCAGCACAAGATGGAGTGTCTCAGAAGAAAAAATATGGTGTGAATACTGCTGAAAAGGGGTCTCACACAGGTAATATCACATGGCCAGCACCTCACTCTTCACCTTTTGGAGCTTGTTGTGGAGCTTAAGGCCTTGCACAGTTCCCATGGTTCACCTAACAAGTCCTCAGGTCCCAGCAGTACCAGGGCTCACAGCCCTCAGTGCCACTGGCTGGGTATTCCCAGCCACCCTGTGCAGTCAATGGATTTCTCTGCCCAGGAGACACACCTGATCAATTCCAAGTTTTCTAAGAATGTGTTAGGCAATGAGGGGCAGAACCCTTTTGCTTGTGGTAGAAACATCCTGATAGCAGACACAAACACCTCCAAGCACAACATTCACCTGCCCTCTGGTTACCATTTGCGGAGGAAACAGGGATCACACAAGACCTCCCAGGGAAAGGTTACACAGTCCCCGTCCTCGCACGGAAGGCACTGCCCACAAAGTCAGGAGAGTCAGGGTGCCAAAGAAGGTGATGGAGAGCATCCACAGCCTCTAATTTATGGCAGAAGTGGGCACTGCTGTGCCATGGCTGGTATCCTATACAGGGAGGGAGCACTGGAGCTCACAGAGCCCTGCATGGATGGGGGAACAGCACGTGAAAGCTCCTGGGGCAATGGGAGCCTCCAAGAGCCCCGTGCAAGTGCTGACCATGGCAGTGGAGCAGGGAACTGGTGACTCCAGTTGCTTCCACAGCAGCTGAAAGCTCCTTGTGGTACAAAGCAGCCTCCCAGGCTGGCAGGAGGCAGGAAGGTTACTGACCGCTCGAACGCGTTTAAGGCGCTCCTCTAATTTCTCCTCTGCTTCACGTTCCTTCTGTACTTCCTCCAGACGATTGATCAGTTCTGCAGCAAACTTCTCTGGTTCCACGTGGATATCCTTTGGCATTCGGTACGTACGCTGCAGGGAGAGCACACCAGGGGTTAGCCTGAAAAATCACACATTTATTTGGGAGGCTCTGATAACTGGAAATGCCGGTCGTTCCGGTGGGGAGCGGAGGGAGGACAGGCTGGCAGGCACTGAGGGGCAGCCCAGGATCTGGGGGCTGGAAGCTGAGCCACCTCCATGAGCTCCCTGCCTGGCACCAGCTCCACACACCTCCCCATGTAAGGGAAAGGTTTTCTGGAGCCACAATTCAACAAGTTTTTTTTGCACTGAATTCCACTTAGGGATGGATGTGCTTGGTTTTCTCCCAATGTACACAGGGTCAATAGGAATATCCTTGTCTCAAAGGGTGGGAAAGGGATGTACAGACCTCTCAACCACTCAAAAATCCTGTTCACAGCAGTTAGATTTTCACTTGGATAGAAAGGAGGACTCTGGTGCACACTTGGCTTATCCCAGGGGGATCAGAGTATGCCAGTCAACTTCTGCAAAATGGCCCCTATTCCCACAAAGTATCCTCTCCTCCTGCAGGATCCTGTAGGATTGCATCTCAGCTCTTCAGAGCCATGCAACGATTCCCTGCTGGCTTTATCAATACAGCACCCTTACAAGCACAGATGCCATTTTACTGCTTGCTCTGGGTGAATAAATGAATATTTATGGCAGTTCAAGGGCATTCTTGATTCCTTATGCTGAGTTACTTCGTCCCAAAATTCCTGAGCTCTGGGATAAGAAGTTTGTGAAGTATGAAGGTCTCAGCTGCTGTATTTCCCCCCTCATTTTCATCCCTTCTGCATTATTTTGTTAAAATATTAGAAACAATGAAATGACACAGCAGAGATAAAAATTTAATTTGGAGGAAAAATAGTTGGAAAATTCAGCAGCACAAAACCCTGCATTCAAATATTTCAATATCAACACATGAGAAATATATACTCTATAGGACCAGAGATAAAACTAAATGTGAAGACATAAGATAACTCACAGCAAAAGAACAAATGCAGCATCAGAAGCAGACATGGAGCTTGAAAACTTTAAAGTAGGATAAGAGACCACGTGAATTTATCCCAGACCAGCCAAAAGATCAAAGCAGAAGACTAAAATACTGCTTTGCCTGAAAACCTGACAGAAGTATGCAAATCATATTGGCTTTGCTGTCCTTGCCAGTGGCTGAGAGGAAGGCAGGGAAGAAAACCAGCAGCAGTTTAAGTACCCACTGATGGCACCAAGGAGCTGAAGGCATCTTTCATGACACCCCAGCTGGATTGCAGAGGTCCCAATTAAAGCACTGCTTGTTTGGTTTGCCAAGAGGAATTGGTCTTCCGGACCCTGCCAGCAAATCTCAATCCCAGTGACCCATCCGAGCTGGGAAAAGCCTCCACCAGCCATTCCTTCATCCATGGAGAGGGCACAACATGTGTGAGCTACCAGGTGGCTCCTACCCTGGGATGACATCTTGGCTGCCACCAGGACCTCCAGCCCTGCAAATCAAATTAAAAAAAAAACCCAAAACCGCAGGTAAAGATTTTCACCAACAAAAATGTTTAGTCTTGAAATGCTTGCACAGGGGCCGAGGCTTCATCTCTGCACTGCCCCAGACGTGGTCCAGCACGGGGGAAGATGTGGCAGGGCTGGTTCCTGCTCTCTTACTCCCTGAGGAGCTTCCAGGATCCAAGTGATGTCTCTCTGTTCCCCGGCAGCCCAGGGGAGCACTTCTGGCTAAGGGAGCTGCTTTCTTCAGAAACCCCAAACCCATGACCACCTCCATCCACCTTGTGAGGCTGCACCAGCAGTTCCCAAGGAGGGAAATCTCTCTCTTGCCTGACAAGTCACAACCTGTGGGGTGACGTGCTCCCTCCCTCCTGCCACCTCAGACAGGCCAACTCTCCCTGAGGTTGTTTACACGACAGCAGCACCAAACCCTGCTCCGTTAGACACCTAATGAGCCTAATAAGAGGGAGCTTGGAGCTCAGCAGTTATAGTCTCAGGTCTCCCTGTTGCAGCTACCACAGAGGAGCACAACTGGGAAAGGATTTCCTTTAATTTCATTGTCCCTGATGCAATGCAGCATCCCAAACCAAAGTTTCTCCTGAGCCTCCAGCAAGAGTGGGTGCCAAGGCTGTTTGGAATCCTGAGTATGCAAGTCCTGTCACAGGAATATGCTTCCCTGCAGGCCCAATAATGCTTAAGGACCACAGCTCTGTCAATGATGAGGATCTGAACACATCTGGAATAACTGCTGTATCCAGGGAACTCATGATGAGATGATTCTCGTCTTTTACAACTAATACCTCAGCATGTTTATGCACAGGCTCTCCAAGTCTGGAGATGACTGAAGATCAACTACAGAACTTACAACAATCGAGCCCAAGAATCTTTAGGATGAACTAATTTTCCTCTGTCCTTCAAAAAGCTGCTGCACCTGCAAAACCCACTGCCCCATCCTTGGAGCTTCCCACTCAGCACAACAGCTTGCAGAGAGCCTCAGCAGCCTGTGAGAGGGTGCAAACGCAGCCCCCTCTGTGCAGCCATCTCTGCAAGGGTCTCCCTGAGCATCCGAGTTGAGTGCAGCTGGAATGAACGTTACTTCACCCCATGGATACCAGTTGTATGTGCCTACACCTGTAAGGGTGACTCAGAGAGCTGGGAAGCAGGAGGATGCTCTGAAAATCGCCACTTATTTCTAGCTCAAAGGATGAACCACACAGACTTCCCCAAAACTAACAGTATTGCAGAATAATGGATGAAACAATCCCGTTCCCTGCGCTGAATCAATCCAGAAAATTGCTGAGTGCTCTGTCTCCCTGGACAGCAAACATGGATTGCACTGACCTGGTTCAAAAAGACAACAAAGTGCTTGAAACTTTTATCAAATGATGGGCCTGACTTCCAAAGAGAGACATGGGAGACGTGCTCCATCAACAGCCAGCCAGGCTGAGCATGTGTCCAGAGCAGGATCCTTCAGGGCTTCAGGATTTTGAACCTGCCTCCAGATTCCCATGGGCATACAGAGTCCTGCCAAGGGAGTCGTAAATAAGCTGTTTATTTTTCTGAAATCAGAAGGGGCTCCAAATGCTTTTGTTCCAAGTCAAGGATGCAGCAAGGTTTAGGAGGATCCAGCTCTCCAGTCTGCAGCAGAATGAGATCTCTGGACATTCTGAATCAACAATTCAGAGAGGAAGTACTCAATTTTAATGAGCTGTTTATTTACAGCTGTTTTCTCTATTGTTTTATTTAATGACCTACCTACTTCTATTTAATGCCACTAGTTAGGTAGGTCTGTCCAGAACCAAACCACACTGAGATGGGGAGGCTGCAGAGGACAACAGATGGGAGGCTAAATGCCAGGTGGATTGCCAAAAAAGAAATTGCTTGAACTGGTCTGGATGGAGCAATCTTTCCTCATGACAGCTCTGAAGGAGTTCTTGGGGTACCTATCACCAGAACAATGTCCTTGACACATGAAGTGCCTGAAGCTCTGGCACCTTAGGGAAGAAGTAGCCTGCTAAGAACATGTGAGAGTCCCAAGCTCTCCATTAGTTCCACTCAGCTCTCACATTTTCTCCTTCTTTTCTTGGAGGTGACAGAGTGGGAATTGCATGGATTTTGCTCCATGAGGTAGGTGCAGGTCTGGTTTTTGATGGATTTCACCCTCCCCAAGGAACCGAGGTTTGAGGACCAAGTTGCACATCAGAACACACCAGCACCCAAAATGTGTGGTTCTGCCATGATCTGTATGTGAAAAGGATGAAAGGGAAGAATCTCACTGTGGTTTGCAGGTTCCCGTTGGGAAGATTCAACCCCAACTGCTCTGAGATAAAACAGGCAGTCTTCCAAAATTTTATTGGGTAGAGATCCCTAACAAGCCCCAGGATCCACAGGTTGGGCTGAACCATTTCTCACAGATCTGAACAGGCCAAACCTGTGCTGGTAAATCTCCCTCTTCTACAGGAGGTTTGATGTCTCCGTGATGCCTGAGGGGGTGATGTTAGATCACAAGTCAATCTTGGAAATGAAAAGACAGCAGGGTAGTGAAGCCACAAGCAAAGAACTTCTGAACCTCCTTATCTCTTAGATTGATACATTCCTCTGTGAGGTAAGTTTTTACAGATAAATGGTGTTTCCATACCAGAAACACTTAAGGCAGAGCTCACAGATACCTGGATTTCAGCATCCACTTTAGCAGCATTCAGGGATTAGCAAGGAGTCCCGCTGCTGCAAGGCATTTGAGGGAAACGGCATAAAACAGCCAATGAGAATTCCAAGCAGGTTCCCAACTTGCAGGAGCAGAAATCTCATTTAGCTGTAGTTATCCAGGCAGCATGAGAGCAGGCTCCTTCTGTGCACTCCCCACTCGTACAGCATAGCAGAGTGGTCACTCACAACCTTCTCAAGAACACTACAGGAGCCACCCTGCAGTATCCTTGATTGCGGGGCAGGACAGGAGAGCTCCCGCCCGATGATGGAGCTGCAGCAACAGCATCACAAAATGGCTTCTTCTTGCAGTTAAACCAACCAACCAAACCCCAAGTCTTAATGCTTGAGGATGGATTTTCTGAATTTGCTGTGGAAAAGGAGGATCTCCCATTCTCTCCTGGGAATGGATGAATGCCAGAGCCAGGGTAAATACAGGATATTTACAGGTACAGCCCTGCAGTCTCCGGGCTTTCTCCCTTCCTTTGAGAATTTGCTTGCTCTTTCCTTCCTTGGTGCTCCAAGACTCTGCTTAAATCCAAGAGATGGAAAACTACATGAAACACTCACTCACTGTGTAATGGGTTCCTGCCGGAGGCACAACACAGGCCCCCACTGCATTCCTGGGCAGAGTGCCACTTCACAGAACACAACTTTTCCAAACTTAGAGCACTGGTGAGTTGGTAAGTGTGGAAGATGTGAGCTGGTAAGTGTGGAAGATGCAGATCACATCCATCCACACATCTCCTGCTGCAGAGCAGGGCATCCTACATACCCAGCAAATGCTGTCGTTACTTGGAGGCAGCACGTGGGGCTGTTGGAGCTGGTGAGCAGTCTCCTATGAACACATAATCACTGCAGTTTATAGCTGCTGGACCTAACTACAAAAGTGCTGCTATTAAAAGCAAGAGGAGCTCTTTCAGAATTTTGCATAATAGCCCCGTAACTCATTTGTCAGGGAACAGTAAGGTCTGTAAAGGACTTCTGAAATGACTTTCGGAAGTAGGAGGTTCTCTATTATCAGTAGGAAAACATGCCGTGCATTCTGCAGGCACTATCAGCATGGACTCTGGCTACACTGGGTAGATACAAGTCCATAAAGACCTTCACTCAAAGGTTGTGATTTCATCACTGCCACACATTAAAAAGCAGCTAAGCCCTGGGTTCAGCCTGTTCTAGTCATGGGCTGTGGGACAGCCCAACCACAGAAGGAATATTTGCATGGCTCCTTGCTAATTGGGGCCCTTTAATTTAATCAGCGTGTAGTTAGAGGTGAATTTTAAAGAGTAACTTTATAACATTTCACACTGGTGTTGTCAAAACACATTGTCTAATTACCTTCTCCTTTCTTGGCTGATTGATAAGCAAGGGCAGAGCAGTGCCTCTCTGAAGTCGATGCCAATTCTGTGTCAGTAATTGGCTGGCAGGAGGTGCCAGAGTGTCTGAACTAAACTTTTATTCCCTGGAGAAAGACTAGAACTAACTCGACTTCTCAGTCCTCTGCTCCCATATAAATATGTGTCAAGATGCCTTTTTCCCTGGGACTTAAAATTACAGTGCAGAACCTAATGGGAACAGTGGATGTTTCACAGAAAAATCCTTGTTGAAGCATCTGTGTGTAGTTTATGAAGAATATGTAATTCTAAAAGACTGTGTAGGTAAATAGGATAATATAAAAATTTATAAGCAGCAGGTGGCCAATTTAAACCTTGTTCTCCCCCTCTTCCTTTTTAAACTGGTTTCCAAAAAGGTCGATAAAATTTAATGCTAAGTAAAACTAATTAGCCTGCAAGGAACTGCTGCTGGAATGACACTTATTCAGTTCAACAAAAGAAATGTTTGGCAGATGGAAGTTCGTTAAAGCAGAGCTCACTATACATATTTAATGCTCCAAACTCTGAGTTTATAACCTGCAGTTCATCGAGGCATTGCCAGTGCACACCATCAACAGAAAGCCACTATTATTTTTATCCAAAAGGTAAAGCCACTGACAAGCTTTGAAGTCGGAGAATATTCACTCAGTAGTTCCCACTGTTGGGGAACAGCAACAACAATAACAACAAAAAATAAAGGCCAAGCTTTCAAACTTCAACTCTAACAAAGCCATGCTTACAGTAAAAATGGCATCAAGTGAAATAAAAAGGCACCCAGCCAGCCTTTTCAACAGCAACCACACTGTGAAAGCAACTGTGTGAAAAGAGAGGTGACTGAGCAAGGATGGCTATGAGCGTCCACAGCCAGGGCTTTTATTGTCAACCCAGTGATCAAAGCACAGGAGACCCTCTTAAATCTAAGGAAAATAATCTAATTTAAAAGGCAAAACAAAGAGTGGTGGTTTTGGTGTGTTTTTTTTTTTTTTTAAATCAGATTAAAACAAGGGTGTATTTCTGCTGGTATTGTGCTGCTTTGAGCAGGCAGGATGAGAACAGCTGCGTCAAGTTTGAAGGCACTTCTGGAAAAAGCAGATGGAGGCTTTTTTTTCTTCCTATTTGATTTGTGCTGGAGTCCAGCTGTCCAAAGGGGAAAGAAGCACCTTTATTCCCTACTAGATACTAAATGTCACCTGTAACTTCTCACAAAATGGAAACAATAACAAGCAGAGCCGCAGATGGGGATGCAGAGCCCTGGCAGTCGTGCTCATCTTCCAAAAGCTGTTTGCTTACCTGGAGCAACCAAGTGTCAGACAAATGAGATAGTTAGGCCTGCACCTTTCTTTGCTCTGCAGCCTTGTAACCCCAGGTGAGCTTTCCCAAGTTCTTGAGAACAGGTTACAGCTCCCTTTGGCTGCTCAGTGCAGAAATACTGCTGGGGACTACTGCATTTCCCCCCCAACTGGCTGAGACCTACATCAGTCTTCCTGGCCAACAGCCTCCTACACCTTCCACAAATGCCTCCAGCTCACCTGAGGGCACGTAACCTGCTTGCAGGTAAATGCCAGCCAGTGCTGCCATTCTCATCCAGGACAAACAGCCAGCTGAATGGTGAAGAAAAATGCTGTGTTTTGGGGAGCCCAGGATGGTGAGTTTAGCAGAAGGCTCCCCGAGTCCTTTCTCAGCACATTGTTTGTCCACCTTAAAATGAATACAGCCCTAAAGGGGGTTAAACTCCAGCACAAGCAGAGCAAGTGCCCACTTGAGATCTCGCATATTTTGCATATTTGCCTCTGGGAAGGAGATAGTGCTACTTACAGGAATGTGAGGTAGTGGCACGCGTCCATTTGCTTTGGCACTTTCTTGCATCTCTCTGCGATGCTGCTTTCGGAGTCTGTACGGTGGGATCCCATCTCTGCCGGAATAAAACAACAACAGGCCCCGCTTTAGTGCCTTTCTCTGACTCATTTCTGTCTCTCACGCCTCGCTGACACAGAGTGGCAGGTAGGAAACCCCTTTACGTTTGAGGAAGGCTTTGCATGCCCAGAGCAAGAGGAATTTGTGTGGGGAACGATGCTCGTCCAGGTGCCCACACCAACAACACTCTGGCCCTGGGGGCTGGGGGGACTTACACGGCATCCACTGGGAGCAGAGCAAGGCAGGACTCCTGCAACTGCTGCCCAAGGCAGAGGGCAGGGAGAAGGACTTGGACTGCATCCTGGTACCTTTTATAGTTGGTTGCTTTCTATAAAGAGCCTGTAATGCACACATTAAACCACAGGGCAGGCTAGGAGAGGGGGGAGAAGGAGGAGTGGGAGCTCAGTGAGCATCTACTCCAAGGGGAACTTGGTCAGGGAACAAGGTATATATTTTTAAGAGAGCGTGACAGCTTCTCAAATGGCTTATCAAAGCAAAGGGGTAGGCTCCACTGCTCCCAAGGCAAGCTGTAGCTCAGCCTAAAATTATGGGCTCGATACTGAAGTTACTATGGGGAAGAACACAGCCCTCTCCCCAGAGGAGGCTGGATGAGGTTAGGAAGGGATGCCTAACCCTAAGGCAGTGACACCCAACTGAACCAGCTCCATTTGGGTTTGTGCCTCTGCTGAAAGAGCTGGTGATGGAGGTCTATGCAGGGGGAGGAGACAGTGGCGGCCACAATCCTTGATCCTGACAGACTGAGAGTGTGGTCCATGGCTCTGCCATGAGCCTGGGTACACATGGGTCCCAGCGACAGGGTGTCAGCGGGTCAGAGGCACCAGGCTTTACTAAGCACCCCACAAGGCAAAACATCACTGGCTGAGTGTGACTTCAGGCAAAGGAAAGAAACACGTTTTTCTTCTCACCATTGCTACCACCCTGCTCACACCCTGGGTCAAAAAAGTGAGTGAGTGGAGCCCAGTCATGAAAGGACACAGACCCACCCCCTGCTGACATTGGGCTATTTTTGGGAAAAAATCAGTGAATGCAAAACCAAATGCCAGCCTGGATCTTGGCAATTTGGAGTTTTCCTTTTTTATTTTTCACATATCTCTGATTCAGCAGAAGAAACTGCTTGAGAGGCCACTGTAGTGCCACAGAAGTGAGTGGAAATGAATGGAAGGATTTGGTAAATCCCAAGTACCAAATAACTTCCATGTACAGGCATCGTCTCCTGCCAACCCTGCACCCCTCTGAGCTGTGCAAACCAGCCAGTCCCCACACATCTCACAACAAGAAGATGCTTGAACAAGCCAAATGTCCTTAGCACCTCCCTCCCTCCCCAGCTGCTTCTCCAAAAAATCCAAACAGTTTCACCAGCACATTTTTAAAGTCAAGATACCATTTGGCAAGAGAAACACAATCTGCTGTGGTGTTTTGCCTGCAAACCTACTGAGTTTCAAGCAGCAGCCTGTGTGAGGATGGCCACCATCAGCTCTTGTTCCCATTCCCATCGTGCTGGCTCCCTGGCAATGTTGGTGCGGGCAGAATTGCCACCAAATTACATGAGCAGAGCGTATTTTCATGCACCAACCCAGGCATTCAAAATGAAACATCATTAAACCAAAATAAAACCCGTGATTAATGACAAGTGCTTTTTAGTAGGAAGACAAACGAGAGAACAGAAAATGAGCCGGCTAATTACAGCTCTGGAGAGTGGCTGCAGGTAATGTGGGAGGAGGAAGAGCATGTTGGGAGCACCACCTTCCCTGTGCCCACGGTGACACGGCTCAGGAGCTGGGCAATTTCCCCACATGTTGCTGCACCAACAGGGGTTACTGCAGTGTTCATTAGGCCTCATTTTCTTTAATGACAAGCCTCCATCTGAACTTAAGACTCACAGCGGTTACAGAGTTTCACCGCATCGCAAAGCGGCTTTCTGGATTAATGGCAACAAAACAACTGGCAGTTTTTAGGGGAGAAACAAAAGCCAGGGGGATTATTTTAGCCATCGCTGGTCGGCATCAATAGACAACATTTCAGCTTAACCACTGCACAAAACCCGGGCGCCAGAACACAACTTGCACGCTAAAGCCGCGCGGCCATTCGCGGGGAGAGCAGCATTATGTTAGAAAGTGCAATTTTTCTTTCTTTCTCTCTCTCCCTTTTTTTTTTTTTAATTCTCCCCAGCAGCAGTCCCAGCGGAAAGAGCGACTTTTGTTCCCAGCACAGTAGCGAAAGGCTGATAATGGCCTCTAATCTATCCGGCTTCAAACACATGTTCAGCCCCGCTGTGCTGCCTTTGATGTCATTTTAACTAGATTCCCCAATGCCACCTCTGAACTTGGAACATTCCTTCGTTCAATGTACTGTGCCAACTCAACCAGAGGAAGCAAATTCAAAGATAAGCACTTTAATTTTATCCCAACAAAACCTTATTCAATAGATGGGGGGAAAGCAAGGAAAACCAATACCGTACTTTTGTTTTCCTTTTGTCAGGTAGCTTACTTTGAGATATTTTCAATAGATAGACAGAAATTTTATATATATATATATATATATATAAAATCAAAACTTTTTTAGAGCACATCTACTTTTAAAATAAAACTTTCTCAAACTGTTTTTCCTTGTTTCACCACGTGATTTTCTTTAGCACCAGAAAACTCAGTGCTGAAGTGTAACAGGGGAAGAAGAGTATTTCTGTAGTTTATTTAATGACAGTGCAATTGGTTTGCTGCTGGGGAAATGTGGAGGCTTCCTCCCCTCTCCAAACTGACCTGGCAAGAGCCTCTGGTGAGCCGGGAAGTCTGGCTGTGGCTCTGCAGCTGGATTCTTCTAAGAAGAGCTGTCTTTGCTCCTCTGTAGAAAGTCTCCTAACCCAACCATTACACCTAACATTGGAAATCATCATTTTGGATCTTTTAAATTAAAAAGCTGTTGAACTTGTTAAAATATAGCAGAACTCAGGGTAATTCTGGACCACTGGCCACAGGACGGAGAGGAAACAAATCCACAGTGAAACTGGTATTTTCTACCAATTACACTTACCAAAGCACCTCCGTCACCTGAGAGACCTTTCACATAAAAGTAGCCCCATGGGAAAATCACCAGGCATTTTGGCCAAAGGCCAGTCATCTAAGGAATAACATTTAATCTGCAAGGCTTTTGAAGGAATAACCACTGTCCTAAACCCCTTTGCTCTGGAGAATGGCCATTCTCACTCTGGAGCAGGTTTGACTGGGAGTGGGGAGGAAGGAGCATCCCCCTCTGGCCAAGCCCATAGGCACTGAGGGCTTCCCAAGCACCCTGGGGGAAGGCAAAGCTGTCTCCCAAGGAAGATAAGTCAGGACACATGATAAGACCCAGAGGAAGGAGTATTGTTTAGCTGGAGCACAACACAGGGCTAAAGAGGAGACATTACCTCTTGTTTACCATGTAAGCTCTTGCAGAAATCAAGATAGATATGGACCTAAGGCATTTCTGCATCTGAATTGGAACATCATATGGCAATTTAATGCATTTCAGCTGCTGCCTGCTGCCTTCCTACCTACAGTTGCCTTAACTTGCCTCAAGCATCTCTGTTGCGACACCTCCTCCTACCCACAGGCTGCCTCCTCCATGCACGGTTATCTGAGACAGCAAGAGCAGTTTAGGACTGTGCTGGAAATGCTCCTGCAAGACTGGGGCACGCTCTGAGCAGCCCAGGGGGAGGCAGAGGCCCAAAGACCCTCCACTGAACACCAGCAGTGAACGACTCGGCCCCACCTGCGGCTGTGGCACTGCCGGGCCAGAGCTCGCCGGAGCCTCTCACCGTGTCCTCCCCAGACCTTGCCTCCACACAGACCAGCTAAAACAACACAGCTGCCCTGCCGATTGTAAAAACAGGTTTCAGCAGAGAGGACTGGAGCTGTTTTGCTTACCAGGGCAGAGGAATTCCTATGACACAGGAAGGCTGAAAAATAATCAGCGGAACGCAGGCATTTAAGAGCAGTGTTTTTTAAGCCACTCAAAAAGCAAAGTACTCCAACGGGGACTGATAACATATTCGTTACATAAATTCAACCCATTCCAACAACATTTGCCAGAAAGACATCCTGTTGAAAACTGGTCTTTCAGGTTTGTAGCTGGTATCACAGCTTTACGACCCCTTTGGTGGGCTGGGTACTCCCAAAAAGTCTGTGCCTGCCTCCCTTTGCCCCAGCTTAGGAGCCCCCAGACAGGCAGAGCATCGCTCAGGTCTTTGCCTTGGGATCACGCCCCACTCATGTGCTGCCTTGGGGCACAAGCCAGATTTCTTCATTATTAAGCATGACTGCTGTATGTAAACAGCACACAGAGGGAAGAACCTCACTCATCAGCAAATGAGGCTTTTATTGCCATTTTCCTCAGAGGAGGCCTAAATTCAAAGCACGGAGACATGTAAGTCTTGTCAAGCAGCAGGAGTCCCTTCTTTAACTTCATCTGGTTGTTCTTCATTTTTGCTGCCTTGAGCAGTTCTGCAAAAATTCCTTTGAAACTCGGGAGGCAGACAGGTTCAGCAATGCCATGTAGAAACCGAATAAAATCTGGTACTGCAGTTTGAAAGCATGTAACGAAGAGCAAGTGCTCTGAAAACAGGCAGAGCCTTTGTAGCCAAAGGTCAAGGCTGTACATCCAGAATCCCAATTTGGGGATCATTCTGCAAGCATCCAGTTTGAGATGCATAGAAAGAAAGATCACAGGTTTACCCTTACAGTGTTCAAGTCTTACTTGAAATGAACCATTAAGACTGGGTTAATTAGTAGCAGAAGGCAGCACGTGTAGTGGTGGTAATTAAAAGTCCTAGAAGCAGACTATGGTGAGCACAGGAGGAATAAAATGCCTAAAGGAAAAAGAGCATAGGATGGCCAATCAGAAATTATTCTGCCTGTAAAAGAAACAAACTATGGCTACTGAAATAAAAATCAGGAGGGTGAAGAACTCTGGCATAAATGATCACAACTTATCGCAGGTATAACCATCAGTGCAGCCCCATGAGCCTGCTGGACCAGTGGAAAAGGAAGTGCTGAAAGCTGATTAATTTTGAAGAGTTCTTACATCTGTCTCTCCTGATAGCAAGAAGTTACAAGACCCCTGCTAGTTTCAGAGCACTCCTCCACATAAATTGATGAATATGAAGAATTGCAGAACGATGTGGCAGAGCAGCTGCATTTGTATCAAATGGAGCCTTTAATTAGTGGTCCTCTACAGTGTTCTGTCCTGGGGGCATCCTCCTCTTCCCAGGCCCCTTTGGACCAGGTCTGCCTCCTCCATTTTGCAGCATGACATGGATAAGGAGTGAGGAGCTGGTGTCAGGGTGCAGAATGGACTCACAGCTGCTCCTGCATGGTCCCAAACCTCCATGGAGCCAGAGACAAAACAGACATTCCTGACTCACCACCCTGGACACAGAAACCCCCTCACCACCATTCCACTGTTATGAACTGCGGGCAGGTGGGGAACTGCTGCAACACCCATTAACAACTCCTATGGCACAGGCTGGAAAGTTTCTCCAACGAGGTCTGACAGCTCCCGACATTCACAGTGACACTAAATGAGCCTCTTGGAGGACTCTGTGTTTACAGAACCGCCATTAATAAAACTCTCTCCTAATTCTGTAAACCTGTCATCTTTTGCCTGAAGAATCAAAGGGTTTCTACTCTATAGAAAGACACTTTGCATTTGCACTACTAAAAACCAGACCAAACAGTAAATATTTTCTCCCAAATCCTTTTTTTTTTCTATCACAGAGATGCAGTCACAATAAAATATCAAAGCCCCTTTTTCTCCCTTTGCAAACCATCTTTAAGGAAGGAGTCTCGTGGGTGAGATATAGAGTGCTGTCGTGAGGGGCAGGAAGAGAAAAAAGCAGAAAAGGTTTTTCTGGGGCTTATTGGCACAACTTGTGTTAAAGCACAGTGGTCACCAGACAAACTAGAACTGATTAGTCACCAATCCTACTGAAGAGCAATCGGAGACTGAGCAGAGTTACTCCATCTGGCATAACACCTGTGTCCAGTTCTGGTCTGCTCTGGAGACGTGGAGCTCCTGGAGCCGGTCCAGTGGAGGGCAACGAAGATGATGAAGGGACTGGAGCATCTCTCTCATGAGGAAAAGCTGAGGGAGCTGGGGCTGCTCAGCCTTGAGAAGAGACACTGAGAGGGGACCTCATCCATGTCTGTCAGTGTCTGCAGGGAGGTGTCAGAGGATAGACCAGGCTCTGAGAGGCAATGGGCAGAAACTGATGCACAGGAAGTTCCACTTGAATATGAGGAAGAATTCCTTTACCGTGGGGGTGACCGAGCACTGGAACAGATTGTCCAGAGAGGGTGTGGAGTGTCCTCACTGGAGATATTCAATAGCTTTCTGGACACAATCTGGTGCCATGTGCCCTGGGATGACCCTGCTTGAGCAGGGAGGTTGACCCACTGTGGTCTCATCCAACCTTACCCATTCTGTGATTCTGTGAGTTTGGCAGCATAAAACCTCAAGAGAAGTATCCAGGCCATTAGAAAGCTCTGTCTGACATTCAGAAGATTCTGTAACTCAAATCACTTACTACAAAGCCAATTCTTCTTGCACCTGGCAAGAAACATTGCAGAAACTCCCACTGAGCATCATTTATATTTTAGTTCACTCCGAGTATTTTATGCTGCAAATGTTCCCAAGACTGGCAAGGCTGAGCAGCCTCCACAGTGACAAAACCACTGCCCCACCAGGCTGGAGGTACTTACACGCTGCTGTCTGTCAGCGACATGGTGTCGGCGTCGCTGGACATGCTCTGCTGCTCGCTGTCATTGGCACTGGTTGCCGGGGCCAAAGCGTAGCCCGTGTTGACATAGTAAGGGTTAACAGGCTCTCTCCACGACCCATGCCTGCAAAAAAACCACAGTCAGATTAGAAGGGCATAACCTTGGCCATATTCTGCACGACCAGGCAGAAGGACTCTGCCTGGAGTCCCAGCATTGGTGACAGGCTACAGAATAGGCTGTGTTCACACCAAGTTACACTGATAGAACCATGAAAAATTTGACTCATAATGGAAGAAAAAGGGAATTCATAGTGTAATGAAGATGATACTGGTAGAGATAAAGAAGGGAGGCAACAAGACTGTGTGCAAGAACTCCAGTTTCCATCAGGATTTACGGTGTACATGAGCTAGCTGCTTAGCACTGTCATTACGTGAGCATCTAAAAGCAATACCTAGGTAATAAGACAGATTTTTCTTAGTCAGAACAGGCTTCTACTCTTCCAGCAGGGAGGGCTGTGTAGCACAGCTCACCCATTCTATGCTTACTTTAACATCCCTCTTTACTCCAACGCGTTTGCCAAGGGCGGGAGGTGAAGCAAGGAAAAGCTGTTGCTCACAACACAGCACCTAAAGCTGACTTCCAATCTCACACTCAGGTACACCACATACTTGCAAATTCCATCAGGAAGGACCATGTAATCACACTGACTTCTCCAATGGACAGTCTGCTTGTGGATCTACAGAGGTTAGTTTGTACACAACCCATGCCTTGTTATTCAAATACACATTCAGGCCGGACTCCTTCTCTTCAGCAAAATGACAGGAAGAGAGGCTGCCTTGCTCAGTTCCTTGCTCAGTGCCTTGCTCAGGAGGAGACCTGCATTGATGGTGAAGCAGCCTGTGAACCAAGTAGGCAAGAACTCCTTCACACTGACTCTGCCAGTGGCATAGAAAAGCTACTGCTGCCAATGTGCCCCCAGCTCTGCTACCCTGCAGGACAGACAGGCCATGCAGGCAACTTGTTCTCACTGCAAGTCATTTTGCAATTTGCCAGAAGGAGGAACAAGCTGAAATGTTCACACCAACCAAACATCATGCTCTTCCTACCTGCCCCTCTGCATGAAGAGCAGCATTTGTAAGGTATCTTAAAGCTGATGAATTCCTGGGTTTTCCAAGCTCTGAAAATCAGAGTCCTCTTTTAATTCAGATCACAAAGCTCATCAGCATGATCTTTTATTTGGTAACTCAGTAACTGGCATCTGGTTGATGTGGTTTGCAATGGGCCCTGAGCAAACATCTCCATGGAGGGCACATCAGGCAACGTGTGCTTCCCCGCTCTGCCGTGAACAGCATTTCTGGCTGAACTGCAGTGGTCAAAGTCCTACAGACAACTGAAAACAGCCCCTGCCCTGACGAGTTTACATTTAGATAAGGCAAGGAAAGCCATGAGAAAGGCACAGATGGAGGGCCCCGAGGTAAGACACCATCAAAGGGAAACGCTGGCAGTTTGTGCCTATTTGTTCGGAGTATAAACGCAGGACAGCCACTACAGGAACTGGGACTGGTGGAGAACCCATTTAAGGTGGAAGCTTTTGGAAAGCTGGATGTATAACATGGCACATGGTGTAACAGGAGGGAAGCAATACCAAAGTATTTCAAAACCTGAACTGGACAGGGCTACAGCCTTCAGCCATCACTGAAGCCATCACTCAGCTCCTATTCACCTGCCCTTCGGCTCCTCGACACACAACCTATTTTCCTTGTAATTCCAGGGGTCATGGATGCTCATCGGCCACTAAGAAGAACCATATTGTTTCAGGTCCATTATGGTTCAGTTAGAAACAAATTACTCTCTTATTCTCATGAAGAGAAAACTAGTATTTTGTTTGCCACACATCAACAAAAACTCCAAGCTGTCTCTCCTTGGATGATGAAGCTCAGTACAGTTGCCTGGTGCAAAGAGCACTCAAAACTGAGCCAGCTGAGCCTTTTCATGGCTGGCTGAGGAAAAGAGAGCCTTGTGAGGTTTATCCATGCTCAGGTGCAATGCAGAGTCAGTTGGGGATGAACGTTTACAGCTGCCTTGGGATGGTGAGTCACCACAGAACTTCTAGAACACAAACTTTCTGCCTGTCACTGCCAATGTGCACTGGAGCAAACTTATTATTATATTCCATCAGATTTCAGAACGGCTTTCTAGGGCAAATACTGGAAATAATTTGAACAAGTTCAACCTAAAAAGCAAGGTATAATAAGTGAAAACCCAACCAGGCCCCTTCACCAGCTCTCCCCCTGCAGAACGGTCAGTTCTGAGCATTAAAGGAGTGCTGTGCAGTGCAATCCTCCTGTCAAATCTGACATGACAGCTGCGTGGTGGAGGCTGAAACAACCTCTTAAATTGAGGCAGGAATGATGGATAGCTCAGGCCTTCCCTGCGGGCAAAGAGAAGGATGCTTTTTGGACAACCCAATTAAAATACAGCACCAACTTCTTCTAGTGGACCTTCTGCTAGGACTCTCTGGAAGAGGCATGGATTACTGCAGCAGTATATTAAGAAAGAACTATGATAAGAGAATAAAATGCACATCTCGATCCATTTCTCCTTTGTATCTGGTGATACAAAGAGAGAACAGCAGAAAGGTTGTTGGGTGTGGAAGTGGGCTGGCTGAAGGAACTGAGAGCGAGCAGATGGGTGCTGGGTGGTCCCTGGCCCCTCCAGAAGAGTCAGGATGGATTGGCTCTCCTGCAGCAATCCAGGGCTGTGGGCTTCCCACTGACAGTGCAGGTTTGGTCACAACTGTTGTATTTAGCTAAAATTACACACTTAAGCGTGTATACAACAGGGATTACTTCCATTTTAGCTCTGCCTCTAATACATCAATGCAAATGTAAACTTTTGCTAAGCGTAAGGAGATGGAAAGGGTATAAGATTTCAAAGCAATCATAACAGGTTACATTACTTTTGAGGAATCCATCTGTATTCAATCCTTCTCCTAATGTTCCCTCTCCCTGACAACTCTCTTCAGCTGGCTCGTATCACTATTTGAATGTTTTGTGCCGTGCCTCTGAAGAACGCTTTCAACATCTATTAGGAGGAAAACATTAAAGGAACATGGAGTCTAGCAAAAAAAAACTGGTCACTTCTGATCTGGGAGGGGAGGCTGCTTTAAAAGGGATTCAGGCACACTCAGAGCGATTTGAAATGTCAGCTAAAAACCTCACATACCGAGCTCTATGCACTGATAAGGGCGATAAAAGGAAAGGTGAATATTTAAAGTTACACTTCACAAAAATTCCTGCAGACTTCTGGAATTTTATTTTATTTTTTAAGACAGAAAGAGTAATGAACGTTTTTGAAATGAACACAGAACATTTCACACATCACAGAAATAAAGCTGCACGTCTCTTCTGCAGCTCTCACTTGCTCAACCCTCAAAATAATCACATAGGGAACAATTATAACAGAGATCACAGCGACCCGAGTAAGTCAGCCTGACCAGCTGCCTTTTCTTTGCATAAAGCCCTCCACTGCTCACTGTACATTCTGGTAATGCTGACAAGGGCCAGAAGTGCTGCAGAAAACCAACAGGTATCTTCCTTCTACCTGTTTTGCATTTATTATGCATGTTGTCTTGGCTGCACCCCGTTCCCAAATCTCCCACTCCTGCATCCAAGACCAGCACGCAGCACTTTGGACATCAGCACTGTCAGATTTTGGAGCTTCAATGTGAGAAGAGAGGTGAGGTCCTCTCCAGTCCTCTTGCCCTACCTGGAATTCCCACTGCACTGTGAATCCCTAAGGGCATTCTTTTCCTTCCAGCCTGGGATTCACAGTCTCCCTCACACAACTTCCCCTGATGGCTATTTCAATTTTAAATCAAAGATGCAAAGTCCCCCACTTTTGCCACACATGCTACTATTTGCTCTATGCAAAAAACCACAGGGCTGGCATGCTCTGGGGAAGAACTGCATCACCTTCAGCATCCACAGTGGGAGGAAGATCTCACTGATCCTGCCTGCAAAGCCAAATCCACACGGCACTCCCTTCGCTTCCCACCAGTTACATACCTCCTTCACTGATGCTCTTCATCAAGCATGGGAAAGAAACCCACTAAGGCAAGAGGGAAACTTCCTTGAAGATGCAAAGGCCTCGAGGCAACTAATTTCTGTAGAATTTAAATTTCCACTGGAGGGAATAAGTTGCACAACACTCTATTGGCAGGTCTGAGAGACATGGTCTTCCCAAGCCTGCTCACAGTTCCAATGTGGCTGGAATAGCTCCCAGTTTAACATGGAAGCTGATCAATCCATCAGTTTTCATTGCTACTGTCTCCTCCAGCTCCAGCACTGAATTTTTATGACACTGACATTTTCTTGAAGAAAATGTTTACTCCAAAGAATTGAAACCGTGACAGAATCCAGGCAGGCTGGCAGTCACCCTCTTGTGAGGGTCCCCCACCTGCATGTCCCTGAGATAAGGACATCTCCAAACTCCCTGATGGCATGGGGGGCACCTCCAAAGCCCTGCACTACCAAGGAAGCACCTGTTTGAGACACCAGATCAAGACTCAAGAGATAAAAGACTCATGAAGCTGACAACCACAAAACCCAATGTGTTCTCCCTAAGCAGCTCTTCCAGAAGATTTCCTCCCACGACATTGCCTGAACCTTTGGTCACCAGTGTTTCGGTGAGCAGCTCGTTTTTAACGTTTTAATGTTTTAATCCCATTTTCTGGGATTTCTCATGGAGCCATGAGGCAGCTGATAATCACCCCAACTTCATGAATTACCTCAGAAGGCTCCAAGTTCTCCAAGCTGCAGGAGCTGTGGGGATGTTGGCAAGTCCCAGGGAAGGACACCCCAAAATGGGCTCTGCAGAAACTCCAGATCTCTGGGCACAGCTGGTGGCAGAAGGAGCAGCTGCAGTGCCCTCCCTCCTGCACAGCAGGGCACAATTCCTTCCTTCCTCTTTTGGTGGGTGGTGTTTGGGCTGAGGGATGGTACAGAGACCACAGATCAGGGCTGCAACTCAGCAGGACCCAGTTACTCAGTCTCTGTGCTGCCACCCTGCTTTTTCACACCAACTTCTGACAACATAGTTCAAACTTTTATAGTCCTGTATTTCTGAAGATGACTATTTCCAAGAAATCAGCACTAAGCACTACTCTTATTTGGTGTCTCCGGTCGTTTTGCCTTCGTGATTGGAAGGACACAGTCTAATGCTGAGACATCCTTCCAGCTCATTATTTTGACATGTTCCACTTCTTCAGTGGGAAAAAAATAATTTTTTCCATTTGAAGAATCACATACTTTCATCCAAGAAATAAAAAATCCTTCCAGAATGACAGGTCACTGAACCTCCAGCTGGCCAGACACGATCAGCGCTCTCTTCCTCCCCAAACTTACATCTACCAACAAGCAGGTGACTGTCACATCCCTCATGCAATTCCACATTCCATGATCACAACCAGTCAATCAAATTAAAAGCTGCACATGTTAAGCTTATGATGCACGTACTGAAGTAAACCCCTTCAGCATATCTAAACAGCACGGTGCTGACAAGTGTCCAAAGAGGCAGGGTCACCTTTAAACAAGGGATTACAACAGCATCCACCACAGAGTCTGATTTACAAGATTACATTAATCCAGGTGAACAGAAAAGTCTCTGTTTCCAATCCATGGTGCCAACAACCATCACAAAATTTGCACCATACTGAGCATAAAACTTGTTAGAAATGTCCCGAAGCATGCACAGCATTCCCCAATCCATCATCATGGGAACGTTTTGGAGCTAAGAACAGAAAGCCTAAGAAGATGCAAAGCTGAAAATCTTTACTCCTGACTGGATTTAACCTGCACTAAAGATGCAAAATCTGCTCAAGAGGATAAAATTAGGGATTTAGCTGATAATTTGATTGCAGATTGTTGGGGTTGCTCCACTTAAAACTCTTCCCAATTACTCCGGGTACTCAGACGCTGCTTGTGCATCTCAACTTTATCGCCGCCAATGTCAGGCTAATCACATGTGTTCTAGGCAAGGGCAGCTTCTTCAAAGATCACATCAATTCTGGACAAGTTAATCTGTTCTTTGAGGTCTCCAGATGGCTCTTGCCAAGAAAGTTCACTTCCAGCCCTGCAGCCAGCGAGCGCAGCGGCCCCGGAGCTCTGCAGAGCATTACAAAGGAACCAGATCAAAGTTGTGTCTTACAAAAAAAATGAAATCTGAAGTTTGAAAAGCAACAGCAGCCTGTCACTTGTAGGCTTAAAGACGACTTCTGCATACTCCAGCTATCAGGGAATTTATGATTACAGTCTGGCTTTTAAAAGCTGATGAAAAAAACTACTCTCTTTAGCACTCCTTGCCTTTGCAAATCTCTATCTTCTTCCCTGTGTATTCATCCTCCCACGCCAGAGGAAGAAGGGAAATAAATAAAAATGTAACTAAAAGTACAGATAAGAGCTCTTCTCCTCTTTTCTTCTAAGGTATTAAATTCCATTTTAGGACTACACAGAGATTATTTTATGGGGAGCTTCAGCAATTAATGTGAAGTATTAAAGTACAGTTACAAAAGCTAAATCCAAGATTTACCAGTCTGAGTTTCCAGTTTATCGCTCCTTTGCATTTACCAAGGACATGCTACTTCTCAGGCAGGACTAAGGTACAGAGGACGCTTTAATTGCAACCAGTAATTTAGATCACAGGATACAGCAAGGTGGGGGAGAAAATCTAGGAAGGAAGTTGAAATACAGGAAATAAAATGTTTGCCTTAGGAGGCAAATAAAGACTAGATAGGCTAAATATTGTGACTGTATTGCCCTATCACCACCCTAACCTTCTCAGGAAAGGCTTTCAGACAACAGGATGAAACCACTGTGTTCCAAGGAAACTGCAGAACAAGTCCCTCAAGATTTGATCTCGCTGTGCATCTCCAAACCAGCCCTCCTGGCTCCTCCTTCCCAATGGAGGCGAGGCCGTGCTCACTCACAGCCCCAGTGCAATACTGTATTTTGTCCACTAGTTACAGGTTAAAAATCAAAAGTGCAAAAATCCATTTGCGACCAACAGTAAAGTCAAGTTCTACCTAAAAACAATGCACGTCTTCCCTAGAATAAGACCACAAACCTCATTTAATAGCTCAAAGCACAAGAAATTAATTACAATGAAAAAGAAAATGTGGGCAACACAATGTCTGCACATCAATTAACAGGACATTTGGATCATTTTCCTGAGGTCAAATGAATGTTGCAGAACATTTTGTTGCATATCTAAAAATAACAGGTATCTGCCTACATTAATTTCAATTCATTAGTCTGAAGTTATACCATAACATAGTTGTTTGTGTTTGTTTTTTTTAAATGATGACATGATTCATATTAATCCTTATCCATCATGAAAGGCTGACATTAAATAGGGACATTTTCTATAAAATACACAGGATATTTGGCTGCATTAATTGTGACTGAACAAGAACTTCACTGCTCTGGCGCAGCCAGGCTCCATCAGCCATCCAAAAGCTGCTGTAGTGACTTAAGGAGCTCCAAGACCAGGGCAAACCCAGCAGCCTGTGTGCATTCTGGATATCCAGGGTACACTGCTCCCACCCGAAAGCCACATTTGCCTCCATGTCCTGGCCTCTGTCACAAAATCGGCCATATTTTATTAGAAGGGACAGAATCAAGCTTGTGCAGAGATAAGCTGAACATCCACACACGTTAACCCCTGAAATAAGTGGGATCCATGTCCTCATTCCTGACTCTCTGGCCCTCCAGATGTGCTCTCCCTGGGGCACTGGGATCACCAGCTCGGACACAGGTACAGAGGGCTGATAATGCAGTGTCCTTCCCCTGTTTAAACTGAGAGCTGGGGAAAATTCAGCAAGAGGCTGACTGGCAAGAGCTTTTCACTCTGTTAATTGGCTTCTCAGACTGAAATGACATCTATATTTAATATATATAAGTGGTTTTATATGTGTATATATATATATGTGTGTGTGTATGTCTGTGGTTAAGTGGATGAACACACGGAGCAGCCATTTCACACAGCACGTGGCAGTGCCAGCTCCCAAGCCCTCTGCTTTCCCTGGTGACTGACCCAAGTAAATTTGGGTTGATGGAGATGGGAAACACTTTGCAAAATGTGGATCTCTACATGGGCTTCTCTGCCCCATGGTTTGCTTTCCCTGAGAAGGCAGGCAAGACAGCTGGGAGCATAAAGGAGGCCCAGAGGAAACGGTTCTTCCCAGAAGGGGTCATATCCAACTTCCATGACACAGATGGAGTAACACCAGTGACCCTCCCCTTCTGTGTCATGCCAAGCGAGGGTCCGTCCGTCCCTGCCTGCAGCCCAGGGGGATGACACAGGCAGCCAAAAGCATGTCCCGGCGTTCCAGGCGCGGGCCGGCCGTGCCGACACCCACACAACACGGCTTCCAGCCCGGAGCAAACCCCTCGCCCGCACGGAGAGGGCCTTCGTGGAACAAATTACTTCCAAATGCCTGGCTCGGAGGCACAGGGAGAGAGGGAAGCCCAGGTTTGTACCTGGGTCTGCTCACAGCCTAAAGAAGGCAGCAGCTCCACTTAAAAAACCCCACTGCCTGCAAACTATCAAATTAATCCCAGGATTTCAACAGCTTTTCTTCATTACTTTTTGTCTCAACCAAACCACAAATTTACTTAATGACTAAACCAGGCGAGTGAATACTTTGTTTTCCAGGCAGCAGGAACGTCTCTAACGGGATCCAGGTTTTCAGAACACACGTTTACCTGACGTCAGGCGAGGGAGAGACTCTGCTGCCGAGGTGCATTTGATGCTTTTTTTAACTCTCCCAAACCTGCCAGCACCGTGGTTGGGGCATCTCCGAGCCCTGAGCCCGAGGAGAGGCGCTGAGCGGGGTGAGGAGGAATACAATAAGAACACTGTGTTCCAGGAATGACTGAATAAAGGCAAGAGCATGCTTTTGGCCAGCAGGATTCAGCGCTGTAACTCCGTCTGCCTCTTTTCTTCTCTGTCTGAAGCAACGTTGTTTGTCCACGCTTCTCTGAAATGGAAAGTATTTCCTCTTGCCTGCTCGTTCCAAGGAAAGATCTGAGGAGGCCTGGTATAACCAGGCAGAACTGGGGATTCTCCAGTGACTCGGCTCTTCTTTGCCAAAATTTCTGCTCTACAAGAAAGGGCTTACAAGAAAGAAATTACGAGCAGATTTCTCTGCAAGCTCAGTAACTTAAGACCAGGGCCTGCAGAATGAGTAAGTTTTTGGACAGAAACAAAGCATCCAGCTTTGGCCAACAACTCCAGATCATTCCCTTCCTTCCTATATACCTACAGAGCCTCTGGAGTGTTCAAAAATGTGGGACAGGGTGGGGACATCCACAGGTACATGAATCACACTGGGGAATGGGAGCCACTGGAATCCAAGGGCTAAATAAGACTAGAGGGAATCAGTCCTTCCTTAGATCACCAAAGGGCACCAACCCAGCACCTCAACCCATTTCTGCACTGTTTTCAGGGACAAATTTCCTAGCAGTTAAATCACAACGGTGGTGTTGCTGATGCCTGAAAGGGGAAGATACGCAGCTCACGGGGGCTGTGTTTTACAAAAACTATTTGCAGTTTTGCCATTAAACCACTTGCCTGTACCACTGGGCCGTGTAACGTAAGCTGAGCTGCATGATCACAGACTTGCTAGTCTCACTTAAATCCCCTTTGAAACAATGGCATGAAATTCGATACTCGTTACCAATTTACTGCCAACAAACTTGGTATTTTAATGAAATCACAAATTTGGGTGGCAGAAGAAACCAGTTGATGTAATATTTTGAACACCTATGAGGCACCTGACTTAGCACCTCAAAACAACTCAGGTTTGCTCAGGAAGGCCTTTGACGAAGCCCAACTAATGATGAGGTGGGCAGAATTAGCAGCAATCCTGCACAAAATAAAAGACTTTATTTCACTGATTAAGGTCTGGCTCACAAGGCACATGAAGAGAAGAGGTCTGCCTCCAAGCAGAGGCCCTTGCAGGTGTCTTAACTCCTACAGAAATGATCCAAGAAATTTCCCCCATTGAACAAGAACCTTTGAGGTGAATGAACTCTGACCTCAGCTGGTAACAAAACCAAAAACATGGAGGGCTGGCAAGACCTGGCAGAGATAAATCTGAGAGTCAGGATTTAATAGTGCTCCCAGAGGGGAGATTCAGCTGATTAGAAACATCCTAATCTTCTGTCTCAGTGTATATTAAAGGTCAAGAAGTGGGATCAGATATTGGCAGCAAATGAAAAAAACAACCCACTTGAGCAAAAGACCTTCACAAAGACGTTTCATACCTTCGCATTAAAAATTCCTGCAAAGCCTTATTTAACTTTACTTCTATCCAGGGAACACACTCAAGTTTAAAGTCAAGAGACCATTAGACGGGGACAGAAAAGAAGTGCCCCTGTAGAAGACTTCTGCCTCCAATCAGTACTTTATAATGAGCAGGAGTTCATAAGCATCAGCTGACTGCAACCATGGCAGATAAGCAGGTCTCAGAAGTACAGCACCATGAAACAGAGCTTCTCTAGCAGTCCTCTGGAGTCTCACAGGCTCCCCAAATGGGGTCATAAAAGGATACTTGTTGGATCATGTTAACAAACGGCAGGCTGTATCAACAACAACATAATGGCAAGCTGCAAAAAGCTTTTAAACTTGCTCTATTATTTATTGCTCAGCTCTGAAGAGATGTCAGCATCACAGCAGAAGTATAAATCCTAACTCATTCTCCTGGTCTCTATTGGGAGCTCATAATCTGACATTCCCTTCTCAGCTCAAGCCGACGTGGCCAATACAACACAGGGGTTGGGACAAGAGGAGGGTGAACTGAGTCATGCTGTCCTTCTGACAAGGTCCATTAGAGGTGGACAGCAATGACAAATCCTCAGAAGAACTGTAATAACAACCACCAGAAGGAATGTAAAACGCAGAAACTGTGTCTAAGGGTGGCAGACACCCGATCTTTCCTTTTCTAGAGATATGTATTTTCTTCCTCTTTTAGGAGTTTAGCAGACTAAAAGGAAGTAACCTGCTGCTGTCCCCAGAAAATAGACATAGAAGTCAGTCTTGTGAAGCTGTCACAGACAGCCCTCCTTTTAAATAAAGATTAAAGTAACTTTTCCTTAGATGGTGAGAATGAAGTATTCTTTCACAATCCTAGTTTTGGGACAGTTACCAAACCCTGCATCTCCAGCCAGACCTGGAAGTCAAACCATCAATCGCTGCATTGAGGTCACACAAAGTCATATTTAAAAAGGATGAATGAAATCAGTGGATTCAGTTTCCCATTTCTTGTGGCTGTTCCTTTACAAATGGATCTAAATTTGGCGGCTGACTGGCAAACCAAGAGCAAAGAATTCAGCAGTGAGAAAGATGGAGACCAGCATCTGAGGGCAGGTGGGGCAGCAATCCCCATATTTACTGCAAATACCTTAACTGTGACTAGAAGGACCATGTTGGGCATCCTCTGCTCCTGAGGTGACACATCTCCAGAGGCATTCACTAAACAGTCCAAGGGGCAAGAACCAGTTCACCTCACTGAAACAGGTAGAGAAAAATGTAGAGAAAAACAGCTAAAGGAGGCAAGGAAGGGAAAAAGAATAAAAGAGTAGCTCACAGACAAATTGCACAGGAGCTCACAAGGTTGTTCCTGGGATGCGGCAATACCAGAAGGTCCAGCTTCCAGAACTCCAAACCAGAGGGATGCAACACTTTTAACTGTGGCATGAGAGCATTAGGGCAGTGTTTGGGAGGCTTATATGTGCCATTACCAGGTCTGACCATCACTCAGGCAAATCCTGTGTGCTTGATTTTTCTTGGGGCACTTCACAGCAAGTGAAACTTGACTTCAAGAACTGTGCTGGAGTTGGCTGTTATTTTTGCCTCATAGACTTCTTCTGTTTTGGTTCTCATCCATTAGGACAGGCAGATATACGGGCTTTTACCTTTATTACGCAAATTCCCCACTATCTTTTCATCTGGTATGCATTACTGAGGGCATGTATAAGAAGTACCATGTCCATTTAAAGTGCTATAAAGGAGCTGTTTGAACTCTTGTTCCATTCCTATGCATCTTTATACAATTAAAACCAGTTGACAGCTCCACACATAGGAAAAGAAAAAAAAGGCTCAGATAAAAGATGACTATATTTGGTTTTTTCCCCTCAGTTTCTTAAAGACAGAAGGCTAAGTGACCAAACTCTGGGTGTTTCTGTTGATATCTCTTTACTCCAGAAATTCTGAGTACAAGGTACTTGCTGACACCCAAGTAAATTCAACAGGGGAGGGAGGCCCCAAAGACACTGTGATAATTAGTGAAACTGGAGAGGTGTGGAGAGACTTAAGTGCTCTGAACAACAGATCTCAGTGGCAAACCTACATGGAGAGAAGATCTTACAAGCACCTCAAACGCTCCAGTTCCAGCTCACAACTTCCCAGACACTGAATACAGCACAGGCCCATTGCAAAAGCCGTGTTTTGGGAGCCCCAGTGGTGGAGAACTGGTTTTATTCTGCTTTTTGGTTGGCAGTGGGTGAGCCTGAAATCACCTCCAGCTGACACAATGTGCTGCTGCTACCATTTTCTTCTTCTGCAACAGAGCAGAGCACTAGAGCTAGTCTGACCCACTGCCACACCCTGTAACCATCCCAACTAGAAATGAAATCCCATGGATGAAGGAAAAGGCTGTTTTCTGTGTATGGCCTGGAGCACAAGAGCTGTGAAACACCAGAACCCATCTGTGTGACACAAACACACCATCTGTCACAGGGTGCATTTGGTCCAGGGGTCCTCAAAGTACGGCCCGCGGGCCGGGTATGGCCCACGGTGTCCTTAATCCGGCCCGCCCCACCCCCTGCCAGGGGTTGGGGGTGGAAACCAAGCAGCCCCGTCCTCCTCCTCCTCTGCGATGCGCGGCGGGCGAGAGGCGGGGGCGTCTCCTCTACCGGGCAAGCAGTGTCGGCAGCCTCTGGACTGTGAGCTCCAGCCAGCTCGGGTGAATCGCCAGAGCCCCAGTGGCAAAGTCCCTTCAGTCCCTTCTGGCCCCCCCTCCAGACTGCGCGG
>JAWWLV010000035.1:2801078-2828405 GCA_035041135.1 Platyrinchus mystaceus
TTTGTGCACTATTACAAATAAAATATGTGCAGTTTGCATAGGAATTCGTTCATTTTTTTCCAAACTATAGTCCGGCCGCCCACAGTGTCTGAGGGACAGGGAACCGGCCCCCTGCTTAAAAAGTTTGAGGACCCCTGATTTGGGCCATCCCACACAGCCAGGATTGCACTGACCAAGCAGGTACTACAGAAATGGCTCACTGCTTTAGATGTTTCCTCCTTGAGACAGCAGAGAAAAGCAATCTATAGTTTTGGAAAAAAAATTATCTTCTAGTCACCTCTCTAGTGCTCACGTATCACACTATCTGTTACTGACCCTGCACTCCTCTACAGAACTTCATCTGGTCAGGGCACAGGATAAATGGATTGATATCCTTATTTCCCCCCCTTTGTACTTTTCCATCACCCAAATCTCATGTTGAATGCAGCATTATTCACTTTGTTAGAGATTCCTCCATGACAACTTTCACAAGTGAATCTTGTATTTATTTGTGTTGCTATTCTGGGGGAAGGAAAAGCCATTATCCTCTTATGCACAAAAAGCCAACTGCAATGCTGAAATTGTCAGAACTTTCTCAAGACCTGGGTGCTCAATTTGAAATGCTCTGGGCCTAATACTCAGCATTTTTTTAAGACTTCTTCTGCCTTGATGCATGCTCAGCACATCAGCAAGTCTGATCTGGGTCTTAAGTAGCAGACAGAAAGCTGAGGACGACTCTCTCCCAGGGAGAAGAGCTGTCTCCCAGCTTGGCTTCAGCCAAACCAGCACAGAAGCACCTCTGTTTTCCTGTTTGCACCTTCTGCCTCTTCCACTGCAAGGCCTTTTAACGTTGCAAGAGGTAATGCAGGTGTCCTGTGCCCTTCCCTTCATACCACTCTGTTGGCTCCTCGGGCATGAACCATCCCATGCACTGAACAAGCAAAGGAGCTGAAGACAAAGACTCTCTGCTCATACATCAACAAGAGTAGAGAAAGTTATGAAATGCCACGTGATAGCACCGTGCATCAGATCACACTGTTCTGTGTCTACGTGGGCAAAGTCCCAGCCCCTCTCTCCGATCAGCATTATGGGGTCACTATAGTCAGGGTCATCTTGGAGGAAAACAGGGGTTTTCTTCTCCAACCTGCCATTTATCTGTACAAAAGGGAATTTCACCTTGTTACCAGAACTGGCTGAGCTATGTGGGTCAGAAGTAACTTCCTCCAGCCTAACAGGCTTGAACTAAGGCCGAACTAAGGAAGTTTCAGCTATAGCACCTGAAAACTCCAGGAAGCACTGGAAAACACCTTTCCAGTTTCCAAACCCTGTACAGCCTTGTAAAGCTTTGATTCAACCCAACAATCAAGCAACCCAGTGAGATACAAATCCAGTCTCTCACAAGCCTCATCCTCATTGCTAGCTCACAACACCACCAGTCACTGTTGGAGGAGCTCACTCTCCTCACCTCCTCCCCTGTCCCTGCCCAACCCCCCTTTTTTTTTTGCTGAGTGCCTTTTCTGGAGGATGAAAGAAGAGCGCCGGCTCATCTAACCAACAGTGCTGGAGACTCCACAATTAGAAGCAGCAGCAACAGGAATTGCAGTTTCCAGTCCCTGAAGTCTTAGCTGTGAGCACCATCAGAGCAAATACACTTTTCAGATACTATTAACTGCCAAAATTTTAAACCATCCACTGTAGAGCCTATGCTGTTGTCACAAGCTTATAATTCAATCATATTGGACGGATTCTCACATGGACAGCAAAACGTATGTTCAAGCTGCCAACATCCCTCCCACCTCCAGCAATCCTCTTGCCAAATGATACACCCCTGCTTCAAAGTGGGAAAACTGGAAGGTTATCAACATAAAGCAAATTGTAAGACTCTGACATGAGCAAAACAATGTAATTTCCTCCCCCTCTGTTTTTACTAAAATTTGCCAAAATAATTCAGCCTTAGGCAGAATCTCAGCGTGGAAGAACACCAAACAACACAGTCTGATAAGGATATGAGCAACTACAACAAAGTTTTATATAATGGGAAATGTTGGGCAACCATGACTACAGCCACCTCTGCCAGCTTTGCCTATAGAGCAAATGAACAGTATATTAACACTCTGTTACCCTCTCCAAAACTCCAAGCGAGTCTGTAACATGACTCATAATATCCCTGGCACACATTTTGATCGCAAAGTTGATGAAAGAACCCATCCCTGAACCCGTGTGTGAAAACTGGGCATGAATTAATCAAAACATGCAGGAGCTTGTGACACCAATGCCTGAGCCTGCACATCTGCAGCTGCAGTGGTGACTCCTGTGTGACACGATGTGACAGCAGAGAGACTTGGCTGCCAAGCTTTGCTGCCGGGGCCTTGTCACATCCAGGGAAGACAGAACAGTATTTGCCAGTGGTTCTTATTCTAGGAGTGGTCTTTCTGGGCTATGGGTACATGCACAGCGTGATGTAGAACTCACACTGTGAGTAAAGCAGTGAGGAGACTCCTCTGTTGTGTGTGTGTGCATGTTGCTAACGCTCAATGGCATCCTCTTCTCGCCCAAGATGAGAACAGATGTCTATGTATTCTGCAGATGTGTTTGCAGCTTTAAGCAAATAATAAAGGAATTTATGAATTTCACTCTTGGTGACTTGGTGACATGGATTCTCCATGTGCAGGATCACTTTGTTCCTTGCCTGTGGGATTGCCTGCTGAAGGGCCATAATGTCTGACCTCCAAGTCTTCACCTTCACAGCTCCTCAGCCTCACCACTGCAAGTCTACCTCAGTCCAGGTGAGCAATCAGAATAATTCATCAGGCTGTTTTCTCCAGAAGTTAAGAGGGCTTTCTCAAGCAGCTACTTCCCAATCCTCACCACCAGCAAATCCCTCCACCACCTCAGAGGGTGTTATCTGGGAAAAGGTAGGGAACAGACTGAGACGAAGTATCTGCACAATTCCTTGACTGGGGCCAACCCCAGGAGATAAGGAGGCCATGAATGTCTGCAAGAGGCTGTCCTGGGACCAGCAAGAAGAATCCTCATTTACTGTTGGAAGTGCAGTTGCACTCAAAAAAAAAAAAGGTTTGGGGATTTTATTTTCTGCTGCAAACAGAGGAGATACAGGGCCACAACAGTTCTCAGGACACTGCTCAAAAAGACCTGGACTTCATTTATGGGGAGAACACTGTTGCTGAGGAAGCCTTCTGTCCCCCTGGTAGTTTAGGGCAAGTTCACAAAGTGATAAAACTCTGACACTGACATTCAGTGAAAACATGGTAAGAATCCAGAAGAGTGAATACACTCCCAGAACGGTGTCTGCTCGAGTCTTAGAGAGGAGACATTTCTATCCTAAAGAGGACACCTAGGGCCATGATTCAATTAGCAGGAGAGGATGTGCTGGGGATCATCAGACCCTAGAAAATCCCTTCTGATCCTGATCAACAGCACTTTCCCAAGTGACAAGAACTAGCAGGCCAAGGTCACCTGCCTGGCTGAAATGCAGCCCAGGAGGGATGACTGAACAGTGGTAAGAGAGAGGGCTCTTCAAACAGAAGGCTGAAACATGTAAAACTGTTAGTTCTAGAGCAAGTAAAGATTTTGACCCAGTTTCACATTTTAAGTCCATCTCCTAAACAAAAGCAGCTGAAGTTTAAATGAGCCAATTCTGCAGATCATTATGTTGCTATTACACAATTCCTTCTAATCCCTGAAGTGTGGAAGATGTGCCAACGCCAACCCAGGCACATCTTTGTCATTTCAGCTGGACTTCCATCCTTTCCACTAAAGATTTCATTCTGCTAAACCATTCTTGATGAATGCCAAACACTAAAATCTCCCAAATATTTATTGTAATTTCTTTGGCCACACTATCACAAGTGCCTAAATTCCCCTACTCAGTTGGAGAGCTATCTAGACCAGAGGTCTCCAAATCTTTCAGCCAAATAAACATCACAAAGGCTCATGAGCCCCTATGAGTAGTAAGGGAGAGATTGTTTGTGCCACAAAAGGAACACAAATGACCAGCCATCCCCTGCTGGCTATTCTCCTCCCCTAAGAACTTGGTCTAATCCCCTCTACCCTAGAGTCCTTAAAAAACAATGTGCCAAGGAAAGGGAGTAACTGCTATGCATACTGATTCCCCCCAGCTTGGACGTGGCTTGTGGAGGACCACTGCCAGCCAAGTGCTAAGAGCAGCCCCCTCTGAGCTGCTGTGCTAAGGCAGAGGTTGCTTTTCATCCCTCTGCCTCAGGGAATGCCCAAAGAAACCTTGGAGCTGGCTGCAGCTCTCCTAGGATCGCTCAGCAGCAGAGCTCTTCCCACATCACCTTTGGGTCTCCTAAGCCCAGCAGATAAAAGGGCTGTGGAGCCTGCAGCCACTCTTGGACCCTCCCCGAGACAGCCCGAGAAGCAACTCAGGCTCCTCCAAACATTTTGGGGAGAAGAGGATGCAGTTCAAGGAGCACATTCCAATTTCTCTTCCAACGGCTGCTAACACGGTACCCTTCAGGTGAGGAGGTGCACACACTCACTGGCTGCTGTCTCTAAAACAAGCCACAGTTGAAAAGGTACCATTATAAACCTATAAAAATAAGGTTTTACTGCTGCTGACTAGCTGGGACATGCAGAACATATGTTGCAGGGAACATAGCATGATTTTATTAGCCAACACAAAGCCATTCATGCCGAGTGGCCCAAACGGGGGTGGGTTGAATTAAGAGAACAATAGCAGTTCATCAGATGGCCCTTTCTTTCACATATGTCTTCAACTTAACTGCGTTAGCAAATACTTAGAGCAACTTGGAAATACATTTTCATCTGAAGAGACTCACGTTATTAACACATTAGATTAAAATCAAAATAATGGAGAATGTAACCTATTCCTGATGCTGTTCATTAAATGACTAAATCTAAACCAGCAACACTCAGTCAGCCTCCTCCTTTTGGAAACTCACTTGTGACCAAGTGACTATTTGCCTGATTTAGCCCAAACCAGCAGTTTGCAGCTCTCCTGAGACTAAATGGGATGGTCTTTCAGCACTGAACACTGCCCAAGTGTGTGGGTCAGAGGAGAGCTGTGCACCCTCGATTTGTCCAGGGGAAGATGTGCTCAGGCTCAGACCAATCTGAAAAGGGAAAAAACCCACCCCGTTGCATCAGAGGCTAATGCTAACCACGTTTCAAATTCGATCATGGATTCCAGTTCCCCAAATAACAAAACAATAGACACCAAAGAGGAAAAGTGGAAACTGCTGCTTGGGGAAGCTTGCCATGACATGCTGGCTGGAAGTGTGCTGGGACTAAATCCTGCTGCAGCCGGGCTGGGGCTCAGCACGCCAAGGGAGCCTGCAGGAAGGGCAAGGCTGGCTTCCCCATTTGGAGCTGCCTGCTGGCCCCTCCACCTCCCTCCCTGCTCATCTCCAGCTCTCCTTGCAGTGCCCACTAGATTCATGGTGTTTGTGCTGCTCACTCAACCGAAGGTGGGAGGGAGGAGAAGAGCTGGGGCAGCCTGGAGATGGGCTTGGGAATCAGAGACTTCAGAAGTCACACAGCAGGCTCTGGCTGTCCTTGCGATGGGCATCCTTGCAGTGCCTTCAGGATCTGGAGCTGCCTAGGTCTTGTTTTATGCCTAACCATTTATTAAGACCTGTGCTTTGCAAAACAACAAGGTAGGTGAGCAGAGATGCTGCTGGTTTAGGAACAGCCAGCCCTACTGTTCCTAGCTTAAATTACAGATTTGCCACAGGACACCAGTACAGATGATAAGGCAGCATCACCCTGGCTTAAACTTTGTCATAGGGTTCCTAATCTTCTCCAAGATTAGATTTTTGTTCCCCTTAACTGCCAGCCTAGCTCCACTAGACTGCAGGGTGCCAGGCCCACAAAAACAAATTAATTACATCAGCTGTAATTCACACCTCTGGATGCGTTTGAAGCTACTCCTTAAGTTCTTTTGCATAAGGCAGTTGGGAAAAAAAAAAAATCTAGGAGTGTATCACACTGAATTACAGATTTCTGTTGCAAAAGGAGCACTACACAGATTAAACCCTGATATCCCAACTGGTGAATTCAAGCAGACAAGGTTTGTTTCAGCACACATCTCTGTCTATCAACTCGAAGAGTCCAACCAGATCTGCAGCAGCAGCAATAAAACAGTCATAAGGAGAGCTCAGCTCATCATTTCATCAGTTTGCACCTTAGAATTCAGTCCCTGTCTTCCACAAAGGCTCAGAGACACAGGAGCTTCCCAGCCACCGCTGAGGGACACCCCTGCCCACCATCCAGCCACACCAAGGGAAAGCTGAAATGTCACCAAGGAAGATGCTGTTCCTCGAGGGCTGGAAAATCCCCCATTCTGACACAAGTCCTAACATTTCCCCTAGCAAGCTGAGCAAGCAAGGACCTCCAAACACCACCAGTGTGCAAACAACAAATGAGAAGTGTCAGAAGTGTTTTGGCTACGGCAACCTTTGCAGTGTGACCTTGAGGCAAGAACACACTGCTGCCAGCAGATCTGCCGAGAGCGAGCTCGGCATCACTGCTTCAGCCAGAGGTGACAGAGCCATGGGCAGGGCAAGGCCAGGTAACTGTGCAGTCATACCCCGCAGGGAAACTGGGAAAGATGTGGTCAATCCCCCGCTGGTGCAAGGACCAAGTAATTTCCTAGAATTCACTAGAAAGAAGCTGCAAAGTGGCTTGGTTTGCTTGAAGAAGGACAATTCTCCATGGCAGCAGTGGCTGCAGCAAGGAGGAGACCCAGCCTTGCCGAGCAGTTGGCACTGCCAAGGCCAATCCAGATGGCCCTAACTCAGCCATGACAACACCCCAAGGGAAATCTCCGGTGCTTCCATCCTCTCCCTGCTTCCTTCCTGCTCCTTCAACCTGGGGACTACAGACACAGAAAACCACAGGCAGCTCACTGATGCACGGGCAAAACCTTGATGATCACCACCCCAAGGCTGATGGGGAGATAGTGGCCCTAAGCTCATCCTGCTGCAATGGCACATCAGAAATGCCCCTGGCTTTCTGCTTCCCATCGAACAGGGTGGCAGAACACAGGTTTTAGGCATTTTTTCAAGTTCAGTACTCCTACAGTGACCACGTGCTGCACAAGAAGAGCTTCCAAATCAATAAGAAAATTTAAAAAACAACCCAGTGCTAAGGACTAATCGCTTAAGATAAAACACCCCCTTATCTCCCAAATGACTTCCCTGACCCTTTGATGCATGGCAGTTCTCCTCTGAATAAAAACGTGAGCTATTTACCCAAGGGTGGGATTTTCATGAGGGCTGTAGGTGTGTCAAGGCAAGGTCAGTAAGGAGAGGGGTGGGGTTTTTTTGATTTTGATTATTTTTTTTTAAGGCCAACAGCTACAGCTTGGAAAAGCTACCAAGGAAACTTCCAAGCCCTCAGATTACCCTCCTGGTCTACAAGAGAAGCAAGAAACTGAAAGTCAAACACAGGCTGAGAACAAATGTTCCAAGTTAAATACGTTAATCAATTAGATAATTGGAGTGAAAATGCTGCTCAGTGCTCCCAAAGAGGCCAGGAGAGGTTAGTGGGGAGAGACATGGCAAAGCTGCAGAGAGGACAGCTGTCCTCCACGAGGGACTGAGCTTATGTTGTAGTGAACATTAAGACATGTCAGATAATAAACATCTTTTCTTGAATTTGGGATTTTTAGGATCAAGCAAATGCAGCTCCCAGGCCCATCTCCAGACCCTCCACATGAACAGAGCTGCTCCTTAGCCCCGGTCCCCCAGAAACGCACAGCTTGCATTCTGGAGCAACAGCCAGCTGGGTGCCTGTGCTCTTCTCCTCCAGACCTTCCAAAAGCAAGCTGCTTTCCACAGAGGGGTTTCTTTGGGATGGCAAAGCCCTCCGTGTGCAGGGATCCTACAGCTCCAAGCCTGGGCAAGGACAGGGACCACCTCTCCCCACAGACCCTGCCTGTGGACCATCCCAGCTAGAACCACACGATGAAAGGCCCAACTCCTTTGCATAGCCTGGAAAGAATCCCAGCAATTTCAGTGACGGCAGTCTCCCTGCCTGCCATCTCCCCTGGATTTTCAGCACAAATGCCGGCTCCATACCCCACAGGAGTGAGTTATTTAAAACATTTCCAGCCCGTGTTGTTGTGTGCTGAGGTGGAGTTGCGCGTGAAGAAATCACTCGTTGAGTTAACTCTGTTTTACTCGGCAAGTGGAACAAATTTCATTACCCCCTACAAGTCCATTCTGTTTTCTATTTATACCGCAGCCATTTGGTGCAGGACTCAGGAGCAGCAGGAACAGGTGATGTAATGCACTGTACAAACAGCATTCTGTTCATACAGTGGGAAAATAAAGTGCATTCTCTTGGTTTCTTTGATCACACTTAAAACAATCAGATTAGAAGTCACAGATAACCCAATACATGCTGGAGATGAAAGGACTCTGGAGAAATAAATCACCCAAAGTTAGATATTAAGCAAGATTTCTCTCTCAACAATCAACTTATCTGCGGAGAGAGGAGGAATGACCATGTGGTTTCAAAATCCTGCCAGGCATTTTATTTATTTTTATAATACCATAAAGCTACTCCACCCACTTTTTCAGAATGAACGTTGCATTACACAACACATCAAAGGGACTTTATGGCCTAAATTAAGCAATAAAATAGTTGAGATTGTGCGTTATGCTGAAAATTGGCCTGCTCCTGGTGCCTGTGAGATGGGAGGCGAACACTGCATGTTCAGAGCACCTGAAGAGAGCTCGGGGCAGCGTGGCCTGAGGTATCAAAGTGTGTGGCACTTGCATTTAGTAGCCCAAAGTGAAGTTCCAGGCTGTTGGTGTCCATTTTAACCCTCTGTTGCCCACGGGATGGTACCAACTCCAGGCACGGCATGGGATAGCTGGGACATTAATAGGATATGATCCTTCTTGCCCATAACCTTTAAGGTTTGGTTTATAGGTGAAGTTCTCTTGGAAATTGTGGGCTTCGTGGATGTGGTTCCCCACCTTTGACAGCAAGACATGCTTGTGAAAGGAGATGGGAAAACTCAGGGGAAAGGAGTTGGTGGGTCTGAAGCACAGCTGCACTTCCCACCATCTGGCCATCTCCTGCCACTCCCACCTTGACCAAAACAACACAGAAAAATAAAACTAATTAAAGCCTCTCTTGAAACATTTTCTGGCTTGTGTGCATTTTGAATTGAAAAATAACCAGAAGTCGGGATACCTAAGAGTGGTGTCAGTGTTTATTTTCCAGCTCTGCCTCATTGCCTTACACAGAGAGGTAAGAAATGAGAGGCTATCAAGAGAGGAGAAAGTTGGCAGATCCCATTGCTCCAAAGCAGAGCAGGGACTAGGCAGAGTTTCCATTAGAGCAGCTTGGGAGGCACAAGAAAAGTCAGTTTGCAATGACACATGAGCTGGTGGGCCCCACACACCCTGGTGTGTGTGTGTCCTTTCCTTCCCACTCCCAAAACAGGGTTGCAAAAAAAAAAAAAAAAAAAAGAAAAAAGGTTTAATTAATTTGGGCCCTATCATGACTTTCTGTGGCCTGACTCATAGTGTTTGATCTCCCAGGGCTGGTGAGAGGTGTTTGAGCCTGCCCTCAGAGCCCCTGGCGCTCCAGCCAAGCACCAACAATGACTAGACAGACTTCAGTGCCACTCCTTCCATCTATCAATAGAGTCACTGTTGGGCCAGCTGACTCACCGCTTTCCCTGAGAACTGTTCAGCACCAGTTCTCCATCAGAAGGGCAAAAATAAAACTGAGTAATTCTGTGTTTGCAGAGAGTTACTTTAGCAAGAAGAAGGGTTTTATTCTAAGGTTTTGATTTTAGGAGGTTCCTCCAAAGAAAGCTTGTGCTGCTGCAGAATTGGCCAGGAGCTCCTGGAGGACACACTCAAGTGGTTTTTGCTTCTAAGTCATGCTCCAAAGGCACAGTGAGGAGGATACTGAAACCCACAGACTGCGTGTAAGGAAAACGCACGCACACAAAAGCTCTGGACACTCCAGTTATGGAAGCAGAGCTGTTCATGAACCAGCCTGCCTCAGCACAGCACCTCCCAGGGCTGAAGTGGGCAGTTAGAGGGCTTTTCATTTTCCCTTTGTGTCTCTCCACCCCGACACAGAATGTAAAGCCCCAGACTGGCCGTGCCAATCTTTGTTGCATCTTCCTCCACCGCTCCTGAGGTCAGCACAGCCAAGCCTGGGTGGAGACAGAGAGGTGAATGTACCCAGCCTGACATTTCTATTGCTGCTGTAAAACACAAAGCCCAACCAAAACTACAAAGCATTTCCTGGTAATATCTAAGTTCAATTAAGTAGTAAGTTTAATGTCCCACCAAGGACACATGCATCTTGGGAAGATGACAACAGCAAAAGCTTCAGCATGACTGAGCATAACACAGATCCAACAAGACATGAGTTTAGACCTTGGCCATGCAACATATTCCCCAGTCAAGTCCCACCAGCATCCCAGACCTTCCCACACATGCTCTGGTCCTAGGGGAGTGCCAACATGGCTGGGTCAAGGGTGTCTGAGCAGCAGATGGGACGTGAGGACCAACTCCCTGTGCAGACATGTCAGACTGGGATAAGACAGGCTTTTAGTCTGCAGCGGATCCAAGTCCACTATGATCCTATTCTCTACATTCAAGTACCACCAGACACCAACAAGAACTGGGATTCCGTGTCTCTATTGGCTTCCTTTAGGCTGCTAAGCTTTAATTAACTGACTTCTCTACAGTATTCAGGAACATCAGCAAGCTCTACAATGTCTTCTGATTAACTGCATTTAAGCAATTAATTCTAAATCAGCCTATTCCTCCTGAAACTTGATGCAATATGACTGAAAAAAGAGATGCCACTACCTCGGTAAGAAGACAGCAGCTGTCTGAAAAGAGTTTTAAGAAAGTACAAGCCAGACTTCTGCACATAAAGACAGTATTTCAGGTTTCTAGATTCTTTGAAGGCCTCAAGGACTTTACAGGAGAGACCGGTCTCAGTACAAACAGGTCACCTGATGCAATTACAAGTCATGGTGGAGTCCCCAAACTTATCTCAATCAGACACTCTTGATTTCCTGTTTGTGGCATTGACAAATAAAAAGCTCTACATTACAGGTAATTATAATTCACAGAGGACAACAATTAAGAAATAGCCAATTACATTTTACAAGCGCAGGATAATCAAAAGCTTCCTCAAATATCTAGAGTTGCAATAAGTACTTAAAAATGGCAACTCCCAACAAATTGCAGGTAATTTAGAGCAATTTACACAGATGACATATTTCCCTATCTGTGCTCAAAACCTTCTAACTCGGTTCTGAAAAATACTGCAGGAGTTCCCGGAATGTATCAGTGATGATTTCTAAAAACAGGTCATCACCCATTTCCACCTTCACTGGCCTCGAAGGTGAGATGCAGGACTCTGGACACCACAGTGCAAAGAGAAATTCACTGCCAGGACAACGCATTTTAGCTCAGGTATTTAAAAGAATGGGAGGATGCATGCATACCAAATCTAAACAAACTCCAAAAATATCTATTCCCTCTATTTCTGTTATTTGAAAAATATGCTTGATTTTAATAGTGCATAATTTGATTTAAACCCCATGGTTTTTAAAGGAACAGTCACCTGTGTCACCTGCTTTATTTGCAAGCCAATGCTGTAGCTTGCCCACAGTCAATAAAAGAGGATCAAGCAGCAAATTAAAAATCATTAAATGACTGAGAGGAAAGGAAATATGCCTTTTTCGTTTTTAAAGCTCAACCTTTTAGACAGGAGGTTTAAAAGCACCCTGAGAGGAGCAGAAGAGGAGAGATGGACAAGGATGTGATGCAGTGTAGTGGCTGATGGAGTACAGCAATTTCATCCCTTGCTTTTTTGGGGGGGAGGGGGGAAAACGCTTTTCCTTACTTATATGCCTCGGGTTGCTGGAACTGGAGTTTTACCTCAGAGCAGAGCTCTTGTATTGTATTTCACAATTCTTTACAGTCTCCCTGTCTCCTGGCCACCAGTCCAGCTGTTAGTGACATTACTTCAACCATATGAGCATATGAATTTCTGGAGGGCTCGTTGCTGCATAAAAGCCGACGAAGTCCCTGAGGATCTGCTTGGCAGTTAAATAAGGATTAAAATCACAGAGGTGTTGGTTGGAAAGGACCTTTGGAGGAGCAGAGTAGTTCAACCTCCAGCCTGAAGTGGGACTACTGTCAACACCAGGTAAGGTGGCCACAGCTGATGTCCTTACTGAGAGCAAGAGTATTTTAAGAAATCATGTGAGAGAGATAAAATCCTGATGGGCTATGGCCAGATACTGAAACAGCCTTTTGTGATCTTCCATCATAGGGACCATGGGAAAAGCAAGGAGGTAGGATTAATGCAAGGATAGCTGACAAGGTGCTTTAAAGAGCCTGGGACAGACAGCAGCCCAGCACAAACATAAACCATGGAGGGGCCTTGGTGCAGAAGGGTCCTCTGTAGGAAAGGGAGAGCTTGTGAACACCTTTTAAGGCACAAAGAGGTTGACTGTTTAATACAAAGTTTACATCTGCAACACTATCGGGTGACCCTAAAAATGAGGAGAAAATTATTTTTAAGCTTTTTGCTCCACCATAACTGGTTTGGTAACAGTATGGTTTGAAAGAGACCTCTCAGCCATAGTCCAGGACTGTTTTCCTTGTCCTCTGTGCCGAAGGCAGAGTAACCCAATGTTATACATCCTGTTCACACTCAGCTATCACTCAGGACTGAATATACTCCTGTTTGCCTGGTTTATGAAGTCATTAACTACATTGGTTAGATAATTTCAGATTTTCTTACAACCTGGATTTTTGCCTACTTGGCATATCAAGGTGTGTTCATTCAATGTAACAAGAAAAACCGTTTTTAAAATTCAAATTTTAAAGGAACCACATTTTTCTTGCCTGCTAATTAATTGCCTTCTGTGGCTTGGCAACACCTTTGTGGACAATAGGTGTTCCTGCCGCTACTGTCCCATCTGGAAGGAGAGGTTTGGCTCCAGTCCCACCCTCTTCCTTCAGCTCAGGCTTCCAGGATGATTTCCAAAGCTGGGAAGTGAGAGGATGATGCCACTCCATACCACCCGAGGCAACATACTACACCCAAGTCCACAGCCCAAGATGGGCTACCTGGGAGGGTTTCTGACACTGCTGGTGCCAAACCACAGGTGGCAATTAACAAAGAAAAAGGGTTGCTGGTAGCTTGGCTGCTGGCAGTGTGGTTGATGGCTCTGGACAGAGGAACTACAGGAGGTGAGAAAGAGCAATCCACGTGGAGCTGACTCAGGGCGTCACCACCGGGGACCAAAACCCAGATGACCTCGCTGAGTCCAAGCAACTTCTGCCTCTCAAGTGTATCCTACCACTGGGAAGGCAAATCCAGTGAGCTGTAGGATGCATCCACCCTTTGGAGCAGGAGCAAGAGCTGTGGGCAGGCACTGCAAGACTGCAGGGTCAGCATTTTCACCATAAAACCAGTGGGATAACAGCTCGCTCACTACAGCTCCAACAAGCCACCTCTCCCAGGCAGGGAGTGCCCAAGCCTATGGTATTTGGAAGGGACAGTGAGGTCTCAAGGAGAGGAGACGTGGATGACTCTCAAGGAGGCAGACCAACATGGGGCCAGCTGACTTTTCTGCCAAGGCTGCAGGAGCAGCAAAAGCCTCCTGGAGCTAAAGCTGGAGCTGCTGGAAGCAGGGCTCGGCAGGAGAGGGGCGAGAACAAGCACTGGAGTCTGTGCCTTCCTCAAATTTGCTCATCTCTTCCAGCAAGCAGTGTGATGGAGCAGTGGAGCTTGAGTGGTGACATGTCCCAGGGACTGAGGGTGCCCTGCTGATGTCTGGAGCAGAGACACAACTCAAGCTGCCGGTCTCAGAGACCCTTCCCCTGCTCTCCCTGCTCTGCTGTGGTGGAGCAGGCACCCGTGCGGTGCCTCTTGCTGGAGGAAAACGCACCCTGAACCTGATGAAACTGCGAGGCGTTGGTTGCTTGCTGTGGGTGCCGGTGCCCTCCCGGCCACGCGGGCACGAGCCCTGCCCTGCGTGGATGTTATCTGGGCAGAGTGCTGGCTTAGCATAAAAACAACAACAGTCCAACAACAACAGCAGCTTCCAGCCAGCTCAGGGCAGCACACTTCCAAGTTCTTGGCAATCATGGAGAGAGAAGCACATGACAAATGCCCCCCTCCCCAGAATAAAAATACTCGGTTTTGCCCAGCTGGGCAGAAAGCACCAGCACCTGCAATGACATGACCACAGGAAAAGCTCCACGACTTCCAGCAGCCCTTAAACCAGATATGGCCAGCCTGCTACATCCGAGAGGGACTGTCCAAAGGAACTTTCCTGTCTTCTTCTCTGGAGCCCTACAATCCATACAACAGGTACTGCTGGAAGGATGTAAAAAGAGGGGAGCAGATGCAGCCCACAGCCTGGCTGTCATGGCTCTGGGCACACGAGTTGCTCCCCCACCACCTCTCCACCAGTTCCATCAGGCTGTGTCATCCAGCCTTTGCCATCACCTAAGCCTACAGAGAATAAATGTGCATCAAACAGTTACTGCAACGGTGCGAGCCTTGTCTCCCAGCCCGTCCCAGTGCCAGCCACTGCTACAACCGAGTTCACCTCATCAGTGAAAGCTCTGGAGACAGGAAGGGCAGCAGAGACAAAGGTGTGCTGGGTTTACCTTTGAAGGGATTTAGATCTGGAGCACTCAACACCGACAAACTGCTGAGACAGGCATTTACTCAGGTGTATAAACACCATGGGCGGCAAATGCCAGCCCTGCAAGAATTCTCCTCCAAAGCTCAAGAATAAATTCAACATGTTTTTAAATAATTACGGATGAATCACCTGAAAAAACTTCCTACATTTTATCTTCAGCTGCTGACACTGATCGTGCAGCTGTTTTGTTTATAATGTAATTACACGTTCCCACCTACTTGCACTCTCAGTGTGCAGCCGAGTACCTCAGGCAGCAGAAAACCTAAAGGCTGACATTTCCTTCTGGCCTTTGGAAGTGACAGAACAGTTAGTACAAAAGTTAATTTATTTGACGCGGGGGGTGGGGGGAAAGAGAGGCCGCTAGTTAATTTCCCTTCGAAGCCCGATGGTCCCCACCCAGAAACCTGCACACAAAAGAATACTGCCTTTAAACTGGTAGGTTAGGTCTGAGACCAGAGTGAAGGTTTGTCAACCATGACAAGTTCCAGCTTGTTTAACAGTCGACCGGAGGGTTGAAAAGTCTAATAAAACCAAAGGGCCCTCCATAACAAAGCTGCTGCCACTTAAAGAGAACATTCACACCCATTCAGCAGGGCTTTTTTCAAATATGCAGAGGTATTTGGAGCCTCCAAAGCGAGCAAAGACACACCAAAACCCAGCAGCTAGAAACAGAAGCCGGGAAAAACTGCAGCGAGCAGTAAGAAACACACTGGGAACAGTGAGTAACTAACCACGGGAAGAGATAACAAAAATGCTGCATGACCTCCCTCCCATCACTTGGATGCCTTTCTAAAATAGACACTTCAGCCTGACCACAAATTATTGTGCAAGAATCACTGGGTGAAGCTGCAGTAACCTGTTATCTCCAGGATTACCAAAGGAAAGCTTCTCCCATGCCCTTTTGGAAAGTTTCCTCTCTTCAGGAGGAAGGTTTATGGATCAGTTTTAGCAAGCTGTACCACCCCCGTCTGGGAAAGGCCCAAAGCCACTGCCTGGGGATAGGGGGATGCTCTGCCTTCTCAAATCCTCCAGCTGGGCTGATTTCCCCAGCACTCAAATCCCCCTGGGTCACAAATTTCACCGGAATATATCCGGAGGGGAAAACCGCTGCGCTGTTTTACAACGTGACAAATCCTATGCTGCAGTGACACATCCACACATCCTTTGCTACCCATTTCCATCTCCTTTTGCCAGCACTGGCCTGTCTTGAAGAAAAGAGGCTCAAGGAGCCTCTTCAAAGTAGCTTTTCCCAAGAGAGGAAAGCCAAGTTCCCCTGAAAGTGCACATGTTTAGAGACACATTAAATATCAATATTTCCACAACAAAAAAATGGCTTCTGCTGTTTCTTTTCCTGGTAGAGCCACGGACCAAGCAACAAAGGACTTGTGGTGATGGCCTTCATTCAGCAGTGGATCAGCAGAAGACACATGCTGCACACACCTGAGGTTGCCAGCCTACCCAACCACTTCCTTCTGTGGCTTTGCTCAAGACGGAACATTTTTAATTTCCTAAGAAATAAATGTTATGACAGTCACACGGACTGAATTAAAAGTACAAAGACCAGACTTCTTAGCCAAAGACCTCAGATTTTATTAAACAAATAAAAAATACATGCCCTTGGAAATCCAATCTGAGTAGGGCCATAAGGAGAGTAAGAAGGTTCCAAGGTCATGTTTTACAATCTTTTGAAGCAGGAATGATGCCTCTGTCTGAAGAAGGCGTTTCATGCAGCCATCTGTACAGAGCTTCCCTTTCTCCAGCACACTGCAAATGTTACAGTGCAAGAACTTGCTGTCTTTGCCCGGGCTCTCTTATTTATACACAATAAAGGCCTTGTGCAGGAGATCAAGGCTGTATTTCATTGATTTGACACGATGGTTAACCTGTGAACTTTGCCCCTGCTAATAGAATAATTTCTGTTTGTTGATTCCTCTTTTGGTATCCTGGAGGGTAACAGTCGCTTCATCCCAGCTCTCATTTGCATGTCTGGTGCCAAATGGTTTTACAGCTTTCACTTGCACGGAACAGGGCCAGGACAAAGTTAATCAAACGCAGTAGCTGCAGATGGATACTGAGGCCCCACACCTCTCTCCATGGATCCTACCTGTAATTTCCAGAAGCTCTCCAGCAACTTGGCTCCAATTCATGCTTTGCTTGTGAAAGCCTGGAGAGGTCATAGAATGACAGAATGGTCTGGGGTTGGAAGGGACCTTAAAGCTTAGCTTGTTCCAATCCCCTGCCATAGGCAGGGACACCTTCCACTAGATCAGGTTGCTCCAAGCCCCATCCCACCTGGCCTTGGACACTTTGGGGACGGGACAGCCACAGCTTCTCTGATCCCTGGCTACCAAACAATCAGTCCCACAGAGGTCTTTCAGATAAATCTCACCCAGTCCAAGAGGCTGATTGCCAGCCAAGAAAAAGACCAAAATTTAGGACCGAAAAGGGTAAATCTGTTAAACACTAAAGGTAGGGTTTTCCAGCAGAGCTAACCCACCCTGAACATGCAGTGCTCAAAAAGAAAAGGCAATCCCACCTCCCCAAGCCTACTGCTCTCCTCCTTCCAGCACAAGGATTTCTCTGAACACATGCTGGATATAAAGGTCAGAAAACTAAACCCCCAAGAAAAAACCAGGACAGTGAAGATGGAGAGAGGGAGGGGACCGACTCTCTGGTCTATAACAGGACTGGTCTATAACTGGTCTATAAGAGGGAATACGTGGGAGTTGGAGGGCTGACAGATAAAACCCAGTAGGTTCTGGTCATTAGCTCTGGAGATCCAAGGACTAACATGAGGCCCTGCTGCTAACCAGTAGGTCTCATTTCAAAGAGGTTTCTTCCTCTAGCTATAGCTTTCCCTCCCTCCACTGCTTTTCATCAGGATAGATGAAAGCTCTTCATCTATTAGCTATTTAGATCAGATGAAGACCTTCAGAAAGCTGATACTTTAAGGACAGGTTGTATCTCAGGAGCCAGGGGACCAAAAAACTCCAGGTCTTACCACAAAAGGGTACTCTGGAGTTTTCAAAGGTAAAATCCAATTTCCACGTGGGTTTTATAGAATTCAGATAATCTGACTTAAAACTGCAACGGTTCTACTTAAATTCATCAGTGCCTTACAACAGCGAGGGATCCAGACCAGGGCTACGGGTAGTGATGGTTTTGCTTTTACGGGCAAGCGTGACCTGCTACAATTTAATTTCTGAGCGTGACTTCAGGCAAAGCAGCTCACTCTGGCACACACGAGGGGAACAAGAGGAGTGTCCAGAAGAGTCAGACCTTTCCTGAAGTTGCCTGAGCATTCAGGGCTACACCAGTGAAGGAAGGGGCAGCTTTGCCCCCCACAAGCAGAGAAGGGTCTGCAGCCCTCAGAGCAGCTCACACCTGAGCCACGTGTGTAGTGCAAAATGGGGAAAAAATGAGCCTTTTAACAAACAAATCACCTCAAACCCAGTTGACTGCTGTGGGAATTTGTATTTCCAAGTGTGTCATCTTTGCACAGTCCGAAGCTGCACTTCCAAGTGAAGCAGGCATTAATTAGCCGATTTCTGGCTTTAGGATGGGTGGTGTCAGACACACTTTGTATCTCATAAACTCAAAAGTGTAGTTCCTATCTGGTATTGTTCCACTTCCAAATCATGTCCACTAACCCTGCAGCAGAGCTCAGCCATCCTACTGCCACGGAAGGGGTGGATAAGGTGGCACCAAGGACACCTGGCCTCACCCACGCTGGGATGGCACAACACGAGCTGCTCCACACGACCCAGCAAGGCCAGGCTGAGCAAACTCCTGCTCTCAACCAACTGGCAGATCTTTTCAGAGAGATGCTCAGAACTATATTCACCAGCAATTTGACTTTTTAATCATTTCAATTACTGTGACTAAAACCCTTCAATTGGAACAAAACCGGGGGAAAATAACCCCTCTCCTTCTGAAGGAAGCCTGCCTGGCTTAACAGACCATACCAAATCGTGAAGGTTTTTGCTTTTGTGGTCTTCACATATTTCATTTAATGCAGATAATTAACCTCAGTTTCTAATTTCAAATCCTCCACATAAGGAAGCGAAGTGACTGAATACATTCACTGACAGATGGAAAATTAAAATATTACTACAGCTTCTGCATGGCTCAAAAGACAGGGCCTCGCAAAAGATCTTTCTTCTTTTATTTGACTGATTAACTGTAATTTGCTTAATGGATTTAAGGATGAGCCTAATAATCCAATGATATATCCAGGAACTGATTTAGGATATCAGCACCTCTGTTCTGATTTTTTTCAAACACAGCAATTTCTTCACTACACACAGTCACTTCTGAAATCAGGTTTTTCCACCAATTTTAATAAAATCAGGTCCATGATTTATTTTAAATGGGTGGTGATGGCATGACTGGCCTTGCACCATGCAGCCACAGTTCTGAACTTCTTGTAGAACCTTCTGAAGCCCCAGATTTAGGGATGACCCACAACCACAGCATGCTGTGGCAGCCACTGACCCAGCCCAGGAGGCAGCAAGGACTTCTTGCATGGCTTGGGAAGGTGGAGAAGTCAACAGCTCTACCCTCATACGGGGCCAGTGCGTGTTTCCCCAGCACCCCCACACCCTTCTCAGTCCCTTTTCCACCAAGAAAGTCTGGCATAACAGGATTTCACAGTCTGTCTCAATAGTTAATAAATCCAGGATCTAACAGACTATTAAAGGAAAACATCCAAGAGGCAGTAATTTTTAAACGTCCAATGGCAACTAATTATTCAAGGGATTAGTCCATTATAGTAACAACAAAGAAACTCTTAAAATATAAAGCCAAGTTGAACGGCAGATCAAACCCAAGGTGTTCCCACCCCATGGCCCACTTCCTGGGTGCCCTTCTCAGCAGCCTGGGAGCGGTTCAGCTCCCACTCAGCCTTTTAGCACCCATTTCTTTCTGAAACCAGGCAGAACCCAAAACAGTCAGCCTCAAAATATAGTATTTCATGATCTGTGCCATCATTGTAAGTGCACAACAAAACAGGACCATCGCCAGCACTGGACCAGTCAGGCCGTGGCTCTGTCCAAGCCACCCAGCCCTCTAAGGACAGAGATTCCCTCCCCTCTGGTGATTTGTTCCTGGACTGCATCATACTCCCAAGACTTTTTTCCACCGTGTCCAACCTGAATCTCCCCAGCAACAAAAGGAGGGGGATATAACCCCCCTTCTGTGCTTTTAAGAGGAAATATTCTGTAACTCAAATAAAAATCACAACAAAACAAGGTCTTGTTTGCTGGAGGAGGGAAGAAAACACTATTCATTTATCAAACGAGAGTGCTAAAAGCTTAACTACCTGTCTTTAAAAAGAAGCCAAAGCACTGATCCATAACCAACCAACAAACACACCACTTCTTCATCTTGATTTGTGTGGAGGCAAAGCTATGGGCACAAAAGGTATTCTTCTTCAAATAAAATCCATTTTAAAACTTGGCAACCGCCAGTATAAATACTTTACACTGTTAATGTAATGTAAGCACTTCTACACAGAAGTTTCATCAGCTTAACAATATATTTTAAAAAGCTGGCTTAACTTCTGTGCAAAACCACCATCAGTCTCTGTCCTGTATATCTTACAGTGCCCCAGCCACTAAATTACCACTTAGGGCTATTAGCATCAGACCCCCCTCCCTGCTGGACTCACTGATTTCTCCAAGAACAATGCAGAACCCAAACTATTCTTCTGCAACTTATTTTCTTTAGAATTGGAAATAGCCACTTCTCTACATGGATTCCAAATAGAGCTCTACTGATTACAAATGATACTCTGGGCCCAGCAATTTTAATTCCAGATAAGCACCCAAAACTTTTCTTCCTGCCTTTACACATGGGTTGAACATTCCGAAGATGCTTTTTTCCTGCAAACAAGCTCTCATGAAGCTCCAACAGCCTAACTCCAAGATGCACGTGCTGCCTCTCCAGTAAAAAGAAGCATCAGTAAGACTATTAACATCTTTAAACTTTCTAAACATGGCTGCTCCTGCACCAGCATTCCTGGTTTTGCATCCCCAGTTTTCCAACCGGTCGGTACAATTAACACCAATTCCTTCACCACACAGTCTTGAGTCAGAGGTGTGCAATTTAATATTTAATTATGAACGAAGCAGCCAACCTCAAAATTAGGGCTGCCAGCTAAACTTCAGTCAGCTCCTTCCTGATGCAGCCCCAGCTTCTGACCGCTGGACCGTTTATGCTGCCTAAACCATGGGGAGATCCTGCGCCTTCCCTGAGCCAGCCTACACTGATCCTCTCTGTGTGTTTGTCACTGCATCCTCCCAGACCACAGGTTGTCATGTCCCTCTGAAGCTCCATTAGCTCTTCTCCACTGGCCTCCTCTCCATACCCTGTTGTGAAGAAGTGCTGGCTGTGTGTTTTGGGGACAGCTGCCATGTTCGGAGAGGCTGCCAGTGCGTGGGCACAGGCACAAGGACTCTCCTGGTGATTTCCACCACCCTGGTGGAGAACCACATCACCCACCCTTTCCATTTGAACCACCAACACTTGTGAAATGCTGTGAGCTTAGTCAGCCCAGCACAGTGGAAATTAGAGCTTGAAGCCAGCTTCCTTTAAAAAAACCAACCCCCTGTGTATATCAAAGACCCCGTTGAGAAATTTCTCTATCCGTGCCCAGCAGCTCCACCACAACACTCCTCAAAACCCAGCAACTGGAGTCTTCACCCACCACCACTGTGTCCTCTCATCACCATCGTCCAGATTACCTTTTCAATGCATTGTGTGCTTCATGAAATGTGTCAAAACCCAAAACAACTGGCAGAACTAACCCAAATCTCCCAGTTTTCTTTGTTTTCAGGAGAGACGGAGACAGAGCTGCTGGCAGGTAACACCTTATGCTCTTCTCACTTCCCACCACGGGAAAGCAAAGGCAATGGCTGTGAGAGCTGCACTCCGATGCTTTGGGTGTGGCAGGGGGAGCCCCTTCCCACGCAGAGCTAAAGAGACAGCTGAAGAAACTCACCCCAACAAAAGACACAACCGTTCACCACAAAACACCAACTTTTTAAGGTGCGTGTGTTTTCCTGAAGCACTCAAAAACCAGGCTGCAGGGCAGTTCTCAGACACAGGTTTAATTTCTGCTCGGCAGCTCCGAGGAACGCTGTCCCGGCGTGTCGGAAGAAGGTTAATGAACGATTTAGCCGCCCTCACAACCACGTTAGTGTCACTTTCGGAAGCTGCGAGTTAATGCCCGAGATCTTCGGGGGTTACCCTCTTTGAAGTTCACTGATCCATAACCAATGTCCAATTAATTTGCAGGAGCCGAACTATAATGACTATTGGCCTTTTCCGACGCGCACAAAAACACAGTGGGTAACGGCGATGCTTTTGGCTTCGGGATATTCCCAAATGTGCCTGCACGTTTGCACACCTTCAGAACACCCAACGCTAATAACGGATTGTCTTCTGCCCTCTGAGGAGTTTTTTGCATTTGCTCTCCCGAGAGCAGAGCTACCGCATCAAGATTTATGAACTTTCTGCTGCAAAAAAAAATTGGAGCTGATTCAAGATGCTCATTTGCTAACAGGGAAATACTTCTACTGCGTTTGCTTAGATTCCTCTTTATTTAGGGTTTCCATGGAAGCCAAGGAATAGAAGTTCAGTCTTGGGAAGATTAAACAGGCCTTGAGATATAATGCAAAACAGCTTATTTCAACATTCCCCAAAGAACAGAAAGGAGAAATTCTTCCACACATATGCCAAAAAAAAAAAAAAGGAGGTTTGTGGAAATTTTCAAATAAATTGGAACCCAGCTTTTCAAATGCTGCATGCAACCATCACTTCCTGCTGCAAGCAGCTCCACCTGCTTCCATCACAGTTCCTCAGGTGAGAAAGTAAATGAACAAGAAGGCTGCAGGATAAAGAAGATACAGCTTAAAAACCAGCTTATTCAAGGCAACTATTGCTATACAACATCCAGGAAGAAGGTTAATTCAACCACAAGGTCTTGCACAAAGAGGAACAATCACCTCATAAATTAGTATCTCAGCAGTTTTTAGAATAAAAAAGGCAGAGATTATGCAGTTCAGCAGCATCTTCCACGGCGATGCTCTGGATGCTACTGGAGCTGACAGACCAACATTTAAAAAATAAAATAAATCCCTTATCTTCAGCTATTCCAAGCTGAGAAGTGCTCCTGCTCTGGTGAGAATGGTAAACAGTTCCTTGCCTCCCTACCCCACAGGTCAGCAGAGTGTCAGTAGTCACAGTGACAGGCTGTCCAACAGTACAAATTAATAGCCACACATTTTCTCTGACCTCCATCCCCCAGGTAAAGATTTACTTCATGTTGTTCCAATCTGGTATGAAAATGCCCAGGACCAATGAACTCTACTCCACAACACTTCTATTTCACAGCACCTTTCTTAAACCATTTTACAATCTGGCACAGATATATTCAGATAATGGGTAAAGTGCACTTTTTGCCTTAAGTTGGAGCTAAAATCCTGTCGCATGCAGGATTTGCTACCTGGTGTAACAAGGAAATGAACACAGTTGACCCTCAAGGAAGTTATTTTCAATCTTAACACCATTATTGCTTAAATAAAAAGATACTTAAGTCGTAGGCCTTTTCTAATCCTTCATTTATGGTGAGCACCCAACCACTCGGTGAAAATGCACTTCTCTACATGTTCCAAGACACTGGGGTATTTTTTTTCTGACTCCTGATTAAAACAGCGGGAGTCCACATGAATTCCCTTTTCTTTTTTTTTTTCCTCTTCCTCCCCCTCGAAGAGTTTCACAGGCAACATTCCCTCCTCAAAATCTGTAAGGAAACAAGAAGCAAACCGAGAACATTTCGCCAGCTGAAAGGCACCGAGACCTCGCGCAGGGCAGGATGCGCTTCCAGCTGCCAGCCTAAAGGGACGGCCGGGGGAGATTAAACACAGAAATGCTTTTCATAAGGCAGGAGGCTTTGAAGAGGACAGTTTAGCTACTTCATTTCGTAATCTTCACAAAGCGTTGGATTTTAGCCTAAGCAGGTCTTAAAACAAGGAGATTTTATTTAAAAAGCGGGGGGGCGGGGGGGGGAGAAGAAAGTAGGAATGTGTTCTGGCCGGGTTCTGTTGATTCAGCAAGGGTTAGACACACACATGCTTATTGATCCCAGAGAGCTCCCTGCTAAGTTAATTGTCTGGAATTTTAACTGAGCTCTCAGCAAGTTTCAAAATCCATGTTGGCTGGAAGTGGGTGGGGGACCCAGGAATAAACCAGGCTGCAAAACTGCAAGTCCTCTAGTTAAAAAAACCCCACCAATTACTTTCATGAAGGGAAAAGCTGCAGCAGGGAATGGTTTTAACTGGATTTGAGGATTCTGTGTTTGACACCACTATAATTCAGTGCTGGGAATCTTATTTGCAAAGCAGTACCATTACCAGGGAGCACCGTGAATGCTGCTTCACTCCTATCCACGGTACCAAGCGATCTCCTGCAAGCTCATGACAACAATTTCTACACAGAGGAGTGTTACCACCAGCTGTACCTGCCCACATTACAGTACCTGAGCACTGACCTTCTGCTTGTGCAGGTAAGGGCTCAGCTGCCTGTGTGTGCATGAGGGCTGCCCATGGCTCTGCATTGCCCACCGAGCCCTTCCTGCCTCCAGCTCACATCCAGCAGCAGTTTCTCCAGGTGAGGAAAGTGCTGCAGGGATGATTTGGCGCAACCAGACAGGAACAGCCAGAGTCACCTTTAAAACAACCTGCGACTACTTTCAAACAAAGCTTTGCACACCATCAAAACACTCGGCAGCGCCAACCTGCATCAGATTTGGATGCTCCCCACCACCTGTGGTCCTCCAAAGCTTCCCACCACCCCCATAGCGGCTCCCCAATCCGTTCACAAGCTGCCCCGGCGCTCACCCACCTGAACTCCCTGCCCTCGCTGTAGCGCCGAGCCGAGGCCGCGCGTTGCGTGGCCGTCTCCAGGAGCAGCTTCTGCGTGAGCCTGCTGGAAGGCGCCGAGTCCCGGCTGGCCTCAGGCTCAGCCTCTTGGTCACACTTCCACTCCTCGTCCTCGTTCAGAGTCGGCAGATAACCAGGTAGCCCTTTACCTGTCCCAGACCCTGAGCTTGGATCGCTATAAATTTTTGGACTTTCCCCACCTGTCCTTGTGTATTCCAAATAAATATCTGACTTAAGAAACAAAGGGTAGGTGTTGTCTTCTATCATGCACTGAATCTCCGTTTGGGCCTGGTCAAACATGTCAGGGTCAATCTGCAGTTTCATGACACAGTCTTTGATGAAGCTCTTTGTGGCTGGTTTGATCTGCCGGGACACAATGCCATTGTTGTCGAGGATGTATTTTTTGTAAATGGCCTTTGCCAGCTTGAGTCTTTTTTCCTCGTTAGACACGCAGGGCTCCAGCTTCCTGAAGCCACTGCAGGCAAACCAGAAGTCCAGCAGATCTGCACAGTCCTCCTGTTTCAGGAAAGTCCTGAAGAGGTTGATTCCATCTTGATCATCCAGCAAGGAATGCAGCGACTCGGCCCACTTCAGGTAGGGTGGAGTTGGCGAAGCACTCCCCTCGGGCTCGTACCCCAAATCCAAATCGGAGCGCCTCGGTGTTGCCGTGGAGGTCTCATTTCTAACCACATCACTTTTACCGGAGTAGAAACCATGGCTAACTGGCCTTGGATCCGTGGACACGAGTTCTCCCTCCTCGCCAGGAACTGGTGGTCTTGGAGCATCTTCAGTGAAGCTTCCTCCGAGGTCCAAGGGGAAGCCTTTCCCCTGGATATTCATTTTTCTGGTCCTTGCTTGCGCGGGAGCAGTGGGGGACAAGCTCAAATCTCAAATCACCACTATTTGTAGCTCCAAGGTAAACAAGTTTGTTTGGCTGAAAGAGAGGAGAAAAAAATAAGCGAGTATCACTGGAAATAAACACTCTAAGATTACAAAACACTGGCTTTGCTCTGCATTATTACTGTACTAACACCTCTTTTTTTTCAGCAGAATCAACGGCAAAGCTCTCAGTGACTTCTGAGTGCGCAGAACTGGGCTCAAACCAGGCACAGGCTAAAAATGACAGTTACAGAACATCCAAAACTTTACATCCAGAATTCAGCATCAGTGATATAGCTGATGCTCCTCTAAAACAGAATCCAACTACCCAATGCTGGTGGTTTTGCTAGACCCTGGGATGTGGCAGTCCCCACATCCAAGAGATCCATACTCAGGTATCACAGGACACATGTCACTTTCTGCACTGCCACCAACTCCTCTGCACAGGACACACACCAGGTCATACTAAGACAACACGTTTTTATCTGGCTATCAATCTAGGAAATTCTCATCCCCAAACAGGAATTTAAGGCTTGTGAAAATTATTTGGAAAGAATACTCAGCTAGTCCTGGAAGCCGGACTGCACCTTAATCAAACACAGGTGGCTTTCGTACGCTCAAGTGACATACCAGCGCCACATTCCTCACAAATCTCTGCGTTTCAGAAATACGCCGCGTCGCCTTGTCTAGCTCTAGGGGAATCCAGATGCATTGCTGACCCTAATATTTTGGGCATCTGGACTGCATTCTTGCTTCAGATGGGCATGTTAGCACAGGACCTCAGTTCTGGCACGGCTTTTTGTAGGCAAATCGTTGAGAAAAGGTTCACTTAACGCTAACAAAATTGCACGCTATGAGCCTGGGAAAATTTCAGGTCATCAAAGGAAGATAAGAAAACCACCTTGAGAAGGAAACCTGATCAAGTACGAGGTTTTTAAAGAAAAGCAGCGAGTCAATATGGAGGATGGGAGGTGTGGGGAAGGAGGGGAAGGCAGGGAAGGGCAATCCCTGGGTTGCTACTTCTGCTGCTCGACAAGGTAACTTCATTTAAAAGCAGTAGCAAAATTCTTGTCTTAGAGAACAGCCGAAGCCCTGAAGCCCCAAGTACTGCAGAGCACCAGCTGCCTGACAAATTACTACTCCTTGCGCTGGATTAACTCGATTGCATGTGAAACACACCAGGAAAGACACATTTTAGCTCGCTCTCCCTCTCAAAGCTCACCCCACCTCAAGGAACATGTCTCTGGGATACTATACCATTTCTCCCCCATTTTCTCATCCCGGCTGAACCGAGAACCGCCGCCGATGCCGTGCCAGCCCTTACAGCCCACCTGTCCATCGTGAAACGACCCACGGAGCCCAGGGGCGGCCAGCGAGGATGGCTGGGCCCCGTGTGGAGCGCGGCAAGGAGCCAGCGCCGATCGAGCCCCCCGGCACGAAACCCCTGCCCTGGCACCGCGGGACGCGGCTGGGCTCCGGCCCCACGCCGCGGGGTCGGGGGTTTTCACCCCGTTTCTGGAGGCGAGCTCTGGGCTCGCCCCCGTCTCTGCGCCGCAGGTCCCCGGTGACCCCCGGTCGGGCGGCGGGGACCCCCGGGGCAGCGGCCCCGCAGCCCCACGGCCACGCCGGGCATTGTTGCGGTGGGGCCGGCGCTGGCTCCTCGCCCCGGCCGGAGCAGCCCCGCGGAGCCTCCCGGAGGACGCCCGGCCGAGCCGCCCTCCTGGCTCCCGGCGGGGACCCCCCGTTCGCCCCGCGGCAGCCGACGGGCCGAGCGCGCTGCGGGGCGGCCCCGCCGCTGTCAGG
>JAWWLV010000035.1:2828679-2871383 GCA_035041135.1 Platyrinchus mystaceus
GGGGCCCGGCCCATGCGGCTCAGCGGCGGCGGCGGCCCGGCGGGGCTGCGGCGGCACAAAGCGGGCGGCCCGGGACGCCCATAGCCGCGGCCGCGGGCGGGTTGGCGGCAGCGGGGAGCGATCGGGAGCAGGAGCAGCGGCGGCGGCGGCAGCAGCAGCCGAACCCCGCTCCGCTCCGCCTGCGCCGCTGCCTCCCAGCCCGGCACGGCGGCTCAGCCGCGCCCCCCGCGCCCCCGCCCGGTACTGCGGGACCGGCGGCCGGAGCGGGGCGGAGCGGGCCCGGCCCGGCCCGGCCCGGCGCGGGGAGGCGGTGCGGGGACCGGGGGGCTGCGGACCCCGCAAGCGCAGCAGCCGCACGGAGGTGCCGGCCCGGGGAAGCCTCGGGCGCCGCAGCACATGGCCGAGGGGCCGGGCAGGGCGCTGGGGACCCGCAGAGCTCTGGCTGGGCGGGCACCCCAAGGGCTGAGCGGCTCCAGAGCTCCTGCTGGCCCTGGTCGAGGGGAGCCCGCAGAACCCCCGCGAGCATCCCGGGCAGGGATGGCCCCGGAGAGGGTCACACCTGGGAGACCCCCAGGGCCTGGCCGAGGGGCTCGGCCCAGGAAAGGCATCAACCCTCAAAGCACCACCGACCTCCACTGCTCTGTTCGTGTTGAACGGCATGGCACACCCGAGCTCTGCCCGGTTTGGAGCACACATCATGGGCTTGGGAATGGAGGAGCGTGGTGGCCGGTCCACCGGCCGCTCTTGCCTCCACCAACAACTACAGCCGGTTTGGAACCTGCAAAGTGTGTCCTGCCTCTCTGAGCTGGGCAACTCCGCGGCAGGGAGATATCAGGGACTGTCCAAGAGGTGGCACTGCATGGACTGGAACGGGTCATGCAATGTTGAGACTCCCCACATCAGCACTGGGGAGCATGTCACACCCTGAGATGGTTGGTTATGGGGAGCAGGGTGCCCCAACTCTGAGGCTGCTGTCCCAGAGTGACAGGGGACACTGCAGGGAGAAGAAGGGGATTACCAGATGCAGAGATCAAATGAGAGTAGAGTAACAGGGAAGCACAAAGCCTGCTTCCTCCCTGGAAAGCAGTGATAGACCCCGAGCCAGGCAGACCCTAGGTACCCTCTCAAAAGCTGAACATGCAAACAAGCCACAGGACAGTCCTTTAAAAATCAGAAATTACTCAGAATGATTTCCAGCAGGGATGGTTTCTGCTTTCTTATGCAATTACACTGTCGCACATGCCTGCCTCCATGCATTTAGAGAGTGCTTTTGGAAACGTAACTTTTTTTTTCCAGCTTTCTGAAATGCACAGAAATCGACCCTGGGCAGTGGCACTCCCCATCCCACCCCGGCAGAGAGCCCGGCAGGACGATGTGGCTCCTTACACCCTTTCATGTGAACGATTCTGGGAGCTGATTTACATGTAGCAGTGCAATACTGATCTCAAGCGTAATAATAGAAAAGCTGATGTGGGATTCAGCTGGTGAAGAATTAAAGGATGGGAATATAATTAATGCAATCAGCCTAGTTTCCAGAAAATAGCTCTTGTCAAACTCTGATGTCATCCTTTGAAGAGATTACAAGTTTGGCTGATAAAGGTTATGGCATAGAAATAATAGACCTGGGCTCTGTTCAGGCGTGTGACTTAATCCATATACTATTCTGATTAAAAATTAGCACAATACAACATCAAGAGGGACACCTTAAAGGGGCTGGGAGCTGGCAAACCGACAGCCATCAATGGGGAATCCCTGCAGAATGGGAGTGCGCTCAGTGGGTGTCCGGGCTTGGATGGGAAGCCCAGTGCTATTCAGTATTTCCATCAATGGTCTAGAAATAGATTAAAAAGCCCTGCTGAGAAAAACGCCGGGGTGAGGGAAATGAGAGGGGCAGGAGACACGGACGAGGTCAAGGCAGCTGTAGAAAACTTCACAAGCTGAGTCCCCGGCAAATAAAACGTGGTTGAATGCCAGTAGCTGTGAAAGAGTCTGTCCACTGAGCACAGGGCCCTTCTGCTGGAAACCCGGGATCTGTCAAGGATGGATCGGGGGAGTTTAGGAGGCAGGAGCAGCAGGCTCCCCACGGGGGATGTCTGGCTGGGACAGGGCTGGGTGCTACAGCAGAAGGATTCCGGAATCTGTGCTTTGGAGAGAATGCTGAGAAATTAGGAGAAGGTGGAGGAGAGTTAAAAGTGAGCCCTGCTTTGCAGGGGAGTGGCTGAGGCCCGCAGCCTCCCCAGCAAGTTCAAAGGAGCCCTGGAGACATTATAACACTTCAATCGCTTCATGGGTGAGAGACCATCAGGTATTAGAGAGCTTTTCATCTCCCAGAGAAAGGCCCAGCTAAAAGCCCAGCAAGATTCACGGCCCAAACTGAGTTCACATGAGAAAACAGAGCCAGATTTCTCTGTGGCAAAGGGAAGACCGAGGGGGTGAGTGAGGAGTTTGAATGCAAGTGGCTGAAGGGCTGGGCTTGACATGCCCTCCCTCATGCTGACATCCTTCCCGGTAACCTCTCCTTACTGCTCCTTGGGTTGAACTGGACCTGAGGAGTGGGAAAAGTGCCTGGAGCTCTCTTGTACCCCCCCAGCTCAGGAGACACAGTCCAGGGTGAGGAGCTGGCACTCATCCCATCTGCAGGCACACTGGGGAGGCAGGGGGGCTCCAGACCAGCTGGCAGGGCCTTCCAGCAGCACAGGATTGCTCTGTGCACAGTCCCAGAGGAAGCAGAGCCAGTGCTGCCCTGCTCCAGCAAAAGAAGCCAGGCAGCTGCCCTTCCGTAGGCTGGAGGAGATGAATTCCTGCAGGATGATGCCAAGCCTTCCTGGTGCCTCACCATTTTCTGGTCCTCTAGCAGGGCTGCTTGGGGATGGGAGAGCCACGGGCTGGCTCTCTCTGGAGACCTTTTCCTGCCTTTTACACATCAGTTTCCCCAGCCAAGGAGCTTGGCAAAGCACAGAGACCAACATCTACCAGATTTACCTAAGGACATCAAACAGGTCAGAAACTAAACTGAGCGCCCCAGGCTTGTGGGAGAGGATTCAGCCTGCGAGATCTTTACACAAAGGATAGAGGCCAGTGAACCAAACCTGGTCATTTCTCCCTTCTTCATCAGCTAATCACGTGGTCCTGCCTTAAGCCTTCCCAAAACTGCCACAGCCGAAATGGCAGCAGTGTTTTGGTGCACACTGGTGTCACCCTGTAGCTGAGGCTGGTCCTGTGGGATTCTGTACACTCTCTGCCTGGAAGAGCCAGCAAACAATGGAGATAGAGGAACTGCTCTCAGCCTCTGCTCTGAAGGGTCTAGGCTGCATCCAGGCAGCACTGATGTGCTGCAATTCCAGAGCCTCCCTGCAAAGGGATGTTTTCTGTAGCACCATTAACTCCCTGCCAGGTTTGCTTGGGAGCGACAAGCCTTCCAGGATCACTTCCACAGAGGCTGCAAGCACTTGGATCAGCTTCAGCACTGTCAGTGGTCATCCCAAATGAATTCTCCTCTTTGTAGTGACTCACAGGCTCCCCCAAAGCAAGCTGGATCTGACCCAATGAGATGTGACCACTGGTGGGCTGTCAGCATCCATTGCACCTTCCAATGGCAGGGATGTGTGGGTGTGAGCCGGTGTCCCTCCAGCGTGGGCGGATTTGGGATGGAACGCACTAGATGGTGCTGTTCAACCTTTGGCTGCCATTTAAAAGGATCCTGCAAGGTCATAAGTGGTGCCAAAATTCGGTGGGTTTTGTATTCAAAAACCTTTTTGGAACTGGAGGACAAATAGAAATAACCTGAAGTATGAGATCCTACACCAATCACCGGTGGAGGAAAAGGGCATCTCACCTCAGAGGGACACATGTCACCTCCCACCTTGGGCAGGGAGCACCCTCAGTTCTGAGGCAGGAGCTGGGGTTTGACTACATGTCCAGTGGTGGCCAAAGGGGCTGCCAAGAAAAAAATGTCTCAGGGTGGAAGAGGAGGCTGACAGCTCTCTTTTGGACTGCTGGCAAGACGATGGTTGCAGAACAGGAGGAAGAAAGTGTATTAGCAGTCATGATAAAAGTGTTGGTGTTGTGGTGCCAGGAACCAAGGGCATCCTGAAGGGCTCAGCTGGGATGAGGCACCCACAGCTCAATGGCACTGCTGCCAAGAGAATGAGCAAGTAGAGCCACAGGACATGGCTGGCAGGAGAACAAAGCAGAGAAGTGGTCATGAGTACATCCAGGCTGGGAACTGGAAGACAGCTCCTGCCTCACCAGGAGGGATGGATAGAGCACATCCCTGTGTGGGCAGTGAGGATGCCCACAGCCAGCTTTGCCAGGGGCTGGGGCAAGAGTAGAAGTGGGTGATGCTGATTTCAACCACCACAGCATACCTTCTTGTAGGTCTAAAGGTATCTCCCCACCCTGGCTGTGTCAGCCTCTCAAAGCATCCATGGAGCAGCCGGAGCAGTTCTCCAAGACCCTGTGGTGCAGGCCTGAGTGTGCCACCTTCTTTGGATTCCCCACCTCCAAGGGACAAACACACTCAGATGTGTCAGTTTGCCTTGGATCTGTTTCTAATGCTGGCCAAAAAGGATGAAGCACTGTTTGGACATCAAGCTTATGTCTTTTTGCTCAGATCCTGCTCTTTCCTAAAGTCCTCAATGGAGCGTGCTGTTCCAGGCAGTGGGAAGGCTGCAGGGCCTGGCTGCTCTAGGTGCTCCCATTTTCCCAGTTTACTCCTGTTCCCATGTGGGTACTTGCTTGCAATTTGCTGGCATATGCTGGGGGTCCCTGCTCTCCCCCCTCCAGGTACAGGTCTGAAGTAGGTGGATGGGGCAAATACTTCTCTTCTCACTCCTTCTGTCCCTGCCACCCCAGATAACCCCTGGGGCCCCATCCCAACCCCAGGCACAGAAGAGAAGAGTATGACCTGACATGGGTGCCAGGACCTCGCTATGTCCCCTAACCCTCCCCACCTGGCCCCTGAGTTGCTTCTGGGGAAGGATTCCCATGTCTGGCAGATCAAAGAGACCCTGCCAGACCCCTGCAAAATCTGAGACCCTGCTGCATCCGAGACCCTACGACTCCCCTGGTTTTGATCAGCCCTCTCTGCCAGAAGCCACTGCACACACACTCAACCAGCATTGCCAATGCTCGATGCTCTTTGTCCCCAGCCAGTGAAGGCAAACTGCCCTCGGTGACACCCCACCCCACACACCTCCCTGCACCTACCTTTGGGGTTTGCCCTGGGTCTGTGCCCCACACTCCTGCCTCTCCATGCTCTGGACCACCAGGCTCGCTGCTCCTTTCCAGGGGCCAGGGGTGGGATGCTGTCCATGCATGTCTCAGCAGCGCCACTCTGCAGAGAGAAGAGATATCAGCTCGTCCCTACTGGGGCCACCCTGCCCACGATATGTTTGCAGGAGTCAGGCCAGACAGGGATACCCTCTTGTCCCCCACTCACAGGAGAGGATCCTACTCCCATGGTCCTGAAGGACACACTTCACATCTTGGCCCTCCATGAGATGGAGATGTCTGGAGTGGGCTCTGATCTGCTCTGAGCGTGGGGGCTCTGGAGTGGTTATCCCTACTGAAATGGTCCTGGGAGGGAGCAGCAGTGTCAGGGGGACATCCCTGTCCCTGGTTCCCGAGCCCTGCTGCAGAGCTAGGGCCCACCCATCTGCCCAGGCCATTCCTTGCTTGCCCTGTTCTCTGGTGTCCCCACAGCAGGACAGGAGGAGGTGGGTGCATGGTGGGTATCATCCTTGGGTTGGAACACAGTGCTGCCTCACATCACTGACAGCTGCATGGAAACAGTTGGTTCCTGTGGCAGGGTTATCCCAGAGCAGCCCATGATAATTCAACCTGCTTGGTTCTGCTAGGAGAGGTGGATCTCCTTTATCCAGCCATCTGTGAACCCAACCACGGTGATTGGAAGGGAGGGGAAGGCTGGTGCAATGCAGAAATATCAGCTGGTTTGCTCTCACAGGTCTGTTTTGCAACTCTGGGCTATATCTCCTGGCTCAGATGTGTTCACCAGCCCAGCTGGTGAGAGCCAGGTCAGTGCTCAGCAGCGCCTGCTCTGTCCTGCAGCCCCGCAGACTTCCAGCCCGACTGTTTGGATACTATCCTGTCAGCTTGGAGAGCAAGTGCGGGTCCCCACGCTCCTGGCTCACCCCCTCCTGGAGGGTCAGCTCTCCCGGGGAGCTGGTGAAAGGTTTTGTGACAAGTAAGGTGTGTTGATCATATTTTGGCCAATTTTCAACCTCTGGTGGCCAGGCAGTGGCCAGCTGTACACATGCTGCTGGTTTCTCAGTGCCTCTGCTTTTACAAGGCTCTTCCCAGAGGTGAGGAAGATGGTCAGCGAGCTCTCTATCGCTCAATTTTGGTTTACTGTGAGTCCACCTAGTGGCCCATGGATTTATGGTCAGCTTTGCTTTGTGCAGGGAGGTTTGTGAGGACATCTCAGAAACACTCCCTTGCACCCAGGGCAAGCTCTAGAAATCATTTTACCTGCACATGTGCCTGGCAGGTACAGTTTAGGTCTCAGCTCACCATTGTCTTTCACCAGGAGAGCTCCCAGCCTGTGAAGTGACAACAGCAGATGAGGTTGTGGCTGGTTTGCTCAGGTCCAAACCCCAGCCACTCCTGGGCAAAGGGTCCCTGTGATCACACTGGGAGCTGCTGAGAGGAGCCCCATGGCATTTTCACCCCTTATTTCTCCTGCAGAATGATTTTTTCAGCCTCAAGACAGGGCATTAGATGCTTCAGATGCTCCTCTGAGTGATGCCATGCCCTGAGGAAGTGTTGACTCTTCATGCCCAAGCAGCCCAGCAGGCAAAAGCTAATTACTGATAGCAGCTAATTGCCAATACTGGGCTCCTGCTGGCTGCCTGTGTCAGGCAGGAGGTCACACTCCACCAGCCAGAGCCCTCACTGGGCCCTTCTGTGGCACGACACACTACACCACAGGATCAGCTCTGCCCCGGCCAGGGGGACCAGCCAGCCCTGGCTGGGGGACCCCTACTTCTGGCAGGGCACTTCTGAGAGCCCCTCTGTTCTTTTGGCTCTGGTAATACAGCCACAGACCCTCTGGGATCTCTGCCTACCCCTGTTGGGACTCCAGCTTCCAGCACCCCTTTCCCAACCTTCCACTTCCTGGCAGCTCCTCCAAAGACCCCAGCTGCTGGTTGGGTTGCTGTCCTTTGCCATTTCCCCTGTGATGTGGACATCCTATGCCCACCTCCCCAGTGATGGCCACCCCTCCCAGCTGAGGTGGGGGACAGGACCCCTGTGCTGCTGTGCCACCAGCACTCAGTGAAGGCATCCAGGGTTCAGCATGGGCAGGTCCTGGAGCCCCTCCACCCCCAGTGACCTGCCTGAGGGTGCACCACCCCAGGAAAGGAGGTTTCTCTGCAGGATTCCTTTTCTGTGGTGTGAGTGGAACAGTGCCAGGAGAGACTCAGTGCTGATGGACGCCAGCTGAGGTCCTGACCGGCTAAGCCAGGGTGCTGGATCCAGCCCAGCAGTGACCCAGGGGTTACCTGCTTCCTTCTGCAGAGAAGAGTCACGACTGATGAGCTGGGGGTGCTCAGTGAGAGCCATTTACTCATGCACTTGGGGAAGAGTCCTCAAACTCTTTTGCTGCTTTAGCTGTTCCAGCTCAAGCCCAGCCCGGGAGATATCTTGGCATTGACTCATCTCGGCATCAGGTGAACAGATGTGGAGAGTGTTGGTCTCATCCTGACACAGAATTGGAGAAATTGCTCACAAGATCATTCACTGTGGGAGGAAACTCGGAGAAGTGGGGGTTGTCTTTCTTTGGAAAGGTCCAAGACTTGCTCCGCAGCCAAGGCAATCCTGTCCTGGCATTGGATGTCAGCCGGGGATTCCCTGTCCCCTTCTGCTGGCACTTCTGGGACTGTCCCCTGTGCTCATCACTTGGCAACTCTCTGCCCTGGGTGTGAACCCCGAGGCTGCCTCTCTCCTAAAATCCCCTCCCCTTCCCACAGCATGGAAACTACAGTAGAGCCAAGTGCTCTCCAGGACAGGATTGCTGGGAGCAGGGAAGTCATTGGGGTAGTGATCATGAGCATCCCACAGGCCTCTTTTTCTCTGGGGAGGAGGCAGCAAGAACTGCTCATTGGAGATGTAAGTATCAGGCCAGGCAGGGGTCTCAAGCTTTGAGAGTCCTTTCTCCTCCTTGGGCTGTCTTCCATAGAAGCTGCTTCCCAGTCCTTTGGCCCTTGTCTCCATCAGGACACGAAGGCTCCTGCCACTCCCCTGCTCTGCAGGGCTGGAGCTACCATCTTGTGTCCAACCATCTCACACTACTCGTGCTTGTGCCACCTGTGCCCTTCAGCCTGTGCAGCTCCTCTTTGCTGTGGTGGGCACTGACAGCAGCCCAATCCCTGCAGCCTCAATTTGTCTGACCTCAGGGCTCTCCTGGTGCTCTCCCAGAGGATAGATTCCCACTTTGACTGTCCTGCTGGGCACTCTCTTGTTAACGTGTCTCCCAGGCAACGCCACAAGCCATCCCAATCTGCTTGAGTCTTCTCCTGCAATGGAATGTGGAGCAGAGGTACCTGCCCAGGAGGTCTCCCTTTTCCCAATGAAGAGGTGTTTTCAGATCTCCAGCACTGAACATCTTTAGCTCAGCCTATTTATCTTAGTCTTGCATTCAAGAGCTGCCCAGAGCCTCTGCAGCTCCACGTGAAACTTCTGCCTGATGGAAATGCATATTTTAGCCTGAGTTCTCATCCTCTGTCTCCTGAGTGGTTTGTGCTCCTCATGTGTCAGTCTGGCCTGACAGCTCCTGTGCTGGGGGAGACCTCTGGATGTGGAGCAGCTGGGAGTTCTGAGGATGCCCTGGCAATGATTGGAGCAATGGGCTGGGTTGGGCAGTGAGGCTCAGTGAGCCCCTGCTGTGCTTCAATCTTCAGAAAAGATGCTCCTTCACATCTGGCATCCACATGTGGCATCCACATCTCTGCTCCCTGCCCCTTGGATGCCTTGTTGGGTCTCATGGACTGTCCAGGGCTGGTGACTCCCAGCTTTGTGCTTAATCACTCTGTATGTGAATCCATTGCCTGCAGAAGCTACTGGCATTGGCCACTTTAACCACACTGGAAGGGAACAGGAGTTCTGGAGGATTCCCAGTATCTGTGAGTGCAGCAAGAGGAGAAGAGCTCGACCCGGGGCTTGCAGTGACAACCAAATCCCTTGGAGGTCATTTCCTCCCTGGCTCAGTTATGCCTGTCAGTGCCCTGTTAGTGCTATCCCAATGGCACAGGTGGTCCCTGTGCCCACCTCAGAGACTATCTGGGGTGGCAGTGACCCCCTCCCTGAGGAGAGGGGTTCCTCTCCTCTACTGTCCCTTATCATGAGGACCAAACCCTGGGCAAGCCCTCTGGGCTCTTTGAAACAAGTCCTTTTTGTCCCTCCATTGCTGTGTCTGCTTTCCGTGGTCTTACTGAAGATCCTCATGGCTACACCTGAATGACTTCCTGCAGCAGGAATAAGGACATTTTGGACTGAGTGGCGTCCTGGGAGGACCGTGGGCTCCTGAGCTCACCCCCACTGTAGACCACAGTTCCATGCTCTGCAGAGTTCCCTGCTGGCTCAGCCCCATCCTCATCCCATGGCTATCAGCACCTGTCCAGACACATATTTCACAGCCATTTTCAAACACCACAGATCCAGCCTGGCCCTCTGTCCCCTCCTGCCCTGCTGTGGACCAGGCGTGGGCCCTCACCCAACCCTGGCCCAGGGGAGGAGCAGGGACAGGCAGACATTGCTCAGGACAGGCCGTTCCCAATGCCTGCAGAGGGTGGGTGGCCAGTGTCCCCTGCTCACCTCCAGCATCCACCTCAACCCATCTCAGCTCTGTCCCACTGGCTCCCACCTCCTGCAGCCCGAACACTGACATCAGCCGGGCTGTGGCCGTGTGATCCCCACTCATGTCCCACCTGCCCTCTGCCGCTGTTGGTTTTATTTCCTTTTCAGGTTCCTCGGCTCCGGTCTCTGCTGATCTGTGTTTGGAAGACAAGGTCTACCCAGGCTCCACTCTTCTCCTCCCTGGTGGCACCGGCCCTTCGCAGTGCAGGCAGTTCTATTCCTGCATCAGTTGTATCCCATGTCCTTATGGAAAGGTGATTCCCTCCATCCCAGGACAACAGCACCTTCCCAGCGTAAGTTGCAGGGGGCTGTTGTGCCAGCCCAGGATGGCTGATCTGGGGGGGAGCCGCCCCAGCTGCCAACTCCCCGTGGGAGCCATCACCCCAAAACCGGGCCTGCCACAAACCTGGCCTTGCAGCTGTCGCTGCCCTAGGGAGGAGGCGAGGAGTGAGAGTCCCAGTGGGGTCCTGGTGGGATTTCAGGGCTGGCCAGAGCTGGGAACATCCCTGTCCTCTTTGTGCTCTTCTGGAAAGTGGCGCAGTGCAAATATCAGCCGGGTTCTTTGAAATGAAAATAAAACTGATAAAAGTCAGGCAAATCCTCCTCCTGGCCCCCGCCGCCGGCCCGGGCAGTGGCTCTTTCTGCCGCCGAGCCGGCTCCCGCAGTTATCAATACATTATGTATGCCGGTGTCCGTCGGCCAGAGCCTTTTGTTGATGCTGAATATGTCCTGGCCAACAAAAGTGGACTGGATTAGCCACAGTGGATTAAAAGATTTTCTTCTTGGAGTTTACCTAATAATATAACAATTGACATAGAAGGTCTCTTTGAACCCTACACGACTCTCTTATTTTACCATCTGTGAGTTTGCTCTCCGTGCCGCTGATGGGGCGCCCGGCTGCCGGTGGTGCTGGTGGTGGGAACGCTGCCCGGAGCCGAATTTGTCACCGAGCAGAAGGAAACAGCCCGTGTTTGAAGGGAGGCAGCGGGAAGGGAAAGTGGCACAACTTCTGTCCTCCTGCCTTTGTCCTCGGCCCTTCTGCTGGTGGCTCACCAGGCTGGCAATGCCGCGGCGTGGGGAGAGAAGAGACCCAAGGAGTGGGCTCAAGCGGTGAGGAAGACACCAGCTCATCTGCAATTCGAGGTGCCTGGAGAGGTCCCAGACAGGATAAGCTCCTTTATTAACCATGAATTTTGGGAGAGTTGCTGAACTGTGAGCCAACAGAGTTTGCTCGTCTCGGTTGCAGCCGTTGGGATCTGGCCGCTGTCCGTGGTCTCCATTGCAAGATGGGTCAGGCGGCGGCGGCAGCGACACCGGGAAACATGGAGGGCAGTGGCAGCAGGGGAGGAAGGCTCCCCCAGCATCCTGCGGCGCTGCCGTTGCTCGCCCCCTCCTCCGGCACACCCTGGCGTCCCAGCCTTGGGCTTTGATCTCATCCGGGGGGGCTCCATTCACAAGTCTTTCATCGCAGCCTTTGGAAATACCCGTCCTCAGAAGTCGCCAGTAATGAGATGGGGAGACGACGAGCAATTTAGGCGCCGCTCTTTCTCGCTTGCGTTTTTTATCTCCATATTCCCCCCCCCCTTTTTTTCCCCCCTCTTTTTTTTTTCCTTTTTTTTTTTTTTTTTCCAAGACACTTCTGGAGCAGTGCCGACTTTGTATGGGATCACCGCACCACCCCAGACCTGCCGGGGGGGGCAGGAATATGGGGCTCGTGCCTCTCAGCTGGGGGCCTTTGATGAAGCTGCTTTGCGAAATTTGATTTGAAAGGCCTACGATGGCAATTTGGGGAGAATGGTGGAGCCTTTCTCCACCCGCCTCTCTTTGTCTCCCGCCCGAAGGGGGGTTCCATTGTGGGTGCCGGGGCGAGGGGGTCGGGGCGGCGGCGTGGGTGGGGTGGGGCGGCGGAGGGACCGCGGCGCGGGAGAACAATGAGCGGGAGATGGGGAGAGTTGGGATTCTCACCTGCCTGGGCGTTCGCAGTCCGCCATGACGGGAGCAGCCGCCCTGGTTGCCGACGGCCGCAGCACTTTTTTTCCCCAGACTCTTGAACCTATTTCCCTTTCTTGGCAAGTGCGTGGCTGGAAGATGGGAATCTTTACTTTATATTGCAGCTTGGGCTTCCCAGCCTGATTGGCTGCAGCCAGGACCAAATGCTGGTCCTTCCATCCCATCGTCACTATGGCAACCGGCCCCGTTAGGCACCACCGATTTACTTATAATTGCTGGGTAAATAGTCAAGACAGGCCTCTTTCATCCCACACCCAGAGATTGCTCTTCCTCATCTCCTTTTTTCCCTACTTTTTTTTTTTTTTCTTGGAGGAGGAAGCCCTGAAGAGCAGCAACACTTAGGGAAACTCTTTGAAGGCTGTTGCAGAATATGGTGCCTCCCTTGGCCAGCCTTTCCCATCACTCCCACTTTACAATGCCTCTGTGCCAGGGCTTTCCTGCGCCATCACGCCTCATCACCATCAGCCCTCACCATCCTCCTCCTCCAAGGAGCAGTACAATGCCTTACCAGCCACTTCTTCTGTCTCCCATAGGGATTCCACACTGGTTCATTCCAAGAGCCAGGATGAGGCTGAATAGTTCCTCCGTCGCCTCTTCCCTCCTTCCTCACTGCTGCAGTTAGTGATTCCTGTTCACAGCAAGGGGGATTCCTGCCAGGGAACCGACACTGCCTGGCTCAGCCAGCCCTTTCCCTGGTGGCTCTGTGGGACCTTCTGGCAGTGCTGGCCAAGATGAGGAAGTGTGGCTCTGGCCATGCTCATCCCTGGAGCCCAGAACTGTGTTTTCATGTCGAGCCATTCCAAGGTGGGTCTGCAAGACATGGAGCCTCTTGTTACTCTGGAGGGTGTTAACGATGATGGACAGAGGGATACACACAGGGCTTGTCACCAGACCTGTGAGCGCGGACATGGGCTTGTGCTCATGGCTGGGTGGGTCCTGCAGATGGGCATAGGGTCCTGGCTCCACCCTCATGGTCCAGGGATGGATGCTGCAGCCAGGGAACAGCAAACAGCCCAGCCCAGCCTCGCCAGCTGGAACACCCACACAGGACATACAGGACGCTTCTGCTCCCATTGGTTGTCACTGGCCTGAAACAGCAATTCCAGGAAAATGGGGACCAAAGGGTCTGAGGGGGAATCTAAAGGCTGAAGAGGTCTGGGGAAAATGGACAGCTCGTGGGCAGCAAGGTGAGCGAGGAGCAGGGTGGGCTTGAGGTCCAAGGTCTTCCCATTCCCTCCTCACAGCCATCAAGAGGGAGGAATCCATCAAGGCAGTGGCAGGAGGGGCCTGGGATATATTGCCCAAGCTCCTTACTTTGGTGGGGGAACTAGGGGATTCCCACCCTGGGGAGCAGAGAGGAGACAGAGGTGACCCACAGATGACAACATGAACCCAGCTGAGAAGGGAGCAGCAGGGAACCACAGGGTTAGGAGGCACCTCCGGGGCTTCTGGTGTGAGGAACTGGTGTGTGAATCCTCACACAGCCCTACCTTCCAACTCCCAGAAAGGGCTGTTTAGAGCCGGGCAGATGCAATAATAAATTTCCTTTTCACATATTCCAGGAAGATCCTGGAAAGGGCAGGTCACTATCTCCAACAGCTGTACCAGCGAGTTGGCAGACATGCTCCTGTAAACAGGCTTTTTGGGAACCTGAGTAAATGCCCCCAACCTGGGAAACTGGGATGATTGTAAAGGGAAGCCTGTCTCCTAAGAGCAGTCAGCTTGGGAGGTGGCAGCAGCAATGAATGATGCCCACAGCTGTGTAAAGGGCTGGTGACAATGTGGTCACCAAAGGCTTCCAGGGAAGTGGAGCAGCCTGGGGAAAGGGGCTGGCTGGTGGCTGGAGCAGCCACTGCCAACACAGCTGGTCCTGGGGCTGGGCAAACAGCCCACCTGGGGCCAGGGCAAGCAAAAGGAGGCACAAAGGCCTGGGCTCTCACCACCCACACTTGGGCCAGCAGCCGGCTCCGAGTTGCTGGGAAGGCTCAGCTCAAACAAACATTCCAGCCCCGATCCAGCCGAGAACTGCAGCGCCTGGGTAACTGCAGGGCAGCGAAGCACCGAGTGGGTTCACACCCTGCAGCCACAGCGGGGACAGTGTCACAGCCCCAGCTGTGCTCTGAGCCAGGAGCTAGCTCTCCAGGCTCTGCCAGGCACAGGGGGCAGGTTTGGGAATCAGGGACGGGACCTTCAGCACAGCCCAGGGGCTGCTGATGGGCTGTGGGTTCTGCCGCGCTCTGGCCCTGCCCAGGGCTGCTCTCCTGCTTGTGTTTTCTCTCTCCGTTAAAGGCAGCTCCTCTGTGAGCTGCTTTGGGGCTTGGCTGAAAGGGGATTGCTCCCTGTCTGCTGAACACAAGCTGGTACCTCCCCAGGTACCTGCAGCCTCCCAGCAAGGGGAGCCTCACCTGCAATTGGGGCTGGGAGCAAGACCCAGCCATGACAGCAGAGCCCTCCGAGCATCCTCCAGCCGTTCCCATGGTAACTCCCAGCTCAACGGCTCTGAGCCAGCGGGGTTTTAGCCACAGCCATCACAGTTTTACCACAGGCACCCACTGCCTAGCCCCCATGCCAGGGTCTTGTCACCCTCCTCCCTGTTTTCCCACCACTGCCTTCCCCTCTTGCCACCCGGGACCTCCTGTTCCCTCTGCAAGAGGCTCACTGCCTGCTCCTCCTCGTGGAGAGAGGCTCCACAAGCTCCCTGAGCAAAAGTACTTCCACAGAGCTCTGCAAAGGCCTTAATTCACCCTTTTTCTGCAGCGTATCATGCAGAAAACAAGGGAAAACCAGTAACAGGTAACACAGCATTCACAGAGGAGAGGGGAGCTCAGCAGGACAAGCAGATCTAGGTACAGGTGATTTCCCACCTCCGCACTTCTGGATCTGCACATCCCGGGACCACCTGGCTGGGTGGACACCTGCTATCCCAATGCCTGCATCCAAGGAGATTTCCCCCAATTTTTGGTGCTGGCACACAGGTCCCACATTTTAAATCAGTGGTAGAGAACTGCTGTAAAAAGAGAAAGCAACAGCTGCTGATTTCTAGAGGAAAAGCCTCACAGCAAGACTTGAAGCTCAGTGTTAAAAAGACTGAGAGGTTAAAGTGTGAGAAAGAGGAGAAAATCCCAGGTATGGAGAAGCCCTGCACTGGGAGCAGAGTGTGACAAGACTCCGTTCCCAAAGCTAGAGCAAGGTCACCTTGAAGTCAGGAGTAACTTTCCACTCCTTGAAAGCTCCCAAATCCTTGCATAGCTTTTAGGAGGAAGATTTAATTGACCTCAGATCTTTGACCAGCCTTGGAACTGCAGGGACAGATCATAAGGAATAAAACAGTGGAGACATGGATAGTGATGGACTATGGGGACAGAGTCACCTCACATCCTGCTGGACAGGTGAGACTCAGCTAGGAAAATCCACCTTGGTCTCCCAGAACATGCAGGAGGGGTCCATATTAAGGGCTGTTAAGGAAATTAAGGTGCCTTGGAATGTGTGGGCAAGTTCCCCATGGGAATAAATACCTGATTGAAGCACAAAGTGGGCATCCTGCAGTGGTGGGAAGAGCAGGGCAGCCCCAAGGGCTCTGGAACAGCTGGGGAACAGGAGGTGGCTGGATTTGCTGAGGATCTCTGGTTGCTCAGGGCAGTGTGAGGGCTGGCCAGGAGGAGCTCAAAAGCACCTTACAGGACTGTCCAGGGGGTCAAACAGCAGAGTCCAGCCTTTATAAAGGCACACAGGGAAAAACCCAGGCTGGCTGTACAGCAGCGAGCTGAGCTGTCCTCCTGACATGGAACAGACTCTGCTTACATGGATGAATAATCCAGTGATGGCTGGGAAACACCAGCACGGTGCTGGATGGTTCTGATACATGGGGTGAGGATGCAGCTCCATGAAATGCCTGCTCCGTCCCTCAGACCCTGAGGTCATCCCAGGGATGAGCTCTGCCCCATCCACACCCAGAGCACTGCTGGAGAAGCCCACTTTGTGCTGCTCCCTTTTCCGCAGCATCTCCTGTCCCACGTGCTCCCTCCACCACCTTTCACTCTAGCTTGGGGGGCACATTCCAGGGAGTACCAGGGTTCAAGGACCTTCTCCGAGCAGCCCCACCCCGGGTACCCAGAGCCTGTGAGAGCAAAGCCCCTCTCCTGTCTCAGAAATGCTGTTTTCTCCCTCACTGCTCCGACTGACCTGAACCAGCACCATTTCCAGCGTTACCATGGCAATGGCTGCCTGAAGAAGTCTTGCAGTGGATGCATAGAACAGAGTCCAGCCAGGCAAAGGCCCCTGTGGCCAGTCTGGAGCTGGCACAGCTGCTCCTGGCACCCACAGCCCTTCCTCCTGCAGCCAAGGAACTCACCCTGAGCCCATGGTGTGTGGCAGGAGCTGGAGCTGGAGGTAATTCCACATATCCGTCTGTGCTCTGTGTGCCCAACTCTCCTGGTGCAGCATCCCCAGTCCAGCTCAGCACGTGGCTGCAGGAGAGATTGCAGCAGGAACACCTCAGGGAATAGATGCTTTGGGTGATTAATTTGCATATGTAGATTTTATGAGTTAGTTTTTTGTTTCTTATGACTCCTTACCATAAAAATGAAGCTCCTGTGTCCCTCTCCACCTCTCCTCCTCTCTTCCCAGGCTCCATCAGAGCCTGTGCCTGGCAGCAGAATGGTCTCCCCTGGCTGTCCCCTGAGCCACGAGTCCTGCCCACGGCAGGACACAGCGCCCTGTGACCATCAGACCACCAGCTCTGCCGTGACACAGCTGGCTATTCCCTCTCCTGCCTCGTCCCCTCCAGGGCTGGGACAGCTGGACAGAATGAGCAGAGTATCAGGAACCAGCAGGACTGGCAAAGCCAGCAGACACTCATGGGCCTTCTGCTGGGCACAGCCCCAGGGATGCCCACATGGTGCTGGGTTGTTGCTGCTCCACCTTGCTGGGCTCCAGGTGATCCAGTGTGCAGCCAAGGGCTCCATTCTGCCATTCCTGTCCACAGCCACTTCTGGAGGTGATGGCTTGGCCCACGAGACAAATCCTTGGGAGAAGAGAGCACAGCCTGTGGCTACTGAAGGAGGTTCAGGCAGGATGGTGACTGTCCATACCCTGGAGGGAGCAGAGCTACTGGACTCCCTCTGCCCCTGCCCAGACATAGCCCTTCCCCTCCAGCCAGCACCTGGGAGCTGGTGTTCCTCAGGTCCTGACTCACGCCCTCCTCGAGCTGGTGGCTGCTTTGGAGGGAGGAACTGCATCGCAGAAGCTGCAGCACAGATCAGTGAGGTTGGGAGGACCTCTGGAGGTCTCAGCCCAGGCTCCTGCTCTGAGCAGAACTGGCTGAAAGGCTCCAGGGGGTCACTCAGCATCTCCCCCTGTCCTTTTGAAAACCTCCAAGGACGGAGGTGCCACCACCTCTCCAGACCCTGTCCCAGGCCTGCACCACCCTCCTGGGGAAGCTTTTCCTTATGTCCAGCCAGCATTTCCCACATCGCTCCCTATGGCCTCCTGCCCTTCCCTCTGCAATGAGCCTGGCTCCATCTTGATCCCAAAAATCCAAAATGATTTGTCACAAGTGTTACTCACTGGCAGAACCACCAGGATGTTTATCATTGCCTCTAAACACCACAGAGCAAATCCCAAGGAGTGAGCAAAGCTGTGGGGGTGAGCACAGCACATACCCCCAGCCCCAACATCCAAGTCCAGCTGCCTGGTAGGAATCGAGCCCCATTGATCTGAAAACAAACACCACAGCAGTGTTTGAAAGGATTTGCTGGAATTGCCCAGGTGAGTTTCTAACTCTCATCTGTTCTTAATAAACGCCATAGGATGGGGGATGACTTTTGACCTATGCTGACACCAGGATTGGGATGATTCACAGCATTCCTAAAAGTCACATCCTTTTGAAATGGCAATTCCAAACCAAGAACCTCCAAGCCACAAGGGAAAAGATAGGCTTACCTATGAGACCAGCAGGAAAGGCAGGGACATGATGCTTTTGCTAATACTCCCCAAATATTCCTCTGTTTAAGTACAGAGAGGTTAGTTGGGAATTTACAAGGGAAATGGTGTTTAATTCATGGATAAGGAAGTGAGTTTGTTGACAAACACAGCCTTAACCTCAAGCTGGTTTTTGGATCCACAACTTGATGGGAATCACGAGTGAAACAGACAAAACTCAAATGTTGACTAAAGATCCCAGCCCTCAGAATGCAGAACTGTGCAGTCAGTACTTGTGTCCTGCCACTGCTAAACAGCAGGATTAGTCCAGCCATCCCACTCAAGGTCTTTCCAGTTTGGGTACTTTCCCCAGTTAACCTTTTTCTCTGCTTTATTACTTTGCAATATTGGGTTTGGGGATGGTTCCACACCAAGCCCCCTCCACAGCCAGCATGTGGGACTAAATACCACATTCCAAGGGGCATTTTCATATTTGTGGCTTGCTGGGACTATTAAAGAGAATGGCATGTTTTTGTCACCTAAGGAATGAATAAACAGGAAGCCCTCAGTCCTGGACTGACTTTCTACCTTCCCAGAAACCAGCACCCCTGCATCTCCCAGCCTGCCACTTGCCTTCCTTGCACTTGCCTTGCAGTCTCAGTGAGATCATTTTCCCTGTTCCCCCTTCCAAGCACTGCAATCCCAGCCTTGTCTTTAGCTGCCAAATCCAAGGTGACCCTGGACAGGGCGCTCTGGCAGTTTGTTGGTGGCTGTCACGTCCTTGCCAGCTGCCTGCTCTCTGCTCCCAGCCCGGTGTTGGTATTTGCAGCACAGGTTTGCAGGGCCTGGGATCCTCAGGATCCTCCAACATTCCCAGTGCCTGGCCTCGGGCCAGGAGCAGTATGTTGGTGACCTTTGTGGAAGCCCTAGGCAGTGCTCAGGTCTGAGCCATGCCTGGCAGCCAGGCCCTTCCCCTGTCCTGGGGTGGAGTTGCAGCCTCAAGCTGACAGCACCCAACTTGCACCCATGGGTTTGTGGCATCTGTGCTTCCTGGGAGCACACTGTAATGGAAAAGTACCAGCTCCTCTGGCCCCTCTTGTCAGGGAAGTGCAGGAACTGACCATCTGGCAGACTGAGCCCAACTAGACAGGCAAACACCACCACCACCACCACCTTCCCCCAGGCAAAATCAAGCTCTCTGGCTGCAGTCAGTGCTGCAGATGAGCAGATGTAAAACCAGGACAGGTCTAACACTGGGCCCTGAGCTGTTCCTCCACCTCCTCAAGGAAGCCTGGCTGGGGGTGTCATAGCCCAGACTATCCCAAGTGCTGCTCAGGTGCTCCCTCCCCACCTAAGACATTTGGTTCTGTGCCCAGCAGAGGGGCAGCCAGCTCTTCGTGCTCCAACTCTGCTTCCTCGGAGCCTGCAGCACCCCCGGTCCACAGCTTCCAGTTTTCCTCAAGGCAGTAGAGCACTCCATGAAAGTACATCCTTGGGGGGAATCTCCTGGCCACATCCAACATGGGTGTAAGGGAAAGAGCAAGGGCAAGGTTTCTCAGCAAAGGCAGGATGAGAGAATGGAGGGCTCCAGCTCAGAAGCCAGGACCCTCCACATCCCACTTCCCACAGAGAAGCTCCTGCTGCACTCTTGCAGTGCCTCTGTCAGCACTCCTCGCACCCAGAGCGACAGGAGCTCCCCACAGGTCTGGCCAAAAGCTCCTTCTACCCCTCATCACCCCCAAACCTTCCCCAGGCTGCAGATGCTGCAGGTGCCCAGTGAGCAGCACCAAGAACAGTCAGGTCCAAGGACAGGCAGTACCGGCCACGGCAGGACACGCAGCCAGAGCTCCCAGTCCCAACCCTCCTTACCCCTGGTCCAGAGCAGCAGCTCCTAACTGCCCCCCCAGCCATCCCAAACAGCCTCCTCACTGCTGGGGAGCTGTGAGGCACCCAGGACCCCCACAGGGCTGAGAGTGGGATCCAGGCAGGCGCCAGCCGGGCTCGAGAGGCCGGCACTGTGCCGGCACGTTCCAGAGGAGCCATGGAGGGGGGGCAGGACAGAGCCACGGCCTGGAGCTTTGCTGGGAGCTGCATTAAAATGCATGAGCTGCGCTGGCCCTAATGATGAGCAGAGCTGTCAAACAAGGAGCTTGTCCCAGCTAATTATCTCTAACGAGGGCAGAGTGTCAGGGTCCCCGAGGAGCTGGGCAGCAGCTTCCTACTCAGCTCAGTTGCAGCAGAGAGAAGAGATAAGCAAATGTCATTGTGCTGGCCTAGCTGCACAATCATTAATTAGGCAAATGTGACCTTCTGTGCCAGTTTGCTCTTGAGAACCTGGACTCACTGGAGCCAGGACACACAGGCTAGAAACGTCCCAGCTTTTGCCACTCAACCTGTCCCTCCTGTGCCCCTGCAGAGGCAGCACAGCCCCAGACTGGCAGTCCTAACCAGCCAGCCCTACCAGTCAGGGGCTGTGCCACATTCCCTGGGGGCTCAAATACCCCTTGTGAGGGCTCGAGCTCCTTCCCTGGCCCAAGGAGCAGCACAGAAGTCTGATCTTCATGGAATGCTGCTGTTTAGATCACATTCAACTCAACTACATCCCTCCCCCCAACCCCCAGCACAGCCCTGCAGAGGCTCTGTGCTTACCCAGCAACTGCCTCTGCACCTCCTCTCCCCCAAATCTTTAAGGCACTGGAAATCTCCACTCCCCCGTGGTCCTACTCCACTCCAGTGCAGAGGGGACCAGCCACACACTGCTCTACAAGCCCAGTTTCTCTCTCCTCAGTCACTGTGGCTCACAAATGGAGCAGTGCACTTGCCCTGATGAGCCACAGAGGGGGAACATGTCTCTTAACCAGCCCAAGACATGGTTAAGGAGAAGTCTCTTCTGGGAGCAAGTAATGATCCAGAGATACAGATCACAAGCTCTGCACTTGTCCCTCCCCTCAGAGCTGAGGGGAGAGGGGGAGAGGCTGGTTTTGATCCACCCAGAAAGCCACAGCAGGACCACGAAGCTTCCAAACAACACCAGGGACACACAGTGCTGTTCACCAGCCTGTAATTATGGCAAGTGCTTTGCAGTACCTTGTTGCCAGACAGCAGCAAAGGCTTCAACACCCACTTCAACTGCATTTGTACAAACTAAAAGATTTAAAAGTCACCAATTTCAAAAAGAAACAGTGCAGTAGCCCAGGGGTTAGTGAGCTGTGTGGCCCAGCCCCACCTGCTGAGGCAGGGGTTTGAGGTCACACTTTTGGGGGCACAACCATCTCTGCTGCACAAGGCTGGGGACTGATCCCAGTGACACCAGCACAGTGTCTCACAGTCCCTGCTATAACACACTGATAAGCAGTAAGTATCAGAGAAAAGTTAGAAAAATTTACTGGTAATCCCAAAATATATTTCATTTTATATCATGATCAAGCTCTCAACAGCAGCCAACTGCTTCTACAGGCAAAAAACCCACACTAAGTCAGTCTGACAGGAACGCTCTCAGAGGCTACAGCACAGAAACTGCTTCCTCAGCCCACAGGAGCAGGTCCTCCCTGAATTTAGGCTCTCATGAGACTTCAATAACATGCTCCAGGGCACACTCTTCACGTGGCCCCCTCCCCACCAGTGTGGTTCAGACAGTAGACACACTGAACCCCACAGCTCCATCCACAGCAGGGGTTCTGCTCCAAAAAGATTTTCTTCTACTGTTTCTGGGCTGCCTGTTCTTTCAGCTGGTTGACAAGCTCCTCAGCATACACCTTGAAGAGTGGGACAGGGTCCTGCAACAGAGCAGAGGAGACACCACTGAGAAGGAGTGAACCTGAGCAGCAGCAAGGGGTGCAGTGCGGTGGGGAGCCCAGGGAATGCTGACAGGTAAAACCAGAGGAAGATGTGACCAGCCACAGCTGCTGCTCAGCTCTCTAGTCCTCCCTCAGAGATGACAGGCACCTGTGTGGGACGTTCAGCAGCTTCCCCAGTCCTGACAGCACATGAGAAACACCAGTAGCTCCCAGGGATCCCTTCCCTTCTGAAGAGCTTCCCTCTCTCCCCTCATCGCCCACCATCAGAGCTGTCCTGCAGTACGTGGGTGAAAACATCCCTGAAGAAGTGGAGCCTCACAGGGTTTGTGGCTCAGGATTGCTCAGGCTGCTCAGCTCAGCTGGATGTGCAGCCACCACACCTCAGTGCTGAGCACTGCCTCAGGAACTCACCTTTTTTTCCAGGAGCCTCTGTTTTTCTATGGCTTCTTCCAAACTCAAGCCAACCCATTCAGCTTCCTCTTCTGGGATCACAAATTCCTGTGGTAAAAGGAAGAGCAGGTGGTACAATCTTTGCAGGTGACCAAGATACAAATCCTCTCTGTGCCCAGGAGATAAAGGTGATCCAGTACGAACATTACCACTCTTCCCTCATTTCTGGCAACCAAAGCCCACTTCCCTGCTCTCCTCCTTCCTTAGAAGGGATCCTGCTTTATCTGATCTGCAGTTGCAGCTCTCTTTTGGGTAGTTCTGGCACTGTTTCTCAGCACAGCTCCATGGACTGTGGGTGCTGGTGATGTTTTCACGCTGGCAACCACGCCCAGCTCACAAACCTGAACACCCAGGGGCACTCTGGGCTCCTCACTGCAGGGTCAGTACAAATACTCACTGCTTGGGCAGTGCCAGCTCCTACCTGTGCTTACTGCAGACCCTCACTGACCTCAAAGAACAGCAAAAATACTGCTTGTAGTATTCCTAAATGGTGAGCACAGAGATTGGGAACCCACAGAGAGACAAGGAAAATCTGGTGATGGTTCGATTTTCTCTGCCCATACCCTGGAGCACCAACACCGGGGGTGACTGGGGCACCACCAGCCTGGACAAACCCCAGGGCAGGCACCACAGGCCAGGACCCACCTTGTATTTGTCGTAGATGGCTTCTCTCTTGGCTGGGTCGTTGGGATGCAGGCTGGGATCCCTTCGTGCCAGGCGCAGCAGCATCGTCCGCTTCAGGTCCATCCCCAGCTTCGAGCACATGTCGGCTTTGGGGGTCTGGGGAAAGAGAGCTGGAGTCAAACTGCACCCAGAGACCAGCTGACAGGGGACACACCGGTCTGCCAGCATTCAGAAAGCACTGGAAGGTTATCTATGCACTGCAGAGGTGCTCAGGACACATGTTTTGAGAGCGGAAAGATCCGCTGGGTTTGTTCTGGAGCCACTTTGATCATGGTTCTGGTTTTTTATATCAAGAGCTCCAGCCAAGAGGGTATTAAAGGCTGGGAGCTTGAGGCCTGCACTAAAACATTAATAGCAGCAGCTGTTCAGCCTGAAGGAGACTGAGGGGAGACCACTCATCCCACTTCCCTGGGGAGCCTATTCCAGCACTCAATCACCCTGTGAGTGAAGAACCTTTCCCTGATATCAAATCCAAACTCCCAACACAACTTCAGGCCATTACGATGACTGTGTTGAGGTGGAACTTCATGGGATTTAGTTTAGTCCATCACTCCTCTGCAGCTTCCTCAGCAGGGGCAGTGGGGAGGGGCAGCTCTGATCTCTGCTCTGTGTGAGCAGTGCCAGGGGCCAGGGAATGGCTGGAGCTGTGTCAGGGCAGGGTTAGGTTGGATCTCAGGAAAAGGTTCTTCTCCCAGAGGGTGGTTGGCACTGAACAGGCTTCCCAGGGCAGTGGGCACAGCACCAAGGCTGACAAGAGCTCAAGGAGTGTTTGGACAATGCTCTCAGGGACGGGGTGGGATTGTTGGGGTGTCTGTGCAGGGCCAGGAGCTGGACTGAAGTTGGAGATGATCCTTGTGGGTCCTTTCCAGCTCAGGACATTCTGTGTTCCACCACCCCCCAGCCCGCAAGGGCAGGTGGGCACAGCCCCACCAGCCGCACCGGGAGCCCCTGAGCACCTTGAGGATGTAGAAGTCGAAGCCGAAGGCGGCGTCGATGAGGTCGAGGGTGCGCATGGTGACGGTGATGGTCAGCGTGGTGTCCAGGATCTCGCTGTAGAACTGCCGCTTGAACAGCTGCGGCTTCCACGTCTTGGGCAGCCTGGTGGAGAGCTGGGCACGGCCGAGCCGTCAGGGACGGGGCCGTTCTCCCGATCCCTCCCGCGGGCCCGGTGCCCCCGGCCCGGCGCTCACCTTGTCGTTCTGCGCGTATCGGAAGCCGCTCACCCAGCCCTCCCCGCCCCACAGCCCCCGGTCGGCGGCGGGCGGGAAGTACGCGGGCACCGGCACGTCCTGCACGCGCTCGCGGGCCCCGGTGCGCGGGTTGCGCCGGTAGCGCTGGCCGTGCGGCCGCCAGTGCACCGGCGTGGGCGGCGTGTCGTCCTGCAGCGAGGCCAGGTAGTGCTGCGGCAGCCGCGCACAGATGCCCTCCCGCAGCCGCATCGCCGGCCAGAGCCGCGGCGGGAACCGGTGCAGCGGCATCGCCCCGGACCCGGCACCGACCGCCGGCACCCACCGCTGCCACCGCCACTTCCGCTTCCGCACCGCGGCCGCGGGTGGGGCGCGACGGCGGCCGGGAGGGACCGCGGGACGCCCGCGTTTCTCCTGGTCGGTGGGAGGGGAGGGCGCCCCGGGGAGCCCAGGGACGGGACGAGCGATGGGCTGAACAAAAACACGAGTTGCACCTCAGCACGCTCGTGGGAACGGCCTGGAGCTGTGTCAGGGGAGGTTGGGTTGGATGTCAGGGGAAGGTTCTTCCCCGCAGAGGGTGCTCGAGCACTGAACAGGCTCCCCGGAGCCTGAGCTGGTCTCTGAGCTGGTGTCCCCTCAGTCTCCTCCGGGCTCAAAAGCTGCTCCTGTGAATGTTTTAGTGCAGGTCTAAAGCTACCAAGAGGTCAAGAAGTTTTCGGACAAGGCTGTCAGGGACAGGGTGGGATTGTTGGGGTGTCCTGTGCTGAGCCAGGAGCTGGATTTGATGATCCCTGTGGGTCCCTCCCAGCTCAGGATATTCAGTGATTCTGTGCAGAACTTCACACTGAGGGTGTCAGAGCACTGCGACAGCTGCCCAGGGAGGGTGTGGAATGTCCCTGTAAAACCATCCCAAACCCATCTGGATGTGTTCCTGTGTCACCTGCTCCAGCTGACACTGCCTGGGCAGGGGCGTGGGACTGGATCATCTCCAGAGGTCCTTTCCAACCCTAATAATTCTGTGATTCTGTGCAGAAGAACTTAGTAACATTCGGGAGTGACAGAGGACTAGGACAGGTGCCCAAGGAGGGTGGGGAATCTCCCTCTCCGGAGACATTCCGAACCCACCTGGACTTGTTCCTGTGTCACCTGCTCCAGGTTGAACTGGATGATCTCCAGAGGTCCCTTCCAACCCCAGTAACTCTGTGATTCTGTGACTGCAGCCACCACTTGCCTGCCCGCAAATACCACCACCTTTATTAAATTATAAAACCATAAGCTTTAAAATTTACCGTATAAAATAATCACAGGTATTAACAGCAAAGAAAAAAAATGACCTTTTTTTTTTTTTTCCCAGACACAGGAATTTGCTCAGATTTTACCCAGAATAATTAACACTCCCCCTTCTCCTGCAGGTACCGACCCAAGCTCAGGCCAGACCAGCAGTGGGGGGGCAAAGCAGAACAAATGATCAAAAACAAAATAAACAATCATGTCAGTGGGATTTCTCACTCCAAAGCTTCTCCTGCTTCCAGCACAGAAATCCCTGAAGGGAAAGGCCCGATGAGGAATTATTGCTTTCTATGGTAATTGGTGACACTTGGCCACACCAGTGGCATCAGGTCACCCTGGCAGCACACACCCACACTGGTGCCACCCAGGTCACACTGGCAGCATCCAGGTCACACTGGTGGCACCTGGGTCACACCAGCAGCACCCAGGTCACACTGGCAGTACACAGAGACTGGCAGCACCCAGGTCACATTGGTGGCACCTGGGTCACACTGGCAGCATCCTGGCCCTGCTAGTGGCACCCAGATCCCACTGGCAGCACCCAGGTCACATCAATGGCACCTGGGTCACACTGGTGGCACCCAGATCACAGTGGTAGCTGCTGGGTCACACTGGCAGCACACAGCCACACTAGTGGCACCTGGGTCACACCAACAGCACCCATGTCACACCAGCGGCACCTGGGTCACATTAGTGGCACCCAGGTCACACTGGTGGCCCCCAGGCCACCCCGGCAGCCTGGCATGGACGGCACGGCTGTGAAGGAGCGGCAGTCGCCTCCACAGTGCTGGGGCCACAACGCCGCTGTGCAAACCAAGACAGGGGGAAAAAAGTGCCTAAAAGTGGTCAAAGTTGGAGGAAGCCCTGAGGGCCCCCCATCCCCACTCCTGCTGTGCTGTCCTGGAAGGCAGCAGCAAATGAAAGATGGGGGACACGGGTGATGATGGAGGGGTGACACTGCTGGGTGCAGACAAGTGTCCTCTGCTTGTCCTGCATCTGCCTAAAAAGTGGGAGTTTGCAGAGGAAGGGGAGGCAGAGGGATAAAGTGCAAAGCTGAGCTGGGTGCTCTTCAAAGCAAAGAAATAACCCCGAGGAGGCAAATCCTTCATTAGCAGCTCTTTCCTCCCCAAAGCCACCTGAGGGGCTCCCAGCAGCACACACCAGAACAACCACAGCTGGAATGAAACCAGCAAGGAACGATGGATTTGAGCCCTTTTCTGTAGATTAAGGATGGGAAAAGACAACTCCTCTGGTTGCCAAGTTTCTGCCCTTGCTTTCTGCGTGCCCTGAAGTAAGGCTAAGGTGAGACAGACGCTGCAAAAAAAGCCACCTGGGGAGACCATGGTGATGCTCCTGGCTGGGGTGGGGACACTGCTGTGGTCTTGGATCAGCCAGGACTCTGCAGCACATCCAGCCTCTGAGGCAGAGCAAGCTGGAGGAGCAGGGCTGTACAGCTCAGGCACCATCCTGGACCACCCAGGCAGAGCTCTGCCCATGCCAAACCCCCCCAAAAAGGAGGCAAACAGTGAATCCGTGCACACCAGCAGCCTGGCTCCTTACAGAGCTCAAGTTAAACTAAGACTAAACCCTGCACTGCTGAGGGTTTCACAGCTCTGTCTGAGATGCTGCTGCTGCCTCTTGCATGTCCCCACGTGGGGTTTTTCACATTCCTGCCAAGTCTGATCCTGAATCCAGGGCCCAAGTCCCAGCCTCATTCTTCTCACCCAGAATCAGGACCAGGTAAGAGCAGCAGCACCTGTTTCACAGGGAGAGAGGCTCCAGATCCCTGTGGAGGCTGAGGCCAAGGGCCCAGCACTCCCAGAAATCAGCTCCCTCCCTCCCCATCAGCACCAAGGGCATGCAGCAGCATTTGCCCCCCAGATCAGAAAAACTTCTCTCGAGTTCAAATGCTGACTGCAGGATGGCAGGGGAAGCCCCTGTCCCACAGGCCTCTGCCAGGACAAGGGGCACAGAGAAGAGCCCAGCAGCCAAAGCCTTGGCTCCAGCTCAGCATGGGCAAAGCCCAGGCCTCATGGATGCAGCAGAGGGGGGAAAAGGGTTGGCAATTTCCCCCAGGGCCATGGGGAGGTGGGGGACAGGTTCTTCCTTGAACCTGGAACCACAAAGAGCCTGCCCCACCCCAGCAGAAAAGCAGAGGTGGCCTCAGACTTGCCTCCACAAGACCAGCCCACCATCTTCACCTTTAAACCCGGTCCATACTGGGCTCTCCTGGCCAGGGGTTGAGCAGTAAGAGGATTGACCATGTGCGAGGGGCAGCCCAGGCAAAGAGCAGCTTCCCCAGCCCTCCACCTCCACGAGAGGGAGCTGGGCAGGTCAGGTCACAGCATAGAGCTCCTCACGGTCGTTCTGACAGATCTGGTAGCGACAAGTGAGCTTCTTGGACCAAGCCCAGGGCTTCTTATGCTTGTCCCGAGGAGGGAGCAGGAAAGCGACACTGCAGGCCACCAGCACGTGCCAGATGCTGTGGGTGTAGTAGTAGTTCTCATTGGTTTCCATGAATGCATACACTGAGATGGCAATGAAAGCCAAGGTGATCCCTGGGAGGAGGTAGAAGACCCAGCGCTTCCACGAGGAGGGGTAGCAGTGTCTGCGTTTGGTTCCGTGGTGAACCTGGGAGGGGTCAGAGCAAAGAGGGGTTGAGCAGCCAAGCAGAAGCTCAGGCAGGGGCTGCCTGACCCTGGAGCATCTGCCAGCCTCCCAGCAACAGGGTGTGCCTGCTGCCCCTGAGAAATGCGGCCTCCCCCCTTCCTGGGCCCTTCTCTTGTGTGCCAAAGGCCCCCTCCAGCTGTGGCACCAAAGCCCAGCATAGATGCCATAGGTCCTGGCCAGGGCAACAGCCAATGGCACTGCAGCTCCAGGTGTGCACTCACTGGACTGTGTTGAGACCCAGAACCAAGGGATTTCTGGGATTTCTCAGCTGGTGGAGGGCTGGAAGGTGAAGCCCTTGCCCTGACCCTTCCACCTGGGTGTTTCAAGGTAACCAAGCCACGCCTGTGGATGGACTGGAGCCTTGGGGGTGCTCTGCCACGATCATTCTCTGCAGGGGAGCAAAGGGCAGCAGGTCCTGCCTGGCTGCCTTCACTTACCCACGCTGCAATCATGATGACAAGGGCGAAGAGGCAGGGACCCATCATGTTCCACACCCCTCTGCGGTCCAGCTGCAGGGACATGGCAATTAGCAAGGTCCCCAAGACGAAAAGGACCTAGAAAAGAGACACTACCACTACCACCAGCAGCTCATCTGCTGCCAGAGCACAGCCAGCCATGCCAGAGGCAGGGAGGACCTCTTCTGGCCATGCAGCCCTGCATCCATGCAAGAGTCAGGAGAAACACCTTCAGATGGAGAAACCAGAGAACCCACAAACCTTTCCCCCAAACCTCAGTCCCTTCAGGCTCAGTCCCTCCAAGCACACAGGTTCACAAACCAAACGCCTGGGACAAAACAACCCACTGGTTTGAAAATCAGGGTGGCACTGGGTGACAAACAGGCTTTGTCAGCGGGCTGGTCATTAAATACAGAGGTGAGAGGGCTCAGCGTGGCCACCTGTGGCTTGGCTGGCTCAGGGCTGGCCGGGCCATGTGGGGTTACCTGACACTCACGTATTTCAGGATCTTCTTCACCCGGGCCATGCACAGGATGGTCACCCAGATGGACACCACGGAGCCCAGGAAGTCACAGTACTGGAGTGTGTCGTAGTCCATGATGCACATCACTGCAACGCCCGGCTGGTCACACGCGTGGTAGAACTACAGCCAGGGACAAAAGCAAAGGTCAGGTGGATCCAGCAGCACCACAAGGTGCTCTGGGAAGGAGAGGCAGGAGAAGGCTCAGCCCACAGCAGGCAGTGCCTCCAGGAAGCTTCACCAAACCACTGTGGCATCACAGAAAGCAAGGGAGAGCAAACATCAACCTGCACCCTCCCAGAAGCAGCCAAGAGCTCCTGGGACAGCACCTTCCAGTGCAAAATGCTCCAACCCCATCTCAATCCCAGGGGTCCCAGCCCCAAATACGAGCACCCTCGGTGTGGGCCAAAGATCCCAGGGAAAAGAACACCCCTTCCAGCTCTGAAACATGTTGTTGGAACAAGTCCAGAGAAGGCCACGAAGTTGGTAAGTGGAGTGGAGCAGCTTCCCAATGAAGACAGGCTGAGAATGCTGGGGCTGTTCAGCCTGGAGAACAAAAGGTTGCGTGGAGACTCCACAGCAACCTTCCAGTATCTGAAATGGGCTATAGGGAAGCTGGAGAGGGACTCTGCATCAGGAACTGCAGTGACAGGACCAGGAGTAATGGGTACAAATTGAAAGAGGGGAAATTTAGGTTTGACATTAGGAAGAAATTTTTTACTCTGAGTGTGGTTAGACACTGGCACAGCTTGCCCAGGGACATTGTGGATGCCCCAACCCTGGCAGTGTTCAAAGTCAGGTTGGATAAGACCTTAAGGAGCCTGGTCTAGTGGGAGGTGTCCCTGCTCATGGCACAGGGTGGTTGGGACTAGATGAGCTTTAAGGTCCATTCCAACCCCTTAACATAATTCCATGATTCCATGACACGCCCATGGAGGTGTTTGTCTAATGATCCTAGAAGCTCCCTGTGGAGCTCCAGGGTGGGCTGCTCTTCTGGTGCAGCATTCCCAGTGCTCAGGGGGAGCTGGCAGGGGGAGCTGGAGGGGAACCCCACACAAGGCAGTCCCTACCGTGGAGAAGAACATGGTGTAGGTGTAGACAGAGGCCTCCACCAGGTAGTAGCGATAGACAGCGACTGCTATGGCTGGCAGGAACATGAGGTTGCTCAGGGTGAGCAGAAGGGTGGCCAAGTTCTGTGCCCCGATGGACTGGGCCTTGGTGTCGTCTGTGCAGCTCCACCCACCCCAACCTGCGGAGCAAAGAGGCTTCTGTGGATCTCACAGGCCCTACCTAGTCATCCCACAGCCCCCAGCAGGAGCCTGGGATGCTTCAGGAGATGCAATCACACCCTTGAACTGTCCCAGAGCCTCCTCTCCCTTGCTCCATCAGCCACCCTCACTCCTCAGGATGGTCTCATTACTCATCACATGCTCTGCTGTGGGAAGTTGGGGAACCCCAGCAGAGCTCCATGTCTGCTCTGAGGACATCCCCCAGGTTGTTCCCACATAGCAGAGGCCATCCTACATCCAGACTGGTACTTTCCATCCCCACAGCAAGTCAACACACACGCTCCTTGCTGCTGAAACAGCATTCAAGGCTCAGGTGCTTCACATGATGGTGTGAGCTGGACGCAAAATCCCTGCAGGTCCCAGGAACCAGGGTGGAGAATGATCCCCAGCATTGAGGAAGCCATTGGGCTTCTCTCTTACCATCTGTAATGGCAGGGCAGACCCCAACCCAGGTCAGGCTGCTCTGGGCCTTGTCCAACTGACTTTCTAAGATCTCCAATGATGCAGACCTGGATACTGTGCAAAGACAAACAGCTCTGAGGGGGAAAAGATTGGTCTTCTCTGATTTAGGTGGCAGTCTCCTTGCTGCAGCCTATGTCTGTGGCCTCCTGCCCTTTCCCTTGCTCCCCCCCCCTGCAGAGCCAGTTCCAGGGTCCCTGTAAACCCATGGGCAGCAGAAAGTGCAATTTGATTCCACTCCAACTCCTCCAAGGTGAACAAACCCTCTGCTTCAGCCCACAGTGACATCCAGGGCTCCACAGATGGTGGGAGTGAAAATTTCCTAAAGGACAGTGCCTGGCACAGGGCACAATTCTCAGTCTCTGACTGGATACCAAGGACTGAACTGGGTATATAAACACAGATCTGCATTTTTTTATTATTTAAATTATTTTAATTAAAGATTAAGATGCCCATGCCCTCCTTTTGAGGAAAGGAGGTCAGCCTCAGGGCAGATGAGGGATGTGCAGGCACTCCATGGTCAAAGAGCTTAGTTAAAAGTAACATCCATCCCATTCCAGAGTCACTAGAGCAGCTCTGCCCCTCCCTGCCAGGCAGGGCCCAGGGAAGCTGCTCTCCCTGGTTTATTTCTGGGTCACCAATATGCAGATGGGACATTTTGCTGCGAGTGATTCAGCGGAAAGCTGTTCTCAGCCTGATTCCTCAGTTCCCTTGAGGTGCTCTGTGCTTCCCAGAACCTGGCAGCCCTCGGGGAAATTAGGAGGCTGTTCTCCCTCTCACTCCTCACCCATCAGCAGCACTGCAGCAAGGAGGTTCTGGCTCAGGCCCAGAGCAGCAGGGAACCACAGTCTGCCTTGTCCTTCTGCTGAGAACAGGTACACAGAGCCACCCAAGCACAGCAGAGCTCATCTTCCCCACAGCACAGACTGCACCATCCTCTCAGGCCATTAAGATAATTAGCAGCTGACACAGATGTTCCTCCTCCAGGGGCACCTCTGAGTCTAAGGCTTTTGGCAGGAGACAGACAGGGACTTGTTGTATTCCCTACCAGGAACCTACACAGCAAACCTCCCTGAAAGGCACAGGCTCTCACACAGGCATTTTCAGGTTCCCTAATCAGGCTCCCTAACCTCTCTGGGGATGCTCAGAAGCACCTCTCCAAGCCCTGGGGAGCCTCCAAGCCCAGTTCCCCATCACCCTTGGGGTGCCCTGTGTTTCCCCAAACCGTGTTTTCCCGGGCACTGTGATGCCGGCAGCCACAGCAGACCCCAGGCTCCCCATCCCAAACACCACCACCCTACAAAGTGTCCTCCCCTCGGGGAGGATGGCAAAGCTTCCCAGGAAAATGCACTCACCAGCCTTGCAGCTGCAGGCAGCGTAGAGGTACCCGTGTCTCCTCAGGAGGCTGCACTGCCCGTAGGGGCCGCAGTCGTTGAAGCAGGGGGTGAGGTACGCGAACACCGTCACTTTGGCTTCTGCAGTGGGACATTCTCTGCAAGGACAGCAGGTCCCCTTGGCACCCCAGACCTTTGGGCAGCCCTGAGCCCTGCTCCCGAGGGTCTAACCATGCTCCTACGTGCAAGCTCCCTGCTATTTTGAGATCTGCTCCATCCCTCCTAAGACCTCAGAGCACAGTCTACTCCCTCTCCACTTGGACTGCCAAACTGATGTCCAGGTGGGTGTCAGCTCTCCCCAGACTCCCTTGACAGACCAGTGTCACCACCACTCTTTTACATCATGCACTCATCCCAGCAGGCAGACAGAGAGGCAAACTGCAAGAGTATGGGCACAGCTGCCTGTATCTCCAAGACCTCCCAAAAGCAGCAATTATTTCCCAATTTATCACCTCAGAATCCACCAGGGGAAGGGGAAGCTCACCCTGGCAGACTCTGCAATCTGCAGTCTGCATGATATGTGCCAGCTTGACACTGGTTAAGCTGTTTGAGTGCCCACTGCCTCCCACCTCCCAGAGGTGAGGACGGAGGGTCAGTTTTGCTCACACAAGCCAAGGCCAGTGGGATTTGGAGGCAGAGTGCTCTGAACAGGCCCCAGGGTGGGATGACACACCAGACTCACCCCTGGCCCTTTGGGCAGAGCAGCTGCAGGGACAGGAACCAGTCATCAGTCTGTGGGTACAGGACAATCAGCATCGCCTCTGCAGAGGCCGTGCTCATGCTCACAGGGTAGCCCTGGGAAAAAGCTGGAAGAAAACAGGGTGCTGTGATGGAACAGACTTGTGAAGAAGGGCCCACAACAACCCCAGGCTGAGACTGATCACACAGGAGTCAGATGCTCCAGTGGCTCCTTGCTCCCATGCTCAGGAGGCACCAGGGGGATGGAGAGGACTCTTGTTTTTTCATTCATATCAATTCTCAGCACCTGTGTGCACAGCACAGGGCACCTGGAACAGCCTGTTGGCTTGGCTAGTCCTCCAGTGCAGAGCTTAGCTTCTCTGCACACCAGCAATACCTTGACCATCCCCAAACCTCCCGCTAAGAAGGCTGGAAGAGCCCCAGCTGGTAACTAGACCTTCCTTTGGTGGAGGCTAACTCCTGGTGCCAGACTACCACCTACACCCCAGCACCCTGGGAATGTGCCAGAACAAAGACCTCAGGAGGGCTTGTGCTGAAATCAGCTGCCCTGGGACACCCCACAAAGTCCTGAGTCAGTTCAAAATCAGTTTTCCTGGGACACCCCACGAAGTCCTGAGTCAGCTGACAACCCATGAGGTCTAAAAGCAGAGCAGTGAGATGACCAGCTGAGCTGGTGGCAGGTGCCAGCCTCTCCTACCTGTGCTGCAGTTCCATGTGGCGTTGAGGGACAGCACTGGGGAGGCAGCACTCACACATCCAACCACGGTGGCATTGGCCAGGCTCACAGATGTCTGTGCAAACAGAGCAGTGCCCCATGTCACAGCACCCCAATGCCATCCCCCTGCACCATTTATCTCCCTCAGGGCCCACAGCAAATGACAGCAGCAGGTGACAGTAAATCCTGCAGGTCACCCATCAATTCAGCAGGTTTCTGACCAAACCCATGTTCACCTCACCCTGCGCTGCCACCCTGTTTTGTGGTGGCTAAAAGGCAAGAGACCCTCCCAGGGGAACTGCCCCAAAGCTGGGACACTCACAGGTCACTTCAACACCAACACAGGGCGGCACAAGCCAGAGGCTGCAGGACATCAGGGCTGAGCCCTGCTCCAGCCCTCGGGAAGTTTCATAAAATTTCAGGTGGCTGATTTTGAGGGGGTGGGGGGGTCACTGAAGGAGCCTGGGAATCAGTGACTTGGGCAGAAACATCCCTGGGTTTCTCTGCTCAGCCTCCTCTCCTGGTGGCAAGGTGCCAGGCTCCTGTGGAGAAGACGGCACTGCAGCTGCTTCCCGTTTTGTCCCCTCTGCGTCACTGCCGCCACATGCCACACGCTGTGGCATTTGAATTGGAGCTGGCAGGTGGGACACACTGGAAGCAGCTAAAACAGGCTCAGAGTGTTTTGTAGCAACAGAAAGAAAGAGAAGTAGTCCCACAACCCCTGGAGGGTGCTGGCAAACCTGCCCAGGAGCAGGGACAAAGCCCTGCAAGGGGGACACAATCCCATCAGTCAGCGCCCGCACCTTGTTAAGCAGGAGACTGACCACGAGGGAACCCCCGCTGTCCATGCCAGTGTTCAGGTTGAGCAGCAGCAGGGTTGGGGACAGGGAGTTCACGGGCACGCTGGGGCCGTTGAGGAGCCTGTAGCGCACGGACACAACATCCAGGTCCTCACGGACCACGGGCTGGTTCTGCAGGCAGGAGCTCCTCTGGCCAGATGTGTTGTGTGGAGCCTCTCCAGCAGCCTGAGCAGAGCTTCCTGCTGCCCCTGTGGTGCCTGGTCTGGCACCAGCCTGGCTCTGGTTTAGGCTGATGAAGTTAAGGAATGAACTGGCACTTCCTGGCCTGCAAACTGTAAAGCAGAAGAAGGAGAGGAATCAGCACAGCTAGGACCAGCTCCTCACCCAGGCAGATCCCAGCAGCTCCAGCCCTCCAAGTGATAGCACAAACTGGGGGCGGGGGTTCATGCACTGCAGCACTGGCTGCAGCCCCTGAAAGGCACCACCTATGCAGGGGGAGCATCCACAAGCTGGGACACTGCTGGAAGCCAGACAGCAGTACAGTGGGTGGAAGCATCCTGGAGCTGCAGGGATGGGGAAGAGAAGGGATAACACAGCATCATCAAGGTATCCAGGGACTACTCACTAGCCAGCAGCAGAGCTGGGCACTCAGCTGTCCCAGAGCCACAGACTGCATAGAAGTCTCTCCCAGATCCCCAAACATGAGCAGACAAGGCTGAGCAGAAGGGAGAAAGCAACCCAGTGAAGCTACAGGCACAAGCTATCACTTTGTGGCAGATGGAGCTAAGTGTGACACTAAAGAGTCCCAGTGCTGGAGCCTGTCCATTGCTCCCAAAGACTTTTGTGCTCCCCTCTAACACCTGTGCCAGGTCTTCCAGCACACAGGATGAGGCTCTGCTTTGAGGAGGGGATGGCAGAGCCCCCAGCAGAAGAAAACTTTAAAAATGTACCTAGTTGGTGAGCCTCCAGCAGCCAAACAGGGATTATGGTCAGGTAATAGGATGCAAAGGCACCACAAGGGACTTGTGACCCCCTGAGTCACAAGGTGTCACCTGAAATGGTGACATCCCCTCACTACAACCCCAGACATTTCCCCAAGTAAACCTCTGTGAGATGGTTTCCTGCCCGTAGCCTGCTTGTGGCCAATTGATAGTCAACACAGCATTAGTCTGGTACACCCACCCCAAACTATTCTCCACACCAAATCTTAAGCCAGCCACTGCTTCCCAAACAACCTTTGGAAAAGGTCATTGCTTCAGAGACCCTGAACTTCTCAGGCATTTCCAAAACAGACAGTTCTAGCAAGTATCACTCAGGAGTGAACACTGGAACCTCCACTTTTGACCCCAAAGCAACGATTAGGTCTTGGGCCTCCAAGAGAAGGCAACCAGCGTGCTGGGGAATGCAGGCCACCGCAGCCAGGCACCCAAAGACCCGAGCGAAACAGCAGACACAAAGTTCCCTCTGGTCATTCCCACAGGGCTGGAGGAAGCAGAATCCCACCTGTGAAAGAAGCCAGCATCTCCACGGACACGCTGGCATTGGCAGTGCCGAGACTCTCCACCATGATCTGCAGCCACTTCTCCCAGGGGGGTGAATCCAGGGCCAGGCTGCAGTTTGCACTCCCTGTGCAGGTGAGGATCTTCTGGAAGGACTGGGGCAGTGTGATGGAGCCCAGCACCACCCGCACAGCACACGCTTTCTGGTCACTTGTCAGGCAGCTCCGCAGCTGGAACCGCATCCCTGCAGCGTGTTTGGGGACGAAGACCCTGCAGGAGGAGGGACCAGCAGTTTGCAGAGCTTGTACTCTCAGTGCAAGCCAGACATGACCCACCACAGTCCCCAGGGCTTTGTGGCAGGAACTAGACTGCCCTGGTTGGTGGTGTGAAAATCTTTCCCAAGGGAAACATCTCAAAGAACTGAAATTCCTACCTTCAAACCTCTATGACCACCTGGGAAGACTTGGAGAAGGGTGCTTGTGTGCTCCCTGTGCAAACCCTACCACTGCTGCAGGGAGCTCAGCAGACAGCCTCAGAGACCCCTTACAGCTCCAGCCCCACGTGGGAACAACAGTAGCTATTCACCCTAAGCAGCTCCCCTGGGAAATCCCTCCCCCCCGCCCCGTGCCCCTCTGTCCACTCACTTGACATGCAGTGGCTTAGCAGGCGAGACAACGGTGTGTGGCATGGGAACACCAGGCTCCAGGACAGGCATATCAGTGAGTCTGAGCACAAACATATCTGCCTGGAACATATAGGGGCATGGAGTGGAGAAACCCTGCAGGAGGGGAGAACACAGGGGTCAGCTGTGGCTGTGAGGAGACACACCGGGCAGGGCTCCACGGCCGGGCCCCTGGGCAAGACCCTCACCTTGACCTCGATCCTGCCGGCAGCCTCGGGCAGGTGGGCAGCGATGAACCAGTCCCCTGCAGCGGGGGTGGTGACGTTCACAAAGGTGGTGTTCTGCACAGCACTGCTCAGGGTGATGCTGATGTTGTAGGAAGGACGGACGGTGGCATTGGCAGGGAAGCCAGTGCCCAGAGGGTTAATCACGGGAGGGGCTCCGTGGCGAAAGTGCCTGTGAGAGAAATCAGAGTGCCAATGAACCAAGGGATGTACAGATACTGGAAAGATAAAAGGGGATATAAACTCATCAGAGGACACCCAGGTTGGCTTGGGATTGGACAGGGAACAGGCTGAAAACCCCACATTTCCAAGTGGGTCACAAGAGCCCTCATTTTCATCTGGTGAGGACTGGCTGCTATTAGCTTATCCAGGATTTATTTAGAGATTGCTTTAACTTTGCTGATTATTAAGATAAGGATTAACATGGTTCCATCAAGCCTGGAAGCAAATTTCCAACACTTACTAAGGTTAAGCCCCAACTGCAAGACTACTCCTTTACAACCATCAGCAAATTCCCCTTATAGGGGAAAGCATCCACAAAGAGCTTTCATTTTCCAGCTAAGATCTGAATCTCCCTATTTCCTCTTTTAAGGTGGGTAGACAGACTAAAAAGATGCTTACAAGGAGGCCCATATTGCAGACTTCAGTAGCCCAGCACTTCTGCTTTCCAGATAAGCAGCCCAGCGTTTGAAGTAGCAGGAACACATGCAGTTGAGTAACATGCAAGATATTTATTCAGTCAATTTGGCATTTAATTTGCTCACTTTTGGGTTGCTCTGCAACAGAATGTAATAAGCCCAGGAAGCAAATATGACAGGTGGTATGTTATTACCCCTTGGAGCTTGTCTGGGTTATCCTTCGTTTCTTAGGGGATCATTTAGCTGCTGTCATGTCCCTCACATCCCCAAACTACTGGAAACCTTTCTGGGAAGCAGAAAGCCTGTGCCAGGCTGCTCAGGAGAGCAACTTCTAAAAGCACTGGTCTGTGCCCAGGACAGACCACGGAAGCACAAGCCAAGCAGCTTCAGTCACTCCCAAGACCCCTGTGAAGTGGGTGCCAGAGACCCACGTGTCTCCATGGCACAGCCTGCCCAGAAAACCTGTTACCCTCCAAAAATTCTTACAGGTTTTTGACCTCAAATCCTCCAACAAGTCACGTACAGCTTTAACCCCAATTCTTGCACTGAAATTGCATTTGCAATCTTCTCATGCTCTTATGCCTGCAGGACATGACATTCCTCTTCTACATCTGCTCCACATACAGCCACAGCCCTCCCAAAGTGCCCCCAATCTCTTCAGTTCCTCTCTGCTGGGGAGTTTGTCCACATCCCATCAGTTTGGGTCCACTCAAGCCCCTTGTAGTCCTGCCACATCCCTTGGCACCATGTGCAGGGACCTGCCAGACACAGAAAGGTCCAGGAACACCTCTGTGTGAACAGCAGACCATCCTCACTGTGAAGCTCTCTCCAGTGTCTCTAAGGGGTCTCTTGGACAGCAGGTCTAACAGGCAGCCCCAGACTCACTGGTAACATGAACACAAAACACTCCTACAGGTTTAAACACAGATCCAGTGCTTGTACATGAAGAAACTGCAGCTCCTGCAGCTGAGGAACAGATGCCCAACCTCCTACAACCAACCAGCCCCAGCATGAGTGACCAGGACAAGAGGACCTGTGCCCATGTGGGCAAGCCCTGGCACAGGGACATACATACACTGTGATCTCCATGCTGGTGCACTCGGGTCCTTTCCCCCGGGATGCCTGCAGGAGCCAGCGGAGCAGCACAGTGTCTTCTGGTACATGGAAGTGGAAGAGCTTGGCGTTCCCATACCAGCTGTAGAAGGAGAGCTTCTGTGCACTCTGGGAGAAGTACTCGGACACATACAGGGAGTCTGGAAGGGAGAGAGCACAGCAGTCAGTGGGGGAGCTGCTGAGGGCAGGCTCAAGGGCTTTATCCACCCACAGAAGCACACAGGAAACTTAATCTTGCTGGAGAGGAGCCCTTTGTGTCCCTGATTTCTCATCCCAGTCCCACTAGATATGTGGTGATCCATGATGTTCCTCCAGCCAGAACCACCCACACCCTTGCTATGAACCATCACCCAGAGAAGCAGAGCACTAAAAGGTGCCTAAACTATGCTCTGAGAGATGTGTTCTGAAGACAAGAGACTGCCAGAGTCACCAAAGAGGAGGAAAGGTTGATGGCAGAAGGTGATGGAATAGGCAGCAGCAAACCCTGGGGCAGACAGTGCAGAGCAGATGGGTGCAGGTAGCACAGGGGGGGCCTGGGCCCCAGCAGCAGTTTATGGTGCCAAGAGGCAAGAGCTGTGCCCTTGTCTGTCTGCTCAGTGCATGGGCTGATGTTTTACATGGCCGGAGAGTAATAGGACAGGGGGGATGGTTTTAAACTAAAAGAGGGGAGATTTAGATTAGATGTTAGGAGGAAATCCTTCCCTGTGAGGGTGATGAGACACTGGGACAGGTTGGCCAGAGAAGCTGTGGCTGCCCCATCCCTGGAAATGTTCAAGGCCATGTTGGACAGGGCTTGGAGCAACCTGGGCTAGTGGAAGGTGTCCCTGCCCATGGCAGAGGGACAGATGATTTTTAGGGTCCTTTCCAATCCAAACCATTTTGTGATTATCCATTTTACTCAGCTCAGGCACATGTAGTGTCTTCCTGTGACACACAACACGATGAAAATTTCATGTGCTGCAAATGTAACTCTGCTTTTAGATGTACCTTCCAAACTCTAAAGATTTTCCTAGCTGGAAGAAAGGCTGCTGGGATAGCAAGAACAGCCCCAGGGTATGCTGATAGGGCATGCAAGAGGACAACAGCTACTGTCAAAGTGACATCAGGACTAACTATCCCTCCTTCCATCCCTCTGCCCAGCTACACCTACAGATCACCCCCAGCCTGATGATCATTTATTTCACCTGCAAAGTTACACATTAATGAAACCAAGCAGACTGCGACTCAGAGCTGGAAAAGAAGCATCACACCAGAGCTGAGAAAGGGATAAAAGTGAATGGAGGCAGCAGAGCCAAGACCATGCTGCCCCTCCAAAAACAAGGTTCATAACACTCAGCAAGGGGGAAGAAGATGTCTTCACATCTCTGCAGTGCTTCCAGATGCTCCTTTTCTCCTTTGGAATTCTCTGGAGAGGAGAGAAACTGTGGCACCTTTCAGAGGCAGATTCATCATTTCTATTAGAGAATAAGTAGCGAGTGTGGGCTAACTTGCCTTCCTCCACTGCTGCACAGGGTCACGCTGCAAACACAGAGGACCCAAGAAAGATGCCAGAGAAAGAGCCAAACAGTCCTCAGGTGGGACCAAATCCTTGGGATGTACTTCCTGCCAAGGGGAATCTAATCCTAGCAGGAACTACGATTTGTGCCCCAAAGCAGGACACTCGCCGGCCTGCACCCACGGCACTGCAAAGAGACAGGAACGGTAATCATGGGTTTAACTCCCTGGCAAATTACCAATCCAAAGCCTGCGGGCACCCTGCAAACCCAGCAGGGAAAGGAGGAAACGGGAAAGCAAGAAATACCAGCCATGCAAGCCAGCTGGAGGATTTGCTCGTGGAGGAAGAGCCTGACCTTGCCGCAGGGTCCAGCTGAGGGAGCAGAGCTTGCAGCACCTCAGCGCACGGAGGCAGGAAAGGTCATGGGGAAGGTGAGCCCTGAGCAGGACAGCCAGGAGTCCACAGCCTGTGGGCAGAGCTATCCCACTGCGGTCCCCACACTGGGGTCACACACAGAAGGGGCTTTCAAGCAAATGCTCCCTGGCTGGAACTCCAGTGCAGTGCATGGGGACTGCAGACAAGAGCTGGCTGTGATCCCCTGGAAGCCTGGGAACATTTCACACCCAAGGGCTGTGGAAAGGAGCTTTCATCAGTGGTTTCTATACCTCCAGCACACCCTGCATGCACTTGGCATGTTCCTTTCTGGCAGTTTACGGAGATTTTTGGGCACAGGATGAGGGTAGGCAGGGACACAAGGCGTGATTAGAGCTGGGAGAGCCCCAGTCCTGCTACACGCAACAGGTCCCATCAGGCAACCTACAGCCTGCTGCTCCAACCCCACCAGCTATCAGCCACAGTCACCACCCATCCTGCACGTCCTCACGAAGCCAAAGCATGATTTGTGTGGTTTTTTGGGGAGCAGAGGGCAGGCAGACTGCAAAATTAAAAACTCCAGCAATCAGCAGTGCTATTTATTAAGGACTGGTCAATTATATGAAGCGAGCTCCAGTGAATTAGCAGGTCAAAGGCAGGCAGACCTGCCCTGCCCACGCACTGCCTGTCACCAGGCAAGCAGCAGCTGGGGCTGTGGACAAAGTCCACTGAGAAACAGCTTCTTGTGGTGACAAGGGCCAAGCCCCCGCTCACAGGCTGTTCTGGGCACCCGAGAGCTGCACCCAGAGAGCAGGTATGTGACTCCCAGGGCACCTCTGCCCGGGCTGACAAGGAAATACCACAGGCAGATAAACGGAACATCAGCAGAGAAAAGCCAGAAAGACAGGTCACAGCAGAGGAGGTGTGTGCTCCAGCAGCCCATTTGCATCGATAGAGTACTCTGGTATTTGCTGTACTCCCTATGTGTCCATCCCAATCTATTCAGTCTGCTTGGCAACACCTGGAAAGTCCCACTCTACTGTCCCATGACGTAAAACAAGCTTTAAACTAAGCAAGGGACCTGTCAAATGGATGCTGTTTTCATCCTCTCCCATGCAGATTTTGCACAAGCAGGTTTCAAATGTATTATGCAAAAAACAAAAGTGTTTTAAAGACAAACAGAATGCAGTAGAATCCCTGATGATGCTGAGAGGAGACGCGTTATTTCAATTTCAGAGTGAAGAGTCACCTCGTACAGCTTGAGTTTGTTTGTCCAAAGATGATCTCATGGTAGTTTTAGGAAATAATACCTTGACTGGTGGTTTCACAGGGCTTCCCACAAAGGGACCAAGCTCTCATTTCAAAGCAGACGCTGTCTAAAGCTACAGAGTTGATGTTCAGCCCGATTGGAGGCAAGACAGTGGCAGGATGTTTGTCCATTTACAATGTAACAGAAAACCCCGTTCCTTTCTCCGGGGTCGAAAATCCACCTAGAAATGTTGCAGAGCGAGGGCCCCCTGCTCCTCTGTGGAGGAGCTGATCTTTGGCAGTGCCCAGACGCAACCCTACGGAGGCATTCCCTATGGAAGCGTTCCCTACAGAGCCATTCCCACAGCCGGCGGGACGGCGCCGGGACAAACCCAGCACCACACCTGAGGCACAGCGGAGCTCTCCAAGGGCTGGGAACCCAGCGAGCAGGATGCCAGAGCAGGGTGGGCCTGGGGCACGGGGCCATCTCACCCCTGGCTCCCCGAGCAGAATCCACGCTCTGCGGACTACATGGAAGCGATAACCACCACAAACAGCGGACAGCCACCGGCAGCACGAGCCGACCTCCGCGACGGGGTGAGCAGGTGAACAACCTCACCTCTCCAAACCTCTCCACCGCCACAGCAGCTGGCTGACCGTCCGGAGAGAAGGGACACGGCCCCCCGCACCCCCAGCACCCCCCGATCTGCCAAAAGCCCCGCTCCTGTCCATCTGGACGCGCTGGAAGTAAAGTAACCTAAAAACAAGGCAAAGCCAAGGAAAACAACCGCTGCCAACACAGCAGAACCCTCCGGGTCTGGCCCGACCTCCCGCTGCTCCGCAGGGCCGGCACAGGCTCTGCCCCCCCGGGGATGCTCAGGAGCCGCCGAATCCCTCGGGAGAGCACGAAACCAGCCCAAAGTCACCGCTGAGCCACCCCGGCAAGAGCCGCGGCGTGCGGGGCAGCTCCCGGGGCTCCCTCTAACACAACCCAACCGGTTTCCCACCGCCGCCTCTCCCCTCCCGGGACCCCGCCGACAGCCCCCCCGGCCCCGCCGAACCCCTCCGGTCCCCCCGCTCCCGCGGCGCCGGGACTCACCGGGGCCGGTGCGGTTTCCGCGGCCGGCGGGCAGCGCCAGGAGCTGCAGCAGTAGCAGCAGCAGCCGCGGCAGGGGCGGCCCGGCTGCCCCGGCCAGGGCCGCCCGTCCGCCGCTGCCCCGGC
>JAWWLV010000035.1:2871393-2932882 GCA_035041135.1 Platyrinchus mystaceus
GCCCGCCCCGCAGCGCCGTCGCCGCCGCCGCCGCCGCTTCCGCCGCCCGCCCCGCCCCGGACCGGCCCCGGACCGGCCCCCCCCGCGGGACCGCCCCCCGAGCACCGCGAGCGGGGAGCCGGGGCTGCCCCCCGGAGTGACACCCCCGGGGCCGGAGCATCCCCGTGAGAGAGAGCCCCGGGGAAGGAGGGGTGGGGGGTGGTGCCGGCGGTGATGCTCCCCTGGGAGCCTCGTGGGTTTGCTTCTCGCTGCCGTGAAGGCCGAGTCAGATGGTGATTTAAGATCGGTTCAAGCTGAAATCACAAATATTAGCATGCCTCGGTCATAACCGGGCAGCCCACTGGCCCTCGCTTGGAAGGGAAATCACTGGGGAGGCTCAGCCCTGCAGAAGGGAGATGACTGGGGAGGCTCAGCCCTGCAGTCTGAAGGGTGGTTTTATACTCGTTCCTAGAAAGTCCGATTGCCTTCTCTGCTCCCACGTATCTGCCGTATTCACAGGACTCACGGGAAATGTGGCTTTTACAGGCATGGTCAACTCATTCTCTGATTTTGCAGCTGACTTCAAAAGAGTCAGGAATCTTCCCTTTTACATGCCTTTTTCTTGGGATACCTTCTGATGTGTTTGTGTTTCCCAGCAGCCTGGGAAATATCTCAGTCCTTGCTTGGGTAAAAATCCTATCACTCGAGGTCAGCTTGGTTGAGGACTTCAGACCTGTTTCCAGTCAATCACAAGCTCCCTGAAGATGGACTTTCTACTTCAGGAGCTGAAAATCTTTGCTTCTTGCTCTCAGCCACCTGATACACCTGTGATAAGTTCATCCCACAGGAAAGTGCCAGTCATTTTCTAGGAGGTCTGACATCACCAAAAACCCAGTCAGAACACCTCATGTGCTCAGAGCTAGCAATGTCCTCATCTCATTTAGGAGAAGACTTCCCTGAAGTCAGCCCAGAAGCTTGAGCACATAAAGCCTGGGATGGGAAGAGACTATTCTTATTCCTGGCTTAAATTTACTCACTCCTAGTTCATTTCCATTTGTCCCTGTGTGATACCATCCTTGGATTTTCAGAGCTCTCCTAAGAGAAGAGCAAATCAATCCTCTGTTCTCATCCTACATTAATTTAGCCTTCAACTCCACTTTTAAAGGTATCAGCTCATCTTCAACCAATCCTTATGAATTACTTTCCTTCAATGCTCTTTTTACTTAAAGTTATTTTCCTCTTAAAGGAGAAAAATTGAGATTCGAAGTCAAAGATCTGAGCATTAATCAAGCTTATCTGACGTAACACAGAGTCAGATCCGCAGCATGTTACAATACCTATTTTTTCACAGCTTGTGTCCCTTAGAGTATCTCCTGTTCCCCAAGAAAAGCACGCCAGTGTTCCCTGTAGCTGTGTGGGGTTGCTATAGGACGTGTCACCTCCAGGCTGACAGCTGCTCCAAACACATGGGGACATGAAAATGTTGTCATTGGCTCAGTGACTGTCTGGATTGCTCTGTCCCCTTTCACTAAGCATCCTTGCAACCTCAGAAGGGGTGAGTTTGGACCAGGGAGGGTCTCCCTTTTGCTGCAGAGCTGGAGTTGGAGCTGAAGCTGGAGCTGGAGAAGCGGAAACTTCCTCCACTTCCCCAGGCAGTGCTGCAGGTGGATCACCATGACCTGCAGCCAGGCAGAAGATCCAGCTACAGTGATATCTGCCTCCTCCTGTGGTGGCAACACAAAAACACAGGATTTAGAAAAAACCATGTGAGGTTCTGCCTATGCTGAAGCCTGAGGGACTGTGGCCAGGGCTTCTGTCTGACTCAGTGACACACTTCACTGTGGATACAGTGCCCATGTGATGGTCAGGGCTCACCACTTCTGCTTCTTGCTCTGTGGTCCATCAAACGGCTGCCCTTCATCAGGAAGTCAGACGAGAGAAAGACCCTGTTCTGGAGAGTGTATTTTCTACAGTGCTTCAAAGAGGCCTGGGGAGAAGTCTGGACTATACACTGAAATTATCCCTCTCTGAGGCACCGACCTGGAAAAATAAATAACGGTGGCCTGTCCAAATTGAATTTATGGAGCTTTAACAGTGCTGACCCATGAATTTTGATAAATATACTTCTACTATTAATAAAGGCACTCAGCTGCTCAACCATTGAGGGAGGTATAAAAGCTTTCTGGATGAGCAGCTGCAATGCACATTTTGCTGTATTGCTTTCCATAAATCCATAGCTGGGATCCTCCTGGCCATGTACAAAGGTCTCTGGAGAGCACAAAGCTGGCACAGTCTGCTCCCCTGTCTTTGTTTGGTCCCAGTACAAGGAGCAAAAATGTGGTGCTGCCTGAAAACCTTATGTTTTAACTATCTCCAGATAGATCATCATTGAGTTGTGTCTACCCAGCAGCTCATTTCAGACTTGAAGTCACCATGACAGGGAATCTGGGAAGGAAGAGCATAAAGAAGAACTGTGTCCCAGGAATATGAACCAAATATCTGTTGGAGTTGCATGCTTTGGCTTTTGACAGAAAAGTCAGATGATGCTCCATCACTGCAGGAGACTGGTGAAAGGATATATTTGATGTAGTCCATGGAGCTTTGCTATGTGCAGCTCTCAGTGTTACTCACAAATGGAAAAATAGAAGGTCAGTCCTTTCAGTGTGGGTAAAGAAGGTCACACAGATAGGGAAATATGATCTAAAACAGAGGAGGCTGAACTTAAACTGGCTATTACAGCTCAGGAAAAAGATGCTGGAGTCTTCGCTGATGGTTCACTAAAATTTTAGCCTTGATGTGCAGCAAAAAAAAGAAAGCCAACAAAATGTCGTGATGTCATCAGGAAGGCTTGGGCTCACAGAACAAGAGAGAGGGCATCTCTTGCATGCTGTGTTACAGCTTGGTGCACCCACATCTGTGCAGTTCTGACCTCTGATCATAGAATCATAGAATAGTTTGGGTTGGAAGGGACCTTCAAAGGTCATCTAGTCCACCCCTCTGCCATGGGCAGGGACACCTTCCACTAGACCAGGTAGCTCAGAGCCCCATCCAGCCCAGTATGGAATGTTTCCAGGGATGGGGCAGCCACAACTCTGAGTAACCTGTGGCAGTGTTTTACCACCCTCATTGTAAAAACCTTCTTTCTTAAATCTAATCTAAATCAAACCTCTTTTATTTTAAAACCATCACCCCTTGCCCTACCACAGCAGGTTGTAAGAGCATAGTGGGCTTAGAGCCCTGAGCAGAGCAACTGAGATGATCCAGGGGATGGGGCAGCACAGTGTGAGGGGGTCCTGGGGAGGCTGGGATTTTTCCCTGGGGAAGGGGGAGCAAAAAGGGCCAGCTCTACACAGCCATAAAAGGAACGTGGACCTGGTGCACATCAGGTGCTGCATGACTAGATAGAGGCCACTGATCAGTCTGGTAGATTGGTTCAAAATGAATAAAAAGGACTTTATATGGGCCAGGTGGAAGAATGAAATTCTGGAACTCGCTGCCACAGGAGGCTGTGGAAACAAATAGGATCAGCAGGTTTATAAAAGGTATAGCAAATTCATGAGCAGCTGCAGGTCAACTGACAGATGCTGAAGGCAACAGGCAGGAATGTTGGCTGGAATTGCTATTATTGCTGCTGTGGAGCTTGAGGAGCACAACCAAAACTGGCTAGGGGCCTGTGCCCTCCCCAGATGGCATCTCCTGTTGCTGAAAACAACAAAAAAAACAATGGTGGGAGAGAGGAACCACTGATGTTACCATTGCCTGTGATCTCAGTTCCATACCTAAGCAAATTCAGATCTTCCCAGGTGGTTGCTGTGTGGTAGGAAGATAGGGCAACCAGCAGGAAGAGAATTTTTGCATTTCTATTCAATTTCCATCTTTGTAGTGAAAATCTAATCAATGCTCATTTTCTGTCTTCTACTGCTCTTCCTTCTCCCATTGGCAAAACAGCTGGTGGAGGAGGTGGGAGGATCCTAAAAAGTTTGAATTTATGTATATTTCAATCATTCCTTATTTTCAGACTGCTTGCCTAAAAAAAAGTCCCCTTCACCTCAAAAACTGATGGAAGCCACCTCCAAACAGCCAGTGGGAAAAGGTGGAGGGGGTCATGGAAAATGAGACCATGGGGTCTCTTACCAGGGTAGAAACAGGAAGCCAAGGAACTATAAACTAGTCAACTTCAAGTCCCAAAAAAACAGTGGGACATTTCATCAAAGAAAGAAATGAGTAATAACCATGACCATCTCCAAGAATGAATCATTTCAGATGAGTGTGTTTTCCTTCTGGAAGTGGCAGACTCCAGTCCTTGGTTTAACATTATCATTCACTGTTCTTTCATCAATAACTTGTAGTGGAGAATGTGCTTATTAAGTTCTCAGATGTTCCTGAGCTGGAGGGGCTGAAAGCAGCCCAAAGCACTGGCTTAAAATTCAAATTGATCCAGACAAATCAGAGAGATTGGTTCAGTAGGGAAATTCTGACATTTAAGGAAGAGTGACTGTCCAAGCACACAGCAAACAAGCAGAAGACCTATTGGCTACCCCATCTGTGAGTTATTCTATTGCCATATTGAATTCCAATACAGGATGTATAAACAAGAACAGTTGGTAAAACACATGATGTTTTCCCTCCTCATTCCAGCAAGAGGACCTCTCAACTGGTCTCCTAAGATCACCTTCCAGTAAGGAATTAATTCTCTATGTTCCCACTGCTTCTTTGCTAGATTTTGATCTAGCATTTTCTGTAAACCATAGATAATTCCTGGTTAACTCCCCCTAGGATGCATGACTCCCCCCAGAAGTATGTGCTTCTATGTCCCTTTCCAGGACACACTCTCTAGGGCCAGGACTGTTCATCCAACACTAATAAGAGCAGGATCCAACTCATGTGGACAATGCTGTTTGCAGCCCCTCAAGAGATTGCTGGAAGTGTTTTGATCAGGTGAGTCATAATCATCAAACTCATTTCCTCATGTCATGTTAGCTTCTTTTTTTTAAATAAAAATGAGCTTTCTGAGATGCCACTTGCCTTGGTGACACCATAGAACAAAACACTGTGCAGTTCTGGGGGTATCTTTGCACCACAGGTGCTTTGTTCATCCAAAATAAATACTGATGAGAGCCAAGAAAGGTCTCCAGAGAGTGGAGGCATCAAAACAGGCTTTTCTCTCGCCTAGAGATGTCCATCTTCCTTCTTGTCCTGAAGCTGCCTGGTGTGACTCTGCCTCCTGAGTGCTGCCGTGGCCTGGATCAGGGGGTTTTGTCCCCAAAGTCCACCTCATCAGTGTCACCTGGGGGCGTTTTGAGCTGCTGCTGCTGAGGCAATGGAGAGGTTGCCTCCACATCTCCCATCAGCACTGGAGTTGCAGCAATGCCAGCTGCAAAACCACCCTGGGCCAGCACTAGGGTGAATATTGGACCTGCCCTGCTCCAGAGCGCAGCTGCTGTGGTGCCAGCAGGTCCTGAGGCAGCTGGGCAGGGACACCAGCTCAGGGAGAGCCCAGCTGCAGTCAGAGTGTCTGTCCCGTGGGGTGGGCTGTGTCCTGGGGCACACAACGCCATGGCCACCAAGGGATGCCCAGGGAAGGGAGTCCCTGTGCCCTGAGCCAGGAGGGACACAGCACTGGACACGGGCTGCTGGTGAGGGTCCTGCACCACTCCAAGCTGGCACCAGTGTCCCCAGTGCACTCAGGACCTTGGGCTGGCTGGAAGCCCATCCCGTCAGACCTGCTTCTCCCTGCTTCAAACCTGCAGGCAGGACCAAAGCTTGGCCCTCGCACCCTCTGCCTGGCCCCGATAAAGCACCACGGCTTGAGGTCCCCATCTTGTGGCAGCAGGGACAAATGGCTGGGACAACACGAGCTTAGCGGTTCTTTGGCCGAAAACAGAACCCTGGGAAAGTGCTGCAGAGCCAGGGCACCGCCCACTGCCACCCGATGTGTCCTGCCTGCAGGCACAGCACAGCTTGGGAGCACTTTTTTTTTTCACTGGAAGTGAAACCCAAGTTGGGAACAAAGTGTCACCCTCCACACACATACTGCCCCCCTATTGCTCTTACACCTTGCCTCTTGCACCCACCATGCTAGGGACCATGAGGGTTTGGAGGAGCCCAAGTCTGAGCTGAATTTGGTGCTGGCTCTTCCCAATGCTTTACACACCAGTCCACAGTGCCTTGCACACCTCTGTGCCCTGAGCCCCCACCATAACCCCGCTCTCTCCAGGATCCCCAGGGAGCAGAGGCTCTCTGTGGAGCACAGTTGTGCCCACAGCTCTGTCTGGGTAATGTTGGCTGGAAGGGTGGAACCTGCTCCAACACCTGCTCCATGCAAAGGTGGATCAGGTTGGCCAGTGATGCCCTGACCAGCTCTCTCCTCCTTCCTCACCGTGCCCAGGGGCAGTGGGCATGCGGAGTTGCAATGTCTGTGGTGCTCTGTACGAGAAATCCCAGGGGCTGGAGGGCCTCTCTCTCTCTCTTTGGAGTCCTTGGAGTCTCTCCTGTCTCTGTGCATTCACTGACAGTGACTGCAGGCCGTGGGGCTGGGGCAAACGTCCATCCTTGCAAGTGCCAGGGATCAAAGGGGCCTGTGGTTACGTGAACCTGCAAACCCTGGGGCTTTCTTGAACCTTCTCCCCTTCAACAAGCACCTCCCAGCCTTGGCAGGGACAGGGCAGCCTTACTCAGCACCTGGCAGGTTGTAGCCCCCCTGGACTATCGGCTGCCCCATCTCCCACCACACCCACAGCTGGAGGAGAGCCCATATTCTCCTTTATCAGCCCCCCACGACCGCCCTGCTGTGGGCCGTGATAAGGGCTGGGGGCTGTGCAGACACCAGCACCACAGCACCCCACACCCCTCTACTGCCTGGGCTCCTTACCCTGCCCTGACACCCACCACACTACTGGATCTGGAGCTGAGCCCCATCTGCTCCCCTTGCAGTTCCCCAGGACCCCCCCAAAGCGAGACCCCAGCAATGCAGCATTAGGTAGAGACAGAAGAAGTCCTACACCACTGCACAGCTCTGTGTGCTGAGGTGCACAGAGAGATGTGCTGGTGCTGGGAGGTCCTGGGGTGCCCTAACTGTGCCACGGAGAAGGGCAGAGGTGCAGGGAGCCCCTCTACCCCACCATCTCCCATGAGCATTTCCAGAAGGAGATGCTCTACGACAATTCGTCCTGAACAAGGGATCCCAGCATAGAGTTCTGGTGGGACAGCCTGGACAGGCTGGGGCTGCAGAAAGCCCCCAATCCTCTGTGAGTCTTTCCCCTCCACTGGTGCCTAGAAATGCTCTGCTTGCTCCCGGAGCCCTATGGCTGGCAGAGCAGTGTCTGCCTGTCGGATGACCACCCCCCAACCACTGCTAAACCAGTGCCCATTTCCTCCATGCGCCCACCTGGTGGAGGGACTCCCAGTTCAGACCCCCAAAGCAGATCCCTCCTGCTCCCTTCCTGCAGGCAGCAAACAGAGCAGGACACCAGAGCTGGAGCACAAATGCAAGAGATTTTATTTCAGAACATTTGACTGCTCGCTGTTGGAGGGCTGGTGGTGCCCCTTGGGTCCAGCTCCAGCCACGGTACACGTCTTAACGGTACTTGGCAGTCAGGACGGTTCCCACGGCGCACAGGAACTTGTCCAGGGAAGCGTGGACCTCCGGGGTCAGGAGAGAGGGGTTGCGGCTGGCCACCACCACCAGGAAGCACTGGCCCAGCAGCTGAAAGGCAAAAGGAGATGGTCAGCAGGGGGGTGAGGCGAGGGGGTGGCCAAGGGGTGCAGGAGGGGAGCAGGGCTGGTCACCCCTTCCCAGGCACTCACTTTGAAGTTGACAGGGTCCACGCGGAGTTTTTGGGCATGGAGGTCACTGAGCTTGGAGAGGGCACCGGCGATGTCATCGACGTGGTTGGCAGCTTCGACCAGTGCAGCCGCCACCTTCTTGCCATGACCCTTGACCTGGGCAGAGCCCTTTCCCAGGTCGAAGTGGGGGAAGTAGGTCTTGGTCTGGGGGTAGGTGGCGAACATCCTGGGGAACAGACGGGTTCAGGGACAGGTGAGACAGGGACAGAGACACAGGACAGAGACAGCTGCGGATGGAGAGAGAATGGGGGCAGATGGGAAGGACTCGGGGATGGAGACGAGAGGAGAGAGGGTCCCGCCGGGGACGGACACGTACCTCTCCAGGGTCTCGGCGCCATAATCTTCGGCCTGGCCGCCGATTTTGGCGAAGACGCCCTTGACGTTGTTCTTGTCGGCACTGGACAGCACCATGATGTCACCTTCGCCCTGGCAGCCCCCAGCACGGGTGTCCCCGCTGGCGGCCGCCGCCCTTATATGCGGTGCTGGGGCCCCGCCCGCACCCCCCGTCCCGCCCCGCTCCCGGGCGCTGGACCCCGGCCAGGAGCGGCCGCCTCCCGTCCCCCCTGCCCCGGCGGGGGGGCTGTGCCCCTGCACCCCGAGGTCGGGCCAAGGGAAGGGTCGGGGCTTGTTTCAGCGCAGGCGGTGGTTTGTCTCTTTGGCACAAGCTGACAGTAGGGTTAGGCTTAGGGTTAGGATGAGATTTAGCTTTAGGTATAGTGTTCGGGCTGGTTTGGGTTGAGCTCAGGGTCTGCACTGGCACCGGCAGAGGAGCCCGCGTGTGTCCCCTCCCAGCACGGAGTGGGACACGGGTTGAGGAGCCCCGGGCACAGCCTGGATGGGTTCTGGCCGCGGGGCGGGGACAGGAGTGTGGGGGAGACTGTGCCCCACAGACTGAGCCCAACACATCCGACCCCCACTCACGGTCCCGTGGGCCCCTGCACGTACAGACTGAGCCATCCAGCAGAGCCTCCACACACGGGTGAGCTGCCCCAGCACATGCACTGCCCCTACACACTCTGCCGTCTGACACGGCCCCTACACACTCTTGCACACACCTGTGCTGTCCCTATACATCCCCCGCCATCCAACACAGCCCCTGAGCACGCAGCTGCCCTGCTGCACCCCCTGCTCTCGTTCCCTCAGGGCACCCTGAACTCCTCTACCCCACAGCGTGTGCCCTCTTCAGCCCCTGCCCCTCGAACCACAGTCCCACCCCTTTGCACGCAGACCCCCGAACTCCCCTGCCCCAGCCCTCTCTCCTGCACACAGCCTGTGCTGGTGCAAGTGCTGTGGGGACTGGGGGACTCCTGGGGAGATGGGACACCTGACAGAGCCCACGGGGATCAACACTGCTGCAAGTGCTGTGGGAAGGAAGACACTCTGGGCCATGGTGGTTTATGGCCAGCCCCGTGTGCCCCAAATGATGAAGGTCAGCCCCGTGTGCCCCAAATGATGAAGGTGAGGAGGATAACTAGGGCGGGGCAGGTGAGGGGGTCTGTGGAGCTTCCAGTAGGTTTGGGAGCTGGCACAGTCCAGCAGAGGACAGTTCACACCCGTGTTTCCTCCACTGCCGCCGATTCTTATCGTTTGTGTTTGGGGGAGATTAGCTCGGTCTGGCACCACTTCAGGGTGGGGAGGGAATGGGGAGGGACGGGGGAGGGACGGAGGGGGGCTGATCTTCTGGGAAACAGCGGCAGGGCAGCCTGTGTGCATCGGGAGGGGGGGAAGCTGCCAAGGTAGCAGAACACTTCAGACTGGTGGCACAAGAATAAATGGGTGTACATGCACACTGGGATGTAGACTGGGATGTGTCTGAGGATGGAGGATAAGAGCTGTGGGTTCACCTACAGGAGCAGGGGCCAGCGTGGCCAGGGACTGTCAGCCCTGTTTGTGGGCAGCCAGGGTCCCTGCATGCCCCATACCTGCCTTCTGCCTGCACTTGAACACCCCAGGTACCCGTCTCCTGCAGGACCTCATCTCCTCCCTCTGGTGCCACAGCACAGAGCAAACCCAGGGCTAGTGAAGTATGTCACAGCCCATCAACTGTGATCAAGGATTTTTTTAAATTCAAGTTCCAAAGCCTTGAAACCAGTGTTCTTGTGCTGGACTGCAGCTCTGCCCGCCCCACTCCAAGCCTGCCCATGTCCCAGGGGAAGTGTAGACACCTGGGGCAGGTGCAGGGGCTCTTCCCTGGCAGCCAGCTGGGATTGCTCAGGGGCTTGAGTCCAAGAATAGCCTTTGTGCTTAATGGTCTGTGGTGGATTTTTTTCACTGCCGTGAATTCTCTGATTGCTTTTGGAGCTCATGCAAGCAACTTAGCTCCCACAGCATCCCTAGTAAAGTCCCAAACAGCCATCTTGACAGATGGAGACAGGCAGGATTTATTTTCCCCCTCCCCACCCCCCAAGAATCCTTCAAAGGGACACAAGGACCAAATTTGTCTTGGCACAGTCTTTCCCATGCTCCCTGGAGGTTCCAGGCTGAGCTACATTCCAGGGGTCCTGCTATCTATCGGCTGCATCCCATGCTGGGGACGGGTGGAAGCAGGTGGGACCCAGGGGACACCCAGGGACCCCATGGCCGATGCTGCCCTGCTTGTACCACATCTGGTTTCACTGGCAGCCCCCTCCCCCTGGCAGGACCACTGCCACTCTCCAGCCCACCCCAGCCCTTGGCCCCGGCACAGACGGACTCGGTGCTGTGGCAAAAGTGTCTTTATTGACGGCACACGGGCACAGGTGGCAGCTCATCTGTACTTCTCAGCCAGCACGGCGGCCACGGCCGACATGAACTTGTCGACAGCAGAGTGGATCTCGGGGGTGTAGTCCTTCCCCAGGTGCACGGCCAGCACCACCTGAAGGCACTGCGACAGCAGCTACGAGGAAAAACGGGGCTTAGCACTGCTGCTACAGCCCCATGGCCCCTTTCCAGTCCCTGTCCCCCATCCTGATCCTTGTCCCCCAGTCTCCATCCTCCATCCCCTGTACCCCAGTCTCTGTCCTCCATCCCCTGTCCCCCATCCTGATCACTGTCCACTGTCCCTTATCCCCCGTTCCCTGTCCCCATTCCCCATCCCGATCCCTGTCCCTCACCTCATCTCCCCCATCCCCTCTCCCCCACCCCCTGTCCCCCATTCTGATCCACATCCCCTCTCCCCTGTCCCCCCTCCCCTGTCCCCTGTCCCCTGTCCCCCGCCTGCCTTGAAGTTGACGGGGTCCACACGCAGGTTGTAGGCGTGCAGGTTGCTGAGCTCAGACAGAGCCTGGCTCAGGTTGTCCAGGTTCTTGACGGCGTTGCCCAGGGCAGCCACCACCTTCTTGCCATGGCCACGGATCTGGTCAGAGCCATGGTGCAGGTCGAAGTGGGGGAAGTAGGTCTTGGTCTGGGGGTAGGCGGCGAACATCCTGGGGGAGGGGGACAGTCAGTGGTGCTCACCCAGCCGGACCCACCACACTGGCCCCTCCGTGGGGCTCCCACCCACTCGTCCCCCTTGCCCACGGCGTCCCCAAGCCTGCACCTCTCCAGGGTCTCGGCTCCAACATCCTCCTGGTGGCCGGACACCTTCTCCCAGACCTGCTGGACCAGCTTCTTGTCCTCGGCGGTCAGCATGGCGGCGGCTGGCGGGGTAGGCAGGGATTGGTGGCAGCAGCACCAGTGGGGTCACCCTCTTATAGCCGCCAGCACCTCCTCCCGGCCTTATCTTATCACACCGAGGGGCGGGGGCACCGCGGGCCCAGGGAGCGGCTGTAGCTCTGCCTCAGGGGCCCTGGCTGCCTTGGGGGGCCCAGCCCTAAGGAGGCCCCTGGGGGGCCCAGCTACCCTGCCCTGCTCCACTGTACCAGCCCCACAACAGGCTGGGGGCTGGGGGCAGCACCTTGCCAGGGGATGTCACAGCCTTGTCCGCCCCAGTCGGAATGTCCTCAAGCCTCCTGTTGTGATCTGCCATTCCCCCTGGATGGCCCAGCACCCTGCCTGGCTCTGTGGGTGCTGGGATGGGTCCCACAAGTGTCCCAGGTCCTCATGTCCTCCAGGCTCAGGCACATCCATCCCCTCTCTGCCCCAAGGGACTCCATGGCCTCTGAGCAGGAGCCATGGGTCATGCTGGGGGTCTGCCATGAGAAACACCATCCCTCCAGCAGCCTGGAGACACCTGGGAAGGGAAGGGGATGTGCCTGAGGATAGAGGGTAAGCGCTCTGGGTTCACTGCTTTTTGAGTACGTGGTCTTCCCAGAGTCTGTCCTGTGATGCTTGTCAGGCCTGGGCTCCTTCCCTTCTTCCCATCATGACATGTGCTCCTGCCTGTCCCCATAAACGCTGGGACATCTGGTAGGGTACACAGTTGTTGGTCACACAATTATAGAATTATAGAACAATAGATTCATTCAGGTTGGAAAAGCCCTCTATTAAGCCCAGCCATTAATCCAGCACTTCCAAGGCCAACACTAAACCGTGTCCCCAGGTGCCATAACTACACACCTTCTAAATTCCTCCAGGGATGGCGACTCCACTACTGCTTAAGGCTTTGCACCCACCTTTTCATGTCAGAAGTCCTATGAGACAGGAGCTCATGTGGTGCTGTGATTTTTGGCCAAACTGGTCCTGGTAACAGGATGATGTTTCCGATTTTTCTGAGCAGCATTTGCACAGAATCAAGTCTGTCTCTGCTTTTCACTCTGCCCCCACCCAGGGAATAATTGATTTTAGAGTAGTGGGATGGGAGACAACCAGATGAGCCCAACTAACCAAAGAGATATTTCATACCATGTAACCCCATGCTCAGCAATAAAATGGAAAAGAGGGGGTTTAAGGGATTTTTAGCAGGGTAAACCTTCTTTTTTGCTCAGAAACTGGTTGGACATCAGTTTACTCAAGAAATGCAGTGATTGCCTTTGCATCAACTGGTTTGTTTTGTTTTCTTCCCTCTTCTTCCACTTATTCTTCACTTATTAAACAATAATTTCAGTTTGTTTGATCTTGACCCCCAATTTTTCTTGCTTTTATTCTTCCTTTCTTCTTCTCCTCATCCAATTGAAGAGGGTCAGTGAGTGAGTGAGTGACTGTGTAGTGCTTGGCTGTCTGCTGGGGTTAACCCACAGCAGGTACGTATGGAGAATCCCTAGTCTTCCCAAATTTCAAACCCATGTAAAATTCCCCACATTAAAATCAGAGCTGTCAAGCTGAGGGGATGGTCCCTTTAGCAAACCTGTCTAGCAGGTGCTCATGAAGCACATTAGACACCATGCCCATTCCCCATGGACAGGGGCATGAGAAGACAATGCCCAGCATCACAACACATGGCAAGGCAGGTTCTGTTCCCAACAGGCTGGAATGGGTTTTGGATAGGTCTAACAAAAGGTCTGGGCCTGTTCAATATCCTAGCAGGGCAAAAGACTCTTTCCTGGTCAGCCTGGAAACAGTCTGTGGTGAATATACCTTGGTGAGCAGCAGCAGCCACAGGGCTGTAGCCTGTTCTGGGCTTCTGCTCAATGGTGTGTTGTTCCCACTGAATATTACATTATTCCTACTGAATTTGTACATCTTAGCACATGAATTAGTACATGGATTCATTAGGATGTGAATTAGTACGTGAATTTACAAAGCTTACTATTTCCCCCTCCACATTGTGTAGCCATTTCAGAACACCCCTGCCTGCACAGTCAGGTGCAGGTGGAACACACAGAGATAAAAGCACAGAGACCATTGCTCACAGTTGAATTATTTATTGAGTTTTGCAGATGACCAAACCCCTGCAGAGGGAATTTGAGAGGGCTGCCTAGGAAGGGGTGATTCCCCAGAGCCTGCGATGTGCATCCCTCACCCTCTGTGGAGGCCATTTATCTGTACTTCTCAGTCAGGACAGAGGAAACACTGGACAGGAACTTGTCCCATGCAGCATGAACTTCTGGGGTAAAGTCACTGGGGTAGCGGGCAGCCACAGAGCACAGGATACAGTGGGAAAGCAGCTGTAGGGAAAACCAGGATTAAATCCATCATAATCAGTATCAGATGTTAGTCTAGGGGTCTGCAGTGGAGCTTGGGCCCAGCATGCTCTGGGATGACAACTACATGTCACAAACAAAAGGGCAAAAGGCACTGCTTGCTCCCACTGCCTCTTCCAAATGTCCCTTCCCTCCTCACCAAAGGGAAATGTAACAAAGTGGAAATGTTTAGAATTTATTAAGACTTTGTTCAAGGTGAGGTAGGTTGAGGTGAGAGAGATTCATGAATTACAGCAAAGGCAGCAGAGACTCGAGTCTGTCTAACACAAACCACAGGAGCCCCCTGAGCAGTTCTTTGCCTGCACTAGGCCAGATCTTTCATTAAAAGCTCCAGTCTCAGGTTAAAAATCAGGTGGGCAACAAGCTGTGCAGTGCAGTGAGGGATCAAGCTGCCATTAGCCCAAATGACCTGGGGGTCTCTAATTCTGTGATGGCTGTTTCCACCCCTGGAAGTCTCCGTGCTCACTCACCTTGAAGTTCACAGGGTCCACCCGGAGGATGTAAGCGTGCAGCTCGCTGAGTTTGGCCAAAGCTCCTCGAATGTCATCAATGTGCTTCACAGCTTCCCCGATGGCATTCATGACCTTGGAGCCGTGACCATGAAGCTGAGCCGAGCCTTGGCTGAGATCGAAGTGAGGGAAGTAGGTTTTCGTCTGGGGGTAGCTGGAGAAAAGCCTGGAGGAGAACACAAGGATGAGGTTCAGCAGTGGAAACGGCATCTGTGAGGTGGTAAAAACTCAGAGCAAGAGCAATGTAAACCTTCAGCTCCTTCAGTGGTGCAACAGAGCTTTGGGGGCTTGAAGTTTGCCTTGGGAAGGTCTTTCTGCTGTTAAACCCCTTCTGCAGCACGTGCAGATTGGACAGCAGACTAATCTGTGCGTACTTGAGAAGAATTAAATAATTTAAAGCTCAACATGTTTTTGCTTTTGCTTGTTTATAATAAAAAATACCCCCAAATTGTCTCCAAATTTCCTCTCTTACACTCTAACCCAGTTTCCAGGACCTTCAAACTAAAATGAGCTGAACAAACCAGAGTCAATATGAGTGGTACTCAGAGTCCTGGAAGGAGAATCACAATACTTTATAGTGAGCTGTAAGTAAATTTTTAATAACATGGAATAAGATAAGAATTTCTGAACAATTTCCAGACTATTATCCCTTTTGTGCCAGCTTGCTTAATTGGTATGAACCTTGGATTACTGTTGTGCTGCATGCAGGGGGTCCAGTTGTCTTTTTTCCTAAGGGTTTGTTACTTATCAACTGGAACAATGAGATCTGAGTATCCAGTGAATTTAGTGGATAGCTATTATTTTAGAAATGGTAAGAGAAAGTGCATCATTTGTACAATAAACCACTTCAAGTTCGTCCCCTAAAGGGGATAAAGCTGTTTCAGGACACTGAGTATAAATGACTTCAAATTCCTTCCCAGCGCTCCTGGCTATGAATTCTTCTGAATTGCTATAAAGAGAAAAAAAAGCCTATTGAATTGTTTAGAAAATACTGGTTTGCCATGAGATTTTGAAGCCTTTAGTAGCACAAATATAATTCCTGATGATTACCTTCCAAACAATACAACTCCCCATCAACTCTCAGCGGTCCCGGTCTGCTCTCACTCATGCAGGTTCTACCTGGGATGTGTCCCAACAGCGATGCCCTGTGAGGGACCCTCTCTGGGGGAGTGCTGGGGCCTTACCTCTCCAGTGATTCTGCCCCGATGGCATCGGCTTGGGTGGCCACCTTGGCCCAGATGGTGACCACGGCGGCTTTCTCGGCTTGGGTCAGCGTCATTGTGCAGGAGGTGCTGGCTCTGTCCCTCGCAGTGACCGCTCAGAGCAGGTTTGGACTCCCCACCCCGGCAGCCGTGGTTATAAAGGGGAAGGGGAGAGCGGACCTTGGCGCCTGTCCACACTCATTGGTCACTCCAGAGGCCCTCCTGTGGAGCGGGAGACACTTATCTCCCCAGGGAGCAATGGCTATTGCGGCCAGGGTCAGCACACTGCCCTCCTCTCCTGCGGGCCTTATCAGCTTCTTGCTTGGTAACAAAGCAGCTGTGTGGCCCAAAGAAATTGTCTGGACACATATTGATACATGAACAGAGAGATAATGCTGGAAAATTCCATTGATGAAGCATTAGGACGCATCTGTAAGCTGAGGAGCATAGGGACTTCAAGCATACTAAGGAGCTTGTAGAGGAATCTGCATTTCCTCCCTTGGTGCACAGATGTGAACACAAGACTCTGTGCCTTTCTGGGCCATATAATACACTTCCAGTATATGTGACTGCCCTGTGGCACAATTTTTCTCATGAAATGGTTCCTAGGTGGTGGTAGAAACAGGCTGGGAGATGTGTGGTATAGTTCAGAGGGGCAGAAAAACACTGATTTTGTGAGAATAAGTAGAGATTTTGCTGCTTTCTTCATCACTGCCAGAACTTCACTTTGCCAGCCTCTTGCAGAGAATTAGGGACCTACTCTGCAATTGATATGGATTATGACAGCAGTGGCAGTAATGTTTCCTATGGATATGAGAGTTTGTGAAACTGAGTATGGTCTTAAAAAAAAGTATGTGTGTGTAGAAAGACCAGTCAGACTTTTTGTTTTCATCACTAAATGCCTCCTACTGCATGTCTTTAATTTCTAACTGTGTGATTCTGCTGTTCATTACCTTTGGTACTGTAAAATAGCCCTCAGCACCACAGCCAGTGCTGGACATGCACAGCAATGCCTGGTCCCATAATAAATGGTTGGTAGCACCAGAGCACAGGCACAGTGGATGGGTGAAGGACCAAACAAGCAAAAGGAAGACCAGCACAAGTCTGTAATCACAGATAAGTGGGCAAAGTGTCAAAGAAATACCCTACCAGAGATGGTTGCTGCTGAACCTCTGGGAATGAATATCCTGCCAGCACATGAAGCAGAGGTAAATCTCTCTGCCATGCTGATAAACTGCAGCAGCCTCACACATCACCACTGAGTGCTTGCAGCCCTGCATGGAAAGCTGGCTGGTGCAGTCAGAGGGATCAGATAGTGTTCTCTGCCCACGTAGTCCTGCACACTTGTGCAGAGAAGGTTGGTGTGTCTCAGCCAGATTCCTCACCAAGATGTGCCTGCGTTTTCACAGCAATGGTACCCCACTGCTACAGGAAAGCCCTTCTAGGGATCTAATGATCCTTGGGTCATGCGTGGATTGGAGTATGTCCAGCCTGTACCAAAGCATGGGTGTCACACCTGAAGCACGCACCAGCCTTGGAGCCTCTCTTGGGAGCCACGGTGTGGCTGTGCTGTGCTGCTGGACAGGTGCTGGGTTTGGGGTGGGAGCCAGGTGTGTTGTGTAGGTGGCAGGAGTTTCTTCTTTGCGGTCACATGGTGATAAGTCTCTTTTCTCTGGGCAGACTCCATGGCCTGGAGGAGCTGATCCATACACTACACTGCTTTTCCTGGGAGTGTGGCTCTGCCACTGCATCCTGGAATTGGCTGGGAATGAACCAGTGGTACCAGAAAAGTGGTAGGGATGGGGTCAGACAGCAACTTCTGTATCTTCTGGTGTCCCCAGTGCACTTGCAGAAGGGCTCTTATCCACCCTTGTACTCTGTGCTGGGCTCTGAATTTAAGCCTCTCTGCATGCCACCTGCCAATGAATTAGGAGAAACCTTGGCCTTCCCCAAAGTGCAGGTACAAAGCACTTGGTGACTCTTGGTCTGCAAGCCTGGCTGTGTTTGGTGATCCTGTATTATCATCCCCTCTGTGGTGGCCAACACCTCATCTGGGATTTAATTTCAGATTGTGTTCAGTGCCACAGCTCCTCCTCAGCCCTCCTGCCCATGGGCTGGGTAATTCACTTGGAGAGGGGATACAAGAGGGGGCTCACCTGAGACCAAGGGACAACAATCCCATTACTAGAGGGAATATTATCAGAGAGCTCTTTGTTTATCTTCCCTTTGATAATGCCATACATGTCCCCTGAAAACCTGGAGCTAACTCTGGCTATACAGATGCAGAGCTGTGCAATCTCCAATTCAAAGTGCAGCATGGGCAGCAGCCAGGGCACAGGACAACACAATATTCAGTTTATACAGCTTAAATGGATGGCAGTACCAAAGGAGGCTTTCATCGTCCCTTGCTACACACATTTCCAGAACTTGCAGTTTTCCCATAGAAAGATTACTTTGAAAAATAAAGATGCTGTTGTGAAGCATCCATTTATATAATGTTTTTGTCTCCTCCCCAAAAGTGCTGCCTGTTACACGGCATGTCCATGGCTGTGCTCCAAGCTCTCCTCAGTGAGAGTGTTTTTAATCAGGGGTTACTCAATCAATGCTGTGACCCAGATATACACAGGGATAAGGCACAGACCCTGAGGATTCCTTCCTGTTTTGCTGCTCATTGTGTAACTTGAACATTGGTTCTCTGTGACTGGAGGATTAAGGTCTATGTAGGCACAATGCTTAAAGTGATGTCTGCACAGGAGGAGTCATCATCACTGAAATCATTGTGGAATTTGAATTCTTGTTCTGAGAATTGCTCTTGCACTATCACAAAAGCCAGAGCAGCCAAAAGGTGACGGTGGTTTGCTAGAAGGAGCTCATTTTTCCCCCCAGGATCAGGGCTGTGCTGGGAATGATTGTGGAAACTCCTCAGGAGCGTGCCTGGAGGGAAAAGCATGACCCTCAGCTACGTAACACAACATGCTGTGGAAAGTGACTGTCTCTGACTTTGCATGGGCCTCTCAGCCAGGTTCCTCACCCCAGAGCTGCAGCTGGGGCGGTGAGACAGGGGAGTCTTGGCCCCAGCAACACAAGGAGTGGACAACATGACTGATGGTGTTCCTCTGTCACAGGGTTGACATTGAAACCATGTCCTCTGGGAAACTCCACCAGACCTGCCTTCCTCTCCTGCTGCTGCTTCTCATGATGATGCAGAGACCCACGGCAGAATGTCCACTCTTGGGCAGATGGTGAATCTTTGTCATAAAATCACCAAAAGTGATTTTTTTTTAAATTAATGTAGGTCTGTTTTAATCCTGTTCTAAAAGCCAGCTGCCTGAGTTTCTCATTTTAAGCAGCAGAAGCAAGCAACAGGCCTGTTAGCTAATTATAACAGTGGGATTATAATTTCTGTCAGCCCTGATTGTAAGTCCAGTGACCTCTTGAATGGCATTGCTGGGATGCCAGATATATCAGGGATAGCTTTCCCCATATGCCTGTATTATCTACAGAAACTGTCTTCCCCTCAGGAAGAATGCTGTGGATTAAGTGGCACATATATCTGCTCTAACTCAGAAATATTCAAGGCATATTAAGTTTTTGAAGTCTTAAAAATGGAGTCTAAATCCTGGCTTTACTCTTTAATTTCCTACCAGGGCTTGAAGAACTTGCAATCTTTGTTTTAACAGAACTACAAGACTAATTACTACTGAACCTCCAAGAGACGGAAATGATGGATGTGTCTGTAATTTATTATTTAAGAAAGTGAAATTATATTTTGAAGCAGACACACTGCAAAATTTTAACATGGCTGCCCAGTGCTGCTGCATGAGGAGTGCAATGCTGCGATAATAGGACTGCTCTTAATCACCCCTAGACAACTCTGTCCCCTCAGCGTCACCTCCTCTCACTCAATTGTTATCTCTGGCCTCGTGGAGAACGGCTCTGCAGATTACAGTGTGCTGCTCATCTCTCTCAGCATCCACCCACCCCTGCCCCTTGTCCCTGGGGGGACTGCACAGCAAAATCCACAGTGAGGATATCTCAGGGTGGTCAAATATCTTAGTAATGCAATGAAATACAGAAGAATTTGCATAAAACCCCAGGATATCCTCTAATATAATTGCTGATAATTTCTGATCTCGGTTAAACACAAAATAAGATGAAGGCACCGAGGGGGGTCAGGGGAATAACATCACCCTTCCTAATCCAAAGGCAGGAGTAAATGCACAGGAACCATGAGACAGACTGTACCACAGCTGTGAGGCTCCCTGAGATCGTGAACATGAGCAACAAGCTCGATCCAGCCTTTCCATGAGCACTGGGAGCCCAGAGGTCTGACTTCCCCAGCCGGCCTCCTGGTATCATGGAATCATTCAGGCTTGAAAGGCCCTCTGAGCCCAACCATTAACCCAGCACTGCCAAGCCCACCGCTAAACCGTGTCCTCACAACCACATGTTTTTTTGAACACTTCCAGGGACAGTGATTCCACCGCTGCCCTGGGCAGTTCCAGTGCCTGGCCACCCTTTTCCATGAGGATGACAATCCATGGGGGGTGACAAGCACTTGCTGCTCTTTGCTACCAGCTCTCAGTAAAGCTCTGGAGATGTTAATGACTGAACTGGCTGAAAAGCCACAAATGACCCAAAGTGGCCAAGAGAAACAACAACGGGCAGTCCAGGACCCGGCAGCCCCTGTGGAGGTAGCAGGGCTGGGGGCCACCGTGGCCTGGGTATGGGGCTGAACTGGGGGTGCTGGGCCATGCTGGAGGCACTGGGATGAGCTGGAAGGTGCTGCCTGCAGGCATGTGAAGCACTGGAATAAACTGGGGGTGTGTGGAACAGGGAGTGGTGTCATAGGACACTGGGCTGATTGAGGGAATGCGTGTGTGGGGTGCTGGGCACAACTGGGGGCACTGGGCTATGCTGGGGACACTGGGCTATACTGGCAATGGGACTGTGGGTGCTGGTCTGAACTGGGGGCACTGGGCTGTACTGGGGATGGGGCTGTGTATGAGGTGCTGGGCTGAACTGGGGCCACTGGGCTGTACTGGGAACGGGGCTGTGTGTGAGGTGAAGGTCCGAACTGGGGACACTGGGCTGTTGCGGGGCCGACCCTGTGGGTGCGGAGCGCTCGGGCTGCCCCGGGCCGTGAGGCGCTGGGTCCGGCGCGCTCTGCCCGCAGCGCACAGGTCCCGCCCGGCGCCGGCGGCCGGGCCGTGCGGCGGCGGAAGCGGAAGGCGCGGCGGAGGGGCCCTTCCTGCGGGCCGGGCCGGCATGGGCGAGAGCACCAGCCCCATCAGCGTGATCCTGGTGAGCTCGGGCAGCCGCGGCAACAAGCTGCTGTTCCGCTTCCCGTTCCAGCGCGGCGCCGAGCACCCCGCCGCGCAGGACAGTAAGTGCTCCATGCCGCGGGGACCGGCCCGGGAGTGCGGCTGCACCTGCCCCGCGCCCGCAGGAGCCTCTGCCGCGGCCGCTGCCGCCCTGGGGGGCTTGGCGTCCTCCCCGTGGGGGGTGGTGCTCCACACGCAGCCCTCGCAGCCCTCTTGGGGCCTGGCATCCCTCCTACACCCCTCGGACTGGCCATGGGGACCTGGCAACCCTCACACTGTCTGTGTGTACCTGGCACCGCACACACCCCCTCTCACGCTGTCTGTGTGTACCTGACACCCCACACACCCCCTCTCACGCTGTCTGTGGGGACCTGGCGCCCCACACACACGCCTCACACTGTCTGTGTGGACCTGACACCCCACACACCCGTCACACTGTCTATGTGTACCTGACACCCCACACACCCCCTCTCACACTGTCTGTGTGGACCTGGTACCCCACACACACCCCTCACACTGTCTATGGGGACCTGGCACCCCTCACATACCCACCCTCCAAACCCCTCAGACTGTCGCTGGCACCCCTCACCCCTCACCCCTCCCTTACACTCTCTACAGGGACTTGGCATCCCTCACACTGTCTGTGGGTACCTGGCACCCCTCACACAGCCACCCTCCATGGGGGTCTGTGTGTACCTGGCACCCTGCACACTGTCCGTGAGGGCCTGGCATCCCTCACACCCCCACCCTCCATGGGGGCCTGGCACCCCTCAAACACCCCTCATACCCCCGAGAATGCCCTGACACTCCTCACAACCCCTCCTGGGAGTCTGGTACCTCTCAGACACCTCCAGGTTCCCAGGCACCCCTCACACCCCACAGTTACTGAGCCACATTAGTGCCAGGTGTTATTACTGACCCTGGGCCTTGTTGCTGTTCCTGGGGTGGATGGATCCTGTGGGTTTTGGGAGCTGCGGGGGAAGGAGAAGGCAGGGTGAGAAGTGAAGGCACTTATTAGGGAGAGAGGGTTCAGAAGACACCTTGAGCTTTAACCAATAATGGGTAGAAACTATTTAACTTTAGTCCCTGGTGTTGAAAAATGGACTGGAGGAGGTTTAATTTCTCCAGAAAAACAGGACCATGGAACTGTTTGGGTGCCAGGATTGGTTGTATCTCTTCCTCCAAGGCTCCTGATCCAGGACAATGCCTGGGACTGGCCTTGGATCAGTGTCAGTGCAGGGCCTAAAGGTGCTGTGGAGTGATGAGGCTGTTCGGCTTTGGTCCTGTGCTGACTGCTGTGTGTCATGAGAGGTTTGACACCCCTGCTTGGGCTGTGAGTCACTTTTTACCAGGAGAGAATCATCTTTAAATCCCTTTTCATTTTTATAGGTAAAATCTGAAAAGATTTTTTTTTTTGGCTGACTACTTCCTTCCCACCCTGCTCTTGCTTTTTGATGGTAAAGGATTTCCCTTGCTGTGACTGTACTTCTGTAGCATTACCATTGTTCCAAAACCTGGGCAATAATGAGGGAAATACAGTGGTCAGAATTCCACTTTCCACTCTCTTAATCTGCAAACTGGTACTTGTGTCAAGTTTTGTAAATGTTTTACTTTCTCCTCTTCATCCCCTGAAGAGTAAAAAACCTGTTTCTTCTATTTCTTTAATGTGTTTTTGAGTGAGAATAGAAAAATGCACAATCACACTTATTTAAGGAGATATTTCCTTGATAAACTTGTGCTTATCCTTTGCTTCAGACAAACCAAGGAGTCGATACGCTGTGAATGGCTCTGGTGACACCACAGAAGATCAAGATGGGGACTCCAGGTAGGGGGAAAACATTTCTCCTTGCCTAAGAGTTTGAAACAGAGCAGAGGTGGCCTCCTGCTCTCTTGCCTCCTAGTTTCTAGGCACATTCTCTCTGACTGTGTAGAAGACAACCTGCCAAAAAATGCTTTAACACCAAGTTATGAGCAACTTGGTGCTTAGTAATGAGTCTCATGAGGGAATCCTAGTGAATCTGTTGTTTTCAGGACAAGGTATAGGTCACGTGTTTTGTGCTTGTTAGAAAGGCAGTACTATCCTTTCAAAACTAGGGGTATTAATCCTGTGGCGAAATTCCACTTTTCTTTACCTGCCTACCTCTAACTGGAGACAATATTCAGTTGCCTCAAATTCTTCCCCAGCTTGTGTAATTGTTGTATGGAATTGCTGTGCACTAATAAATAACTAATTTTGTTCCTCCAGATATAGCTGCCATTGTGTCAGTGACATAGTAAAAGAAAACCGAGACTTAAAGATAGTTTTTTAATTACAGGAAATCACTGGGTAACATTTGCACTGGAAGTAGGCAGTGTGGTGTATGTACGTATGGATGGACCCTCTAATTAGTTTTGGTAGAACATTTGAAATCTGCTGCATAGTTCTAAATTTATCACAACTAGATATGAGATAAATCTGGGAGAGGAAAAGGGTTTTTTTGTCTCTTGGCCCATAGTTCAGTTGGAGATCTTTTTTGTGATTTTAATCTCCAAGATTAATAAAAGGAGGTCGTTGCTGATCTTCACTCAGAGTACAAAAGAAGTAATCATCACTTTTCCCCAGAAAGGAATGTAAGCTTGTTCTTAAGTTTATGGCTGAGAATGGTGTAGCTGAAACTGAAATCACCTGTGACAATAAGCATCATCAATTCATTTGGTTTTTCAGGACTGGGATCTTATGAAAGCACATTTTGCTTCAGGTCATTTGTATCTCCTGCCTTTTCTGGTGCCTTTGAAACCTTCCAACACAGTCTTTTGGTGCCAGTCCAGTGAGTGCAGTACAAACAGGGCACAGCTCCAGTGGGAGTACATTTGGTGACTGGTGAGTGGTGTGGCAGGAAGGCTCAGTGCACTGCTTATCCCAGGGATTTTATTGGTTGCTTTTTGAACCCCTGGCTCTGGTATTTCCCTAAAATAGATTAAAATGATGTTGGAATGATGTAAAATTCTGTCTGATACTGATTCTTGTGGCCTCTGCCATTTTGGCAGGTTGGACCAAGCGCTTCATATGTAGCTGTTTGTTGGGTGTTGCCTGTGTTGCTGAATGAGTGTGATACAATATGTGGTTACTGCAGTGATGTAGGAAAAGCTTTTATCCCTTCAAATGATGAGAAAACTGCCACTGTTTTCCTGAAACTGGTTTTAAGTGAGTGAATGTGCTGGCACATAACCTATGTTAAACAAATACAAATGAACTATTTCATTGAGATTATTTAATTGTCCAGGCCCCTGGGCTTGAAAGTTTGTGCTTAATCTCCTGGTCAGGTATTTGTTACTAAGCTTTCAGTGTTTAAAAGGATTTATTTGGATCTGTCTGGATCTGCCATGCACATGAAAGGGAAATAGAAGAGGAGCAGCATTTCTGTGTCTCTGAAAATGTTGGTCCTGCTAGAGGGATCCAGCACACAAGTTGTGCTGCTTACATGGCTGGGCATCTGCTTTCCAAAATTCAAAGGCTCTTGCAAAATCCTATTTATTTCCAGTTTGTTTATTGAAAAGCTGTTAACTTGTATTAGACAAGAGAAGCTTTGTAGGCAAACCTTATATCTTTCACTGACTTATACAGGTGGAAAAAATATTCGGGTTTTAGGTACAGAGATGCTTCTTCCAGCAGAAAACAAAAACACATCTTCAAAACTGATTGCTCAGAGTTTGATTTGTGTCAGACCATTTTAAGAGTAACAGAAGTTGATGCCTTGTAGTAGAAGAGATTCTGAGGGGACAGGGGAGGCAAAAAGGTGCAGATCCCCTGTGGACAGTGAGGTGCATGTGATTTGTAAACTAGGAAAGGAAAGGAGTTTTGTATTATTTATGGAAGGAAGAGTTGAGAAAAGATTCCTTTGAATCACTGCATGTCAGTAGCATCTGTGGATGGTTTTGGTGGCACAAACTGAGGCTGTGGAGTGGGCAGACTGGTAGGTTGAGCTGATGGTGTATGGTAAAGTGGATAATGTTGTAGGGTTGGGTCTTTCTCATGTTTTCATGTTTAGTAGCAAATGTTTATTTCAGACTTATCTTGTAGCTGCAATAGTTCTTATGAGGTCTGGATTAATCCTTTTTTATACTGAATGGCTGTATTTAATTTTGGAGCAATCTAGCACTAATTGTGTCCTAGGTAAGGTTTGCTATTGCTTTTTCCCTAAGCTATTGGAAGCCAGATCAATTATTTCTGAGCTGACCTTTCCTGCAGCAGTTGAGGTGTACACATTTCTTTAGGGCCTCAGAAAGGACAGAATTAGATCAGTTTACGTGCCTTAACTCCATTTCCATATAACATATTTGTATACATAATTGGATTTCTTTTAGCCTCCAGTCTCAATTTCCTGGTCATTGTTATGCTTTTTAATTTTTTTTTATAGACAATGGCAGCCTGTTCATGGTAATCCCCCCTCCAGGTTGCTGGTGTGTGTTTGTTTGTATTAATTTCTGCCAGTGGAGCTGTATCAGACCTTCAGAATATAGATTTTACTTCCTGTTAAAAGCAAGTTGAGCAGCAAAAGTGGTTGAGGTGTGTGGATGGTGGCCATGCAACAAAAAGGTATTCAGAAGACTGTTAACTGTCAAAACAAATTTCCTGTCAAGTGTCTCTCTTTGTTGGCTCCTTCTCAGCCTTTCATCATTTGCTCTTTTTAAAAACATCCTTCAGTTTTGTGAGTGCTTTTCCAGGAATACAACCACCCCCCCCCACAGCTTATGGAGATGCCTGCCAGCCTTTTTTTTTTTCCCTGAAAAAAACGTGAGGCAATTACTCCTTTTGAAGCCGTAAGATAATGCTTTATTAAATTGGTTTGAAATGGGTTTTTATAGCTTTTCTGAAGGTGCTGTAGTCAGCAGGCAAGGATTCTAATGAAGAGGCACGTATAGTAACATATGTTACACCAGACTCTGCATTTTTAGTGGCATAACTGACTGACTGGAGGGTTTACCAAATTTGGCAGCACTGATGTCATTAATTGGCCAAACGCTTCTGTTATAAAAAACCCAAGTTAGTGACAAACAAGGATTTGACTGTCCCTTTCTAACAAACAGTAGTTCTCCTGTGATAACATTTCTGCCTCCTCTGTCCCTCTTTCACTGGACTCCAGTGTTCTTCCTTGTATTTGTTCTGAAAGGCTTCCTTTCTGTCAGCCTGTGCTTTTCCATTCATCCCTCCATCCCTTGAAACACCCTTCCTGTAATATTACCCCCTTTGTGTAGTTGGTCATTTAGGTTCTCTGAGTTCTCTTTTCAGCATGACCAGCAGAAATCTGCTGTGTTTTGTATTAAGTAAATGTTGGGGGTTTTCATTGTATCTCCCCTTTTTAATGTGGACAGTATAAGGCTTTTATCAGATTAATTTTTCAGTATATTTAGGAAATTTGTTTCGGGAAGCAAGTCCTTTTGTATCTTGTTAATTAAGGGGGGGAAGCAGTTGACTGTTAAAATGGAAACAGGTATTTCTGATGTAAAAGTGAGCATAGCTGCTTACAGAGCCCTGCTCTGTACGCCTGTTACATGGAAAGCTTTTGGATTCTTTGCCTTGAAAACTTCTTCTAAGTTTGTACAAATTGCCTGGGGCAGACAGAGAATGACTTCACGTGTGCTGCAAGTCTGGCCAGACTTGTACCTGCTGTGTGGATCCCTGGGGCAGCAGCAGTGGTTCTGCGGGCCTTTACAAAACCCTGCAACAATAAACACTGGGCATCCTCTTTTCCTAAGTCTTGTGGGTATGGAAGCACCAGAATGAGTTGGGAAAAGCTGTGGGTCATTTGGGGCTGCATGGGATGTCTTCGGTGAAAATGATAGGAATAAACTGAAGTTTAGGATCTGCTCCAAATCAGACTGCAACCTCTCCTGTTTCTCTTAAGGTAAGCATGAATTAAAAAGGGTGGTGCAAATCCAGCTCCATAAATGCAGTGTTTTGTGGGAAAACACGTTGCAGCAGCCAGTGTTTCATGCAAGGACTACATTGCCTTAGTCTGTTTTCTCTGTGTTGTCAACCTAAGCCTGCAATATATCCCTGGAATTCACCTTCCATTAACTTTTGACTCTTCTCAACAATTATATTTCCTTTACAGGAGTTTAATCCATAATAGTTCATCCTAGTTTTTAATATTATCTCTTTTTTTTTCTTTTGTATTTTGTGTACTTGCCTCGTTTATTTTCTTTTGTTGTGTTTTGTTTTGTGTTTATGGCCATGTTCCCATTTCAGAGACCAATGTCCTCTAACTGATGAGCAATTGGTTTCGGGGTAAGACCAAACGTTCTAAACAATCACTTTTGTCTAGAATGGCTTTCCTTTCTCACCATCCTTTTAATTGTGCTTTGTTTCTGTTTTACACCGAATGATGAGATAATTATATGCTAAATCACAGTGTCTGTAGGAAATGTATTGCTAAAGGTTTGTGCCAGGATAATTACGAAGGTCCTACTAACATTTCTGTGCTTCCTGTAGGGAATCCAGGATGGGTGTGGTACTGTCCCTTCCGTGAACTGGGAAGAGCTGTGAGAATGCAACAAATAAAGCCTTGGCATTGTAGTCATTCCAGCAAGGAGCCCTAAACCAAACTGCTTTCTGATAAGCAGTGGCTTAAAAGTACAGATCAGTGAGCAAACTATTTAATCCCAGAGTAATGATGGAGAGCTCTTCAGAGACCCGGGTTGAGCAGCTGTGCTGGTTGCTTGCTCTTGGTGCCCCACCTGAGCTAAATGGGATGTGACGTAAAAGTGCTTAACTACCCAGGGCCCCAGAAGTCAAAAATGCATCTCTAGTCCTTGCTTAACATAAACCTCACCTGGATACTCATGTCCAGTCCTAAACTCCTTCAAAGAAGAGTTCTTTATAAAAACCTTTCTTTGAATTCCTGTGGCACATAAAAAGTTATTATCTGTTCCTGGGGGAAAAAATGAATTTGTGTTTGAGGTTATTTCCCCTCCCCCTCCTTTTCCATGTGCTGTTGCTATGTAGAGCTCGTGATAGGAGTGGTAGGATATTTTGGGCAAAGCAAAGCTTTTGTTTATTGTATTTACTTTCTACAGGAGAAGTTTGCTTCCCTCTGGAATTCACAATGCTCAGACTAATCTCATAAAAAGAGAAGGGACTGTTACTGCCCAATTGCAAAACCTAATCTGCTTCTAACAAACTCCTGGGCTCTGATAAGTCAGTATTTTTAGGCCATTTTAATAAACTCCAGAGATTGGAAAATGAGTCCTAAAATATTTAAAGTAAAAGTGTTATTTTCTAAGACGAGATGATGAATTGAAATGATGGGAATAACATATCTGCTGTCCCTCAATCTCCCTATTGTCCTGAAGCCTAAGAAATATCTAAATTATGTAGAGCACTGGGAGGAAAAAACCCCCAAACCAGCCAAACCAATAAATCCAGGCTGTCAGAGGAGGAGAATGGGGTGGAGTCCAGGTGACTCTTGGGAGAGCCAGCGGTGATCCCAGGTGTCTGTACCCATCAGGGAGCACCTATCTCAGGGTTATCTGTCCTGAGTGTGTCATCTGCCTGCAGTTCCAGCACTCCCTCAGACAGGGAAGTCCCTGCTAGTGAGAAGATACTGAAGACTTGCCAAAATCACCCTTTTAATCTCCTCCCTCCCCACAGAGTCCTGTACAAGGTAGGGCAGGCAGGGCTGTGGTGTCATGAGCTCTCCTGGGGAACTGCTGAGCTCTTCCCTTCAGCACCACGTTTATCTGTTAAAAATCTGCTGGTGTAATTCCTTGTGAAAGTCATCATAACGATCAGTTTTCCAGCTCCCAAGGTATCCTTTGCCAAGGCTGGAGGAGGGAAGGGGAACTCATTTCTTACCAGCAAGCCGACATTTTCTAGTTTGCCCTCCTTCTCCCTTCACCCTCCAAACATATGCTGATTTTGGATCCACGTTATTATCATCTTCCTGGCTCTGTGACAAGCCTGTTTTAACAGCTGAACAGGGCAAAAAGAGGAGGAAAAACTCACTGCTGTCATGGAGACTTTTATCCTATTTTGAATGGGATCTCCAGGGACTGTCAGTCCAGGTCCTGCCCTTTATTCCCGAACTTCCTGAGCTGTGCAGCCCAGTGCAGTGGCTGAGGAGTGTGGGCTCTGGAGTCTCTGACTAGTCTCCCCATCTCTCTGCTTGCCCTTAGCTTGGAGTTTGGAGCAGGGCAGCAAGGGATTTGGAAGTTTGTGCACAGCTGCTCCTTCCATAAACCAAATGTGAGCAGCGTGCTGTGGGCAGGGGGAGCTGTTTGTACAAACACCAGAGGCTTTGACAGTTTATAAAGCCTGTGTGTGGTCCTTCATCTCCAGTATTTGTAGGTCTAATAAAAGAAATTTCCTCTGGGTCCCACTAAAGACCTGGCTGTGTGCATTTGTCTTAATTTCTGTAGTACTCCATAACTCAGAGAGAAGCAGGAATATGGTGCATTAATTCCTTCTTTGGGCATTGAGGGCTCACTTGTGGCCAAGAGATAAGGTGATTGCAGCACACACCCACGCCTGCCTTCTTCTCTGAGTGATACTGGGTTATCTGGGATACCTGCCTGCTGGAGGGGGATGGTCTACCAGGGGCACACATCCCTGAATGTAAATAAAGGAGATGAAATAAACATCTTCATTCTTAAAAAAACGACTCTCATCAGAAACTGCTTTGAAATTCATTTGGTTAAATGGGAACCACTGGGAAAATAACATGAGGAAAGAACTTGTTAATAACAAGCCTTGCACTGCTCCTGTTATATAGAGTAACAATTTTACTCCAGCAGCTGAGGTTCTCTTCCCTGTGGATTTGAGCCTCACTGTCTCAGGGGACACCCTGAGGAAAACAAAGTGTGTGTAGAGACCAGTGCAGTGTTGTGAGATCATCAGGAAGAGCAGTTGCAGAGTTCTTCCCTTGTCACACTGGGTTCTTACCCATTTTTGCAGCAGTAGCTGTGTTTTCCAGGGCAGACTCCTTGTAGATACTTCCCTTCTTGCCACCACTGGTCCAGTAATGCCATGGTTGGCGTTGGGAAGGGCCTGCCCTGCCCTGGATTTGATTTATCAAATGAGAAGGCCCAAGGGAGGCCAGGCCAGGTGTGCTGACCACAAGTCACCTGTGAAGTCACCTGAGAAACTTGGGGTCTGTCACTGATGAGCTTTGGGAAAGGAAGGATAAGTGTTGGCTGTATGTTTCCTCTAATTGAATCAGCTCTTTCTTGCCCTCCCCTCTGCCATACTGGGTGGCTTTTAAGATCTCTGTTGTGCTTGAGTGACAGGCTGTGTCAATATGTAGTTGCTTAGTAAGTTCATTAACCTGCAGCTAAATCCAGGCAATGGCTAACTCCAGCTGTTTTTATATTTAAGCAAACTGCCTCTAATCTTTCCAATGGATTTTGCCAAGCATGTAATTAAATAAGCATGACCCTGCAGTCTTTGTTGTGAATGCTTCCTGTTTTATGATTGTGATGATCTGAGAGATGTAATTTAGGGGTCCTTAATTTTACTTAATTGGTGGTACTCCAGGTACAGCAATTTGCTTACAATTTACAACACCTTATAATCTTCTGAGTTAAATATATCAGTATTTGGAGGAGTGTTCTGGGGGTGTGCTTTTTGAAAGTTGTAATAACTTCTGTTTCTGCTCTTCAAGGTTTTCAGATGTCATCCTGGCAACAATTTTGGCTACCAAGTCAGATATGTGTGGTAAAAAGTTCGAGCTGAAGATCGATAACGTTCGCTTTGTTGGCCATCCCACCTTGCTCCAACACGCCCTCGGGCAGGTACGGTCTGAGCTCCCCTCTGGGGACCCTCCCTCCTCACAAACTGCCTGGCTTTAGTGAGGAAACTTGGGATTCAGAATGTGCCTGTTTGGCTTTTCATCCTGTTTTTACTTCCTGATGCTCCAAGCTGTCTTTGACTTACTCCCAGATAAATACTGTGAGTGGCAAACTGAGGGGGCTGTGTCAGTGATCACAGAAACCCTCTTCTGGTTACTGTGGAAAACACTGTGGGTAAGGAGAAGTAATACTAAGCAATCCAGCTCAAAAAAGCTGTTTCTAACTATTTTAGTTACCACAAGTTAGCTTTTTAGCACCTCTAATTAACATGGCAGTTAAAAAAAACACCACCCAAACCCTTTACAAATGCTAAAAGCTGCATCAGCCTTGTTTTGGCTTTTATCTCTTCCTGGAGATGATCCACAAGACTCAGGTGGAATATGTAAGATGTTGAAAGAGGTCTAAAATTTTCTTGTGGACCAGGTCAGACTGTTGTTTGCATTGAGGCTTTGCTCCATGGCCTGTGTTTTAGCTGCTTGGAATGAAAGCAGTTTGCCACCTAGGCTATTAAAAAGGTCCTGCATAGATCCAGGAAAGAATTGCCACAATTCTGTGTGCCAAATATCCCCTGTCCTGTTCCTTCTGCCTGGTCAACTGTAAGAATGAATTGGGCTTTGGTAATTTCTGAATCCAACACTGATCTCTGTCACTGAGCTGCTTTGGTCTCATTTTTCATCAAATTTGCTAAGTCATTCCTTTTTTCAGGAAAAAAAAAATCTGCTTGCTGATTCTGTCATGCTTCCTAGCTATAATTAGAGGTAGAAACAGATTGTTAGTAACTGCTTCTTGATATTTAGAGGACCAGACTGCTTTAATCCCAGCAAGGAGCTGGCCTGAAGCCTCAGAAGATGCAAGTGTTCCACTTTGAAGCTCAGTTGAGAATCTACAGGAAATGTGATGGAGGATCACCAAGACTAAGTCTTGAAAAGTTTAAACTGTCTTGGAAGATAGAATTCAACTGTGCTCAAGGTGTGCCAGTCCATCAGACAAGCAAGTGATGAACCAGGCCCAGGATCTGTGCAGGGACCCCAGCCAGGGGCAGGAGGAGACAGGAGCAGAGAGACAGGGCTGGAGGACAGGGCTGTGGTGCTGAATCATCCAGGAGACAGACACATAGAGCAAATCCAAGCTCCATCCTGGAGACAGGCACAGCTCTAGCCCCTGGGCTGAGCTTAAATGGGGACCCCAGGTCATGGACTAGGGGTGTGTGTGTGGGGACCCAGCTGGGGCTGGTCAAGGCCATGAAGACCTTTTGGTGCCCTCCAGGCCCTGACAGCAGGGGCCTGTTCTCCCTCAGATGAGTTTCCTTTGTTTTACTAATCTCATCTGAAAGGCCCAGCTTCCTAAATGTAGTGTAAATGAGGTTGAAAATTCATATCTGCATTTTTTCACTACATATTACACATTCTCTCCACTTTCCAGTCAGTTTAATCCTCATTGCATGAAATGTCCCTTAATTTCAGTTTATCTAAGTAAATTAAAATAGGGTAAATAAAGTTATAAAGTGCTGTAAACACTTTTTTGTTACTTCTTGTAGGATCTTCTTTTTGGGTGTGTCTTATCAGCCCTGGAGCACCCCAGAACTTTCTGGAGTCCAGAATCTTCTAGACCTGGCAGCCACCTCTGCTAGTTCATCTGTCTAAATCTGGGACCCTCCTGCAGTCAGGAGGAAGCCGGATGGAGGTCCTTTCCCATGGAACACAGGCAGGAACACTGGAACACTGTAACTGGGCAGCCTCTGCTTTGGGTTTCCTCAGAGTTCATTTTGCAGTAAATTAATCCATGGGACAGCTCAGCAAATTCTTACTCTGATGAGATTCAGAAGTTACAAGAGCACAAATACCTCCTCCTGTGTGCCAGACTGCCTTTTATGTAGCAATGTTTTGAATTCTTCAAATTCCTTCAGTATTTTGTTTTCAAACTTAGTATTTTCTTCTTTTGGTTTGTTTGTTTTTTGGTGTTTTTTTTTTTTTTTCTGGGCAGGAGGTGATAGGAAATCCAGCCTGCATCCCAATTGATGTTAGTGCTGGTAGTTTCTTTGATTTTTAAGGAAGGAACAAGGTCAGTCCTTACAGTTGGAAATGCTTTTGAGTCTTTCCTGAAACTCACAAGAAATCCTGGAACCTGGAACTGCAGGACAAATAAAACACAGCAGAGTGGCTTTACCACTGCCTCTTTCATAGAACAACATTTTCACTTTAGAAAAAAAACAAACTAAAAATATGTGTCACCTCTTTTAGTTTTTCTTTTTTTGAGACTTCAGAGCTGGACTGAGCAGTTCACTGCTGGTGCTTGGGACCTGTGGGGAAGGGTGGGTGCAGCTGTGCCTTTTCCACCTGCTCTGCTTTTGCCCCATCTCAGGTGCTACCCATAGGTTGGGACTGACCATCAGGGTAGTTGGGTGTTTGTCCTGGCAGGTTGTAGCTGTCTGGAGTTGGGTTTAGCAGGGAGTTTCAGGGCAGGCAGGAATGTCCTCTGCATTTTGTGCTCAATCTTGTGGCGACACTTGCTCGATTTGCAGTCCTCGGTCTGGATGTGCACATTCCACCTGCTTGCCCTGGCTCCCACTGTTCCTGCTCACCAGAAAGTCTGAGCCTGCCTTAGGGATGGAGCTCTGTGCTGCAGAGAGAAGAGAGGGGCTGGAGAATGTGTTTAAAATCCTGCAGGAAGGGAAAATCAAACCTTTTATTTTAGCACTGGTGTTCTACAGCATATTTTTTCTGATAAAAGCAACAGCTTGTTACAGGATGCAATTTGAATTGAGGATTTTAGGAAAGGAAAGAATAGGTGTGGCCTGGGATGAGAAATCCTGTGGACTTCTCTGTAGTTAATCATACATATATGACAACTGTGCCAAGGATGACCCTTATGATGCTAAAATGCAATAGCAAAGACACCAAATAAGACTACTGTCTTACCAATTTCCATTGTCATGGCTAAAATGCTTTGCTTTAAGTCTTCACAGCTGCTCAGCAAAAGGCAGTGTTGTAGAGTAACTGTGACAATTCTAATAAAAAACCCCATAGTTTTATTTTTACAAGTCAAATTTGATGATATAATTTGATTTGTGTGCTCTCTTAGCAAACTTGTTATATAACTAAGGCTTTTCTTCTTTTTAATTCCTTTCCCTTTGTTACTGGCTCCAGCTGACACTAGCCTGTGGGATTTTTTAAAAAATGTTTTTCAGGTGTCCAAAACTGATCCCTCACCAAAGAGAGAGATGCCCACTATGATTCTGTTCAACGTGGTGTTTGCACTAAGGGTAAGGACTGTTTTCATTTCATCTGGCAGTGTGATGTGCTTCAGATGTTTGAGAGGGTGCAGTAGGCTCACATTCCAGTAATCTCTTGCAAAACATTCAGTTCCTCATTTTTTTGGGATATTTTAATTTGAAACAACAAAACCTAAACACGTAGAATGTGACACTGAGAACTGTGACATTTTCCAGCCCAGTGGAGAACAATTTCAGTTGTTTGCTTCAGGACATGTTCCAGAGATTTTGATTTCAAATACCCAGAGTGTAAAGACAGGAAAGCACTTTGCAAAACAGATATGAACCCAGCTGCAAGCCCTGTGTGTGTCCTGTCTTCTGTCATGAGTGAGCTGCAGTCTGCTATGATTTTGGTAGACCCTGCAGGTGAGCCCTGTCCCACTAAGCTGTAACAGAGGGCAGCCTGGGCCTGACGTGGGTGTCAGGGGCTGCTCCCTGAGTGCTCTGCTCCTGCCCAGGAGCTGCAGGAACAGGATGCTGAGCCCTGTGACTGTGCAGCTCAGACCTGGGGGGTTGGTTCTGCTCCAGGGGCAGTGGCTCGTGCCTGGCCAGCCTGGAGAGTCAGCTCCCCCCCACGGCCTTGGCCAACCCCAGCTTGCTCCATGCAGGGTCAGGAGCCTGCTCTGGCTCCCAGCAGCACTGTTTGAGCCCTTACTCATGCTGTGTGATACAGAGACACGTGCCTTTGCTCAGTGCCTCCAGGCTTGTTTTATAATTAATGGACAGTGTTTGAAAGCTGCCTCCCCTAAGCAGTGAGATCACTGTAAAGGGAGAGTGCCAGGGAGCAGCAGCTGAGCAGCTAAATGAGAAGAAGGTATAAGTGAGAAATAAAGAGGTTTTGATGCTCTGCAGAAACCTGGAACAAATAAGTAGTTTCTGCTTGGAGTTTTTTTCAGGCCTACTCTGTTGACTAAATGTTGGTGTTAAGGGATCCTGGCATGGCTATTAGGTGGTATAAAACCCTAGAAATTTCATTATGTTTGAGTATTATTTGATTTCTGAGCTCTGGCTTTCTCTTCCCAGCCCACTGGTTGTTTAAAAATAAAAGAGGGAGCTGGAATAGCTGTCTTTATGGAAATGGTTGATTTTTGCTCAGCTGGATATAATGTCGTGATTTAAAAGCCTCCAGCTCCTTTCTTGTGCAAGGACCTTCTTTTTTTTTCCCTTTTAGCACTATTACCTTTTATACCCCTGGCTTTCCAGTGGTGAATAACATGGACATGGCCCCAGTCCAATGTCTTGTCCTCAGCTGAGGAGCAGGTTTCACACAAGGCAATTATCCCAGCAATCAGTCTAAATAAAGCAAGAAATCATTCACTGAGCTCTGCTTTGGGACACTCTTAGGTCAGAAAGTGCTGAATTTGCAGGAGTTGATTTTACATTTCACACATCCAGAGATGATGTTTTGGTGTGTGGATGGAGCCCTGTGCTTTGGCTGTGGGGAAGTGTGTTCAGATGTATGTGCAAACACAAACATTGGTGCACACTGAGTCATGAGGCAGCAGAAAGGACAAAACCAACGTTCTTTCATTCCCAAGAGCTTGGTGAAGTGCAGTGAAGACTTTATCTAGCTCACATTTTTCCAGCATCTAATTTCTAGTGGTTCTAAGAAAACTTGCTTTTTGTTGTTTTGCACTTCAGCTGTGTCATGACTCTGATGTCACTGTGTGTGATGCAGCACTGAATCCGTTTGCCAAGTGAGACACTCTCAGTCCACAGAGAGCAGTCAGGTTTCTGGAAAGTGCTGTGCAAGGAGCAAGGGGAATTTTTTTTGCTAGGATGGAGTAGTGCAGCTCAGAGGGTGGGTGGGGGCCCTCTGAGATAAAGATGAGTGTCCATCTGCAGTGGGCAGACAGAGCAGGCAAAGACCCAAGTGCTATAATCAGCACTGACCCTGCTGTGTTTGAGCTTCAGGGTTACCAATGTGTCATGACTCAGCAAGAACAGTGGAATCAAAAAAGTGATGAGTCATGGTTTGCTAGTTTACATGCCAGGGGATCATTTGCCAGAAGTTTAAATTCCTTTAAATGTCTTAACAAACATGAAGAAGCTGCTGACTCATGCTGGAGCCACCATTCCCCCCCCTTGCCCCCCCTGGCAGCTGTACTTACATGATAGATTTTTCCAGGGACTTGCACGAATGCAGTGGGAGTAACAAGCCATATTTGTGAAATGTTTGGAGTGTAAATCCAAATCCATTTGGATTTGGGATGAAATTGTTGGCCATGTGCTGGTAATTCTAACTTAGTTATTGCCTTGTCAGTCCATAGGATATACACAGGATAAGCATCAGTGGAGCAACATGTGGGCTGTGTTAAGGCACTGCAGCCCTTGTGCTCCCAGTGAGTTTAACCTGGATATTGGGATATTCTGCCTTATCAAATGGCACACACTTTCTTTTCTCACTGTGTGAAATTAAGCCCTTTGCTCTCTGCTAGTAGAAGGCCCATTAACAACTGGAAAAATAAACCGGATAGGAGTATCACGCTCCAGGTGTGGTGTTCATTTGATGCACACAGACAAGCTTAGAAATCCATGAGCCTTCCTGTCACATTTGGGCATCTCTGAGCTTCAGCTGGGTTGCTGCTGGGGAAAATTTATTTTTTTGCCAGCAGCCAAAGAGGCTGACTTTTGATCTCAGTGGAAGCTTGTTGTTTGAGTGCTTCTCCATCCCTGTAGGGCCATGGCTGTGGCTGTGGCTCAGTGCTTGTCCCGTGTTCCCCGCAGGCCAACGCGGATCCGTCGGTGATAAACTGCCTGCACAACCTGTCCCGCAGGATCGCCATCGTCCTGCAGCACGAGGAGCGCCGCTGCCAGTACCTCACCAGGGAGGCCAAGCTCATCCTGGCCATCCAGGACGAGGTGTCTGCCATGTCAGAAAGTGAGTGCTGAGCTTTGGGCAGGAATCTGTTTGTCCAGGAGCACTCCTTCAGAGAAGTGCTGACTGTGCTGCCTTACTTTTGTGGCCGGGGTTGGCACGGACAAATTGTGGTGCTCTTCAGCATTCTGACAGCTTTTGGCTGCATTTTACCTCATCCAAGATCACTATCCTTATGCAGAGATGTGACTTTAGAAGTGAAGTGTCTGCTCTGCTTTCCTTATAGCTCAGTTCAGCACAATCCCTGGAGAGTGTACACTGAGTCTGCCTGTCAGGCTGAGATGGAAGAGCTCACATGGAACCTGCTTCACCCAACCCAGAGCAAGTTTTCCATGCTTTCATGCTGTGTGCTGAGTCCCCAGACTTCTTGTGTGGAAGCTTCACTCTTACACGTTGTTACCATGGCTAGCAAATAGTTACAGAGTTTTTATAGACTGTATTTCAGGAAAGTGCACTATAATAACATGCACTGTTTGAGGTGATGTCTCTCTGACAGTGATGCATCATCTTGCTGCAAGCATTAAAAATTAAAATAACATCTATAAAAACGAAGCATTTAAAATCATCATTTGTCAAATTCACAGTTACGTGTGCTTAACTGAGTTGAGGTTTAGGAGAAGTTGGCAATAATTCACTGTTATTATTTTGACATGTAACTGGAGTTATTCTAAAAGCTTTGAAAGATAACTGTAGATTAAAAAGAGACGATTCTTGTCCCTCAGATATTGGTGGGGGAAGAGGAAATCAGTTGAAATGCTTTGATATCAGTTGTTTGCTTTCTTGTTTTGAAATTTTCTATAGCCACAGAAGGGCCACAGTCACCTTTTCATCACATCCTACCCAAGTGCAAACTGGCCAGAGATCTCAAAGAGACATATGACAGGTAAGTGGGATTTTATTCCTAGCTCACAGTATATGCTGCTCCTCACTGATACCTTCTGGCCTTGTTCCTTAGGATATTATCCACCTCCTCATACTGTTGACTCATTGGGATTTGGGTTTTACACCAGGTAGAGTAATGTGAAGCCTGGCAGTCAGGTGAAATGTTGGCAGAACTGCTATCCTAATCATCACCTTGGTCTGTCTTTGATATCTTGTGGTTCCTCAAAGCTGGTGATGTCTGTCACAGCTTTAGGAACTATTATTTTCTTCCTTAGTACGGAGGCACGTAATGACAAGTGAGTTGTAGAATTGAAAAGTGTCATAATATGGATATTATGTCACTGTAGAAGTGCTGCAAACCTGCAGCTGAGAGGAAAGTGCTGCTTGTGCACTCTTGGCATGTCAGGTACTGCCCTGGCTTCACTTGGTTACGCTGTACATGTCTGGACAGCGAATTTGGATCAGATGCTGATACTTTCAGCAGGATGGAAAGTGTAACATGCTGTTTCTTGACAGGATCAGAAGTTCTGGCAGAGATTTCAAAGGAGTTGGTGTTGAACTTCAGCAGGAGCTGACTGGCTCCTTGGGAAGAGAGGCATCTCCATCCAGGATATGTGCTTGGGGAAGGGCCTTGACAAAGGGGCACAGAAGGCTTGGGTGGGGAGGAAGATGCTGTGCCCCTTGACTGGAGTGTTTGTCAGGGATTCAGAAAATTAGGCTGGAGCTCCTTAGGGCACATGGAATGATATCAGACAAACCCTTTATCCTCCCTGGCTTGTGGCTCCCCTTGTACAAAGGGGATCACTGCAAAGCCATGTAGGGTAAGGCACTGGGAGACTAAAGAATTTAATGGTTGCAAAGTACATTAGAAAACTAATAAGCTGCTCCTTGTTATGTTTAAGAGCTATGATTTTCAGCTTGTTTGAAGGAATGTGGTGTATTGTTCCACACAACTCACACAAAACATGTACTAAAAGTTTAAAGGCACTTTTTGTGTAGCCTGGGATTCTAATATTAAACTTACATTTTTGTGTTCCTCCAGGGCTATGTATTTGTGACAGGGCAAATTCTGATGTTGCTTCCAAACATTTTAGGGACACAGTGACATCTTGTGGCAGTTAGCTGTGACTGGAGCAACACACAGCCCAAACTCATGGACTGTGCTGATATGACCCATGAGATAAGGAGGAACAGACTGACCATGGAGAAGAACACTTTGGTACTGACTCCCAGGTGTAAAATAAGGCAGTTTCTCCCTCATTTAGGCATTGCGAGTGGGGGAGAAGTGGTGCAAGTTAGATTTTGACACTTTTGTGTTGGTAAAAATATGAAGTGCCCGTGTGCTTTGTTGTAAAGCTGTACTTGAAGAGTAGCTGACAGTGTGGTTGTCTGGCTGGGTGATAAGGTGGTGTTCTGCAGTGTTTTTCCATTAATATTTCCTATGAGAGAATTAGAAATGTGGTTATTACACCTGTATCAGATGAGCTGAGAGGAGCTGAAGCACTTTGCCAGACAGGCATAGAATTAATTTTTTTTTGTAAAGTAGAAGTCTAGAAATAGGATTTTTTTTCTGCCAGTCCAGGCTGAATAAATTATTCCTATGTGGCAGCAGCTTTGGAATGAAGTCTGTGTGGTCTTCTGTGAAATAAGGGTTAGTCATAAGTGACTTGGGGTTACAGAAAAGGCAAGATAGACAAGAATGCACAAAATAAGTCTTGTCTGTAAGATAGGAACCAACCCCGCTGGGGATTGTAAAGCCCCTGCTTAATGAATAGTGTATCCAGTTTTGGACACCACATTTCAGGAGGGATTTGGGCCACCTAGAGAGTGTGGAGGAGTGAGAATGACCTCAGAGGAGAGAGAGAGATTCGATCTGTTGCTTTTAGAGGAGGAAGGACTGCTGGGAAGGGTAAAACCTTCAAATGCATGCAGTGTGACAGTGTGCTGGTTTAATTGACAGAGACTTCTGGCATAGCCTTTGGCTGTAGGAGAACAGGGAGTGAGCTGGAGAGAGCACTTTGAATTGCAGATGGAGCCCAGCTTTCCAGTGGAGATTTGCTCAGACCAGCATTTCCTCGTGCCTGCTGCCTTCTGCAATTCCAGCCCCATTTCCAGGGCTGCTCTGGAGGTGCTGTTGAGCCCTTGGTTTCCTGTAGATGGTGCTGAGGTATTTCAGGCAAGACCCAACACATCCCTGAGCAACTTGGTTTGTGCAAAACCACAAGTTTGTGAATCTTTTCATGGTTCAGGATGCTCCTTGTGTTTTGAGTGAAAGGCCTGTGTTTTACCAGGCAGGATCGGTAGCCAGGACATCTTGACTGTAACGCTGTTGCTGCCCTAGAAATGGAGTGTTATTACACTGGCAGCTTAGAGTAATCAACATCCAGTTCCTGAGACCTTTTTGGACTCTAACGGAGAGAACTAGAATGTTTCTTTTGGGTCAGAAAATGGAAAGTCTTCGTTCATCTTGTCCCCAAACTCCAGCATTGGTGTGGAGACAAAAAAGCAATGGTTTTAGGCCCAAGAAACTCCAGTTGCCAACACTTCCAGCTCTGACAAATGTACCAAATAAGTGTTACAAGGTGTGTCTCTTTTAAACCACTGTTCAATTTAGGGAATCAAGACAGCTTTCACTAAGTTTTGTCTGCAACTGCAGGTAATGTGTGAGCTTTATAATAGCTAACTGCCTGTCTGGTTTTAGCAAACTTCTCTTAGCTTTGGATGGGAAGAAAAGTGAAAGCTTGGAGAATTTTTTTGAGGAGGATTGAATTGTTTGCTTCTTCTTTTTAATACACAAAGAGCCTTTATACGTTTTTAGTCTAGTGGGATATGAACTGACTGGTATATCTAGCCTACCTCAGCAGCTCAGGGAGAAGTGGAATAATTATATGAGATTCAATGAATTATTAGGTGTAGCTGTACTGTAAAATATCATCCAGCTACAGCTGTTTCATCAAAGCACAGCCCACGTCCTTTATAAGGAAATGTGAAATAATTTCAAAGCTCTAAGTAGTTACAACCTCTAGGAAAACCAAATTCCAAAGCTACAAGCTCCACCAAACTAGAAAGCCTACTATTAATTTCTGGAGTAAATAGAATAGACATAAAATGAGGGATGTGTATGCAAAAATTCATAACTCCTTTATAAACCTTAAGTGAGATTGCTTTGTGTTGCCAACAGTCATGAAAAAAGCAGCAATTCTCTGAGATAATGCTCAGCTTTTGGGTTGCCATTTTGGGGCAGTGGCTCACAGTTATTGTTCAGGGCACAGCAGAGCAGAGCAAAAGAGCAGTGATATCCCCCCAAATATTCCCCTGCAGCTCTGGAAGGGATTTCTGTGTATGGAGCAGCTTTCAGCTGATCTCACTTCCCGGACTCAGCCCCCGATCCTGTGAGCCAGAGCAAATATTGAACCACCACAGCACCCCCTGATAAGGAGATCCATGGCTTAACCAGTTTCCGTGTTTCTTTCTGTTTCTTCTGAACTTTGCTCCTTGTGTGTGTAGCGAGATGTCTCCTGGCTCTTATGGAGAGACATTAAACAGCCTTTTCCTGTTTGCTTCTCCCTGGCTCAGTTTTAGACTGTGATATCCCCTCTCAGTATCCTGATCCACGTATCATCAGGTATTATCTAACCAGATATTAAAAAGAAGTGTTGAAACTAAAGTTTTCATGGAATAAAATGGAATGTCTTTGAGGGTTCAATAGCCAGTTAGAGTATGGGGAATGAAGCTATTTTTGCCTAGTTACTTTTAAAGTCTGTGGGGACAAAGGAAAAGTTGCAGCAGGGTCTCTGGATAGCAGTTAACTGGTAGAACAGCAGGCAAAAATCAGTATAGATAGAATGTAAAATAATGCCTGTCAGGCCAGACATAATGCTCTGAAAAGGGCCTTTGGAATTAACAGCTGATAATTCAGTGAACTGACAACTCAGTGGAGAAGCTCAGGGTGCAGTAACACTGCAAAAAATCCCCACAAAATGTGAAGACTCTGTAGGAAAGAAGCAAGGAACAAAGAAGAGCCATCTGTAAATTCCTGGTGTGATTCCTACTGCACCTTGGAATCTTGGTGGGATTCTGGGTTTCCTGTCAGGGGCTACTTAAACTGTGTCCCTGAGGTTCAGGGTGTGCAGTGTTCTCACCTTCCCAAAGTCCTGCACTCTTTGCTCCACAGTTTGAGTTGCTTAAGGAGAATAAAGGAGAACTGGAGAACTGTGACTCTGGAAACTTGTTCATTGGTATTCTGTTGCTGGTTTTTGCTGTTCTCCCTTTGCCCCTAAAATAAGGTGTAAAAGTGAAGGCAAATGTGGATCAGAACTTCACTTTCCAGGACTTGACTGTATATCCATCCTTTTGCATAAATCTGTGTGTCTCTGTTGGTGACATTATTTAACTGCTGTCTGGCCAAGGGCAGTCATGTGTTGCTGCTGGAGGGTGTAGCTTATTCTTTTTCAAATTATTAGACACTTTAATTATCTTCCATCCAAGGAGTGGCAGGTGAAGGAGAAATCATGTGCGTAAAGCCATAATGAAGGCTGGAAATTGTACAGTTGAATGCAAATGCAGAAGAATGAAATTAAGATCCAGATCAGAACTGAAAATCTGGTTTTCTTGTTGTCTTTAATTCTAGACTCTTGTTGGATAGTGCACTGTAGACAAAATTATGCTGTGGAGAGGATAATTACATAATTAAAGCTTCTGCCTTGGTGCACTTGGACTGAAGAATGAAAGGAACCAACTGGATTTTCTGTTTCGTGAATGTTAAACTATGCAGGGAAAATATCCCTGCAAGTGTCTCATGTTCTCGTGTTTCTGCTGCTTTGGGTAACCCGATTGAACACCCCAGTAGCTCTCGGGTGGCCTTTTAAGTCCCTTGTCCCAGTCATGTTTTTTGTCATTTATTGTGAGGATTTGGCCTGGGAGAAGGTGTGGATAACCACAGCTTCAGTGTGCCTTTTCCTTGATGCATTTTGAGGGAATCCAGTTTATCTGTCAGTGGGGTATGTCTGGAGGGATGAGCAGTGGTACTGGAGCTGCAGCTTTTAATGAAGAAAAACGGAGGTGTTTGTGCTTTGCACGTTCCTGCAGCGTCTGGAGCCTCTGAGCAGACGAGAGGTGGTGGGGCCAGAGAGACAGTGGGTTCATCCTTCCAGTTCCTTTTCAAAAAAGGAAAACACATACACTGTCTGCTCCATTTGCAGCTGGAAAAATCAGGGTTTTTTTGGAGTTCAGTGCAAGATATGAGAACAAACCCACGGCCTCAGCTTTTCAAAAGCAGTGTCTGCAGTGAGATTTTCCCCTAATGAGTCTGATCATGCACGAGGCAGGAGGGGATCATGTTTGCTCCCTCACCACTCTGCTGTGGTTTGGTGAGTAGTTACACCAGCAGCCAGAGCTACCTGGTGTTTTTGTTTAAAGCTGAATTTTCAGGTCTCTCTAAACCCTCTCTACAGCCAGATGAACTTGAAAAAGAGCATGTTAGTTTGTGGCCTGCACTTGAATGTTAGTTATAAAAGGGTAAATCACCACATAAAGAGTTTCTAAGATGTGTATTTGCTCCTGGCATGTTTTTTAAGTGTTTTGTGTAGAGGGGAAATTCGTGGGAGTTATTGACACAAAAGACATATTGCGAGTCTCAACATACTTGAATTTAAAATTCGGGCTGGAATTTTCAGAGTGCAAGCATTGAACTGTGATTTTAGGCCAAAAACCCCCTTCTTTTTTGGAAGAAAGCTTAAAATCAGAGGACATCTTCAGAGATCCAGTTCTCTGGTGTAGACAAGATTAGCTGTTGCTTAAGATATTATTTGTATTATATTTGTTTGTATGTGTTTCTAGCTCAATATACATGAAAACATTGCTGCTTCCTCCCTGCACATTCCCACTGCCTCTGGCACAGCTGTTCCCAGGCCAACATTCCCTGTCCACAGGCTGGGCAGTGTTGTGAGGGTTTGCAAGGTGGTACTGGCTTAGATTGTGGTACACTGCCCATTTTAAGTAAATATAGTTCCCTACAGAGGTATATTCCACCTCCTGTCCAGATTTACAGACTCCTGTAAAACCACCTGATGACGTTCATGGCTCTAATCTCCAGCTTTGGGGTGTTTGTCAGTGAAAGAGGCTTATCTTTGCTTTCTGGCTGAACACGAGGGTCAGACTTTATTGTCATTCCCGAGATGTCCATCCTTCCCACTCCAATCCTGTTGTCTGAATTCAGCTTAAGGGCTTAGCTTAGTCCCTGTGGTCTCCTAGAATGAAGAAAGCTTTTAGCAAGCACCTTTGTGATTTCATGTGACAAGCAGGAACAGGTTAGTAGGAAAGAAACAACCTGAGCAGAACTGAAGGAGGCTGTTACTGTGGAAATGTGCTGCTTGTAACAGCCCTTGCCCAGTACAGACATCTCCTTTTCTTTTCCCTTGGAGAGGAGGATGGAAATTGGAGGTGAAAACAATGTGCCCAATTCATCTTTGCCCTTTGCAGCTCTGGCCTAGGGAGTTTTCCTTCGCCTTGGAGTAGATCTTCAAGAAACTCTTTTAACTTGAGGTTCTGCTGCAGTGTTAAGAGCAGAGGGAGCAGAAGTTCAGTGGTGAAGTCTTTCAGACCTCCCCAAAAACGCTGTAGGGGATGACGCTCTGAAAGTACAAGTTAAGGAAGCCCTTGCAGCTGGGAATCAGCTGGTCTTCAGCCAGCCTGGGGACAGACAGGGAGCATTCAGTCTTTTCCTGTCCTGATCCAATTCCTGTGCAGGGGTGAATGTGGACCACTGCTTTCATTTGTGATACATGGTAAATGCATTTATTTTGCTGTTTTAGTCTCTGCACGACAGGGGTGGTTCGTTTGCACATCAACAACTGGCTGGAGGTGAGTTTCTGCCTCCCTCACAAAATCCACTATGTTGCCACCAACTTCATACCCCCAGAAGCAATCGAGAGGAGTCTGAAATCCATCAGGTGAGAGCAAGCTCTGTCCTTCAGGGTGTGGCCAGTCTTCAGTTCTGAGGGTGCTGCAAACCTCTGTGCTGGCACAGCAGGGGGATGGTGTGACTGGGCTGTACTGGTGGGGGGCCTGGGCTGAGTCCTGAGACAGGACTCCCTGAAGCTGCTGGATACGTGGTGCTGTGCAGCCTCTGTGTTCACATCAGCTGGTTGTACTGAGGTGATGCTGAAAGAGAGGCCTGCACTGTTTGCAGTCAGAGGATCTGTGTGCTCATTTTAGTATTTGACCCAGAAGTAACTCTGCTTTTAGAAGAAAGAGAGCCCAAGCCCTGTGACACCTCATTTCCTGCATTCCGTGTTTGCAGCTCTTTATCCCGCAAAAGTAACTAAATCTTGCTTTTTCCCTTTCTTCTACTCCATTCTGTATTTCAGTAATGCAGATGAGCAGTTTTCAAACTAGTTCTTCATGTCCTGCCAGCACAGTGCAATCTTTTTTTCCTTGTCACTGGGGTATCCAGTTACCGTATAATCCTCTATCCCATTTTTTATAGAGAGCATCTTACCCTGTGACATAAAAATAAGGTCATTTTGAACCTAGCTAGAGCAAAAAGATGATACTAGAAGTTCTTTTTTTACCATTAGACTGACCCCAGGTATTGTGTGTGGGAATAACTAAGCCTTCAGGACAAGCTCCAGTTTACTGTGCAAATGTATTCTATTTTTCTGCAGGCCTTACCATGCCTTATTACTTTTAAATGATGAGAAGTCACTGCTTAATGAGCTCCCGTTGGACTGCTCTCCTGCCCTGGTGAGAGTAATTAAAACTACCTCTGCTGTGAAGAATTTGCAGCAACTGGCTCAAGATGCTGACTTGGCCTTGCTGCAGGTACGGGGAGCTGGTGGTTTGTCTGGGTTTTGCCACGTTAATGTCGACGTGCAAATGGAGGCACCCAAACTGCAGGTGAACATTTACAGCTGCCATGGCCAAGTAGGTTGCTTCTCCAGGGTCTGCCAAGATCTTTTCTGCCAAAGGTTTCTGAGGCCTGTGCAAACCTACATATCAATTGCCCTTAGTCCATGAGTGCACAGACTCTGTGGAGTCCCTGGAAGAAGCTCTAGATTAGGCTTGGGCAAAAATGTTGAGCCAGTTTTTCCAAGCCAGCAGCTCTTTCCAAATGCCTTTCCAATACTGACAACCAGATCTCAAATCTGAATTGCTGGAGGTGATGTGATGAGCCCTTGGAAAGGCAAGTTTGTGCCAGTGGAGGGAATGAGACTCTGGCACTCGCATGAAACACGAGGCTGCTGAGAGACCCCTGTGGATGACTGTGGTCATTGGGAATGAGATGTTCCATGAGAGGGAAAAGCCACTCCATGCTGTGAGTCAGCTCAGACCCAGGGACACAATCTGTGTTACAGGGAGAAGAACACAGCTCGTCATCACACGTGCTCCTGATCACAGGTCTGCACCAAGGGAAAGGTCCTGCTTTGTAATAAAATTCCAGCTCTGCCTACAGTGGTCTGTGGTGTTACTTGGTGTTATTTAGCTATGGGATGAAGGAACTCTGGAAATTCCCTTCTGTTTCTGTAGTTTTGTTCTCCACAAAAAAGGACAGTTAAATGCATCTAATGATACAGGCTGGATTTTGTGTCTCGTAGACACTATTTATGTGGCTTTTCCAGAGCCATTAGCAACCACTGACTTGTTTAACACATTAAAATACTTTATGTAGTTCATTACTGAAATACCTCAGTGCAGTAAGAAGGCAGTGTTGGTTTCCTTTATGTTTGTGTCATAGTAGAGGCTCATTCTTTTGTTTCATTTTTCATTTACAATACTTAATGCATTTTGTGCATAAAGAAAAACAGTTTTTTGGGGCATGAAAAGTAACTAAACTTCTATTGATACAGTTTGAAGGAATTCCTTTGAGGCAGGAAATACTAAGTTGCTCAGAAATATGAAGTGAATATCTGGAGATTCATAACCCTGTCAAATGCTTTTTGATGTGCCACATGTTATATTGAACAACAAATTTATTCTGAAGGCAGGGTGAAAGGATGGAACATTTTTCTTTCACTTCAGAGAAGGTTTTTCTGTCATTGTGTGGAACGTTTGCTGAGAGTTTGAATTTTGCTTTTGCTCCCCTGATTTTTCCCTGTTTTCTCAATGCAGGTTTTCCAGCTTGCTGCACACCTCGTTTACTGGGGAAAAGCAATTATTATTTACCCTCTTTGTGAAAACAATGTCTACATGCTCTCTCCAAATGCCAGTGTCTGTCTGTAAGTAGATGAGTGTCTGTAGCAGCACAGGGGTGAAGAGTGCAGAGGCATCTTCCTCCCCTGACTGGACACAGAGTGGGATCTTTCTTCATATATGAATTTGCTGAGACTCTACAACACACAAACCATTACCTGTGCCTGGACTTGCACAGCCAGTGTGGGCAGGCAGGAGCAGCAGAACAGATCAATATGCTCCTGTGGTGCTGTGGGCCCTGGGAGCATTATTTACCCTGGAAAGCTGCTGTTAGTATTTTTAGTGCTCTTGCTCACTGAATGTCCATATCAGGAAGGCTGTATGGACCTGGAGCAAGAGGGAAAAATTTACAAAAACAAAATGCTTCATGATGAAGTTAAATGGGTGTTTTATGTCTGTGTGTCTGGCACACTGCATCCCCTGGATGGAATCAAATCAAGCCAGTGTTGCCATCACTATTGTATTGTGTCACATGTTGGCATTTTGTACCGTGTGCCTTCTCACAGACAGAAGGCAACGTGGCCATTTGGAGAGCAGGCAGAGGCACTGCAAGGAAGATGTGGGGGCAGTGGTGGGTATTTTTGCTCTGCTGAAGATTGGCAACCCTTCCTGTGCTGGATTTTGAGATGTTTTTAGACTCTGTGTTGAAACTTGGTTATAGGAAAATAGTTTTAAATCAAAACTTCTCTGATGGAAGCTTAAAAATAGGGCTGGGAGGGACCTTGAGGTCATTCAGGAACAACTGTGCCTGTGTCGTATATGGCAGTGCTGTTCTTGAAGACCTTTGGAGATGGAAATCTTAAAACAGTTTCCCTAATATTTACCTTGACTCTCCTTCACTTCTAATCAGTCATATTGCTTGCCCTGTCAGCAAAGGCAGGGGGAACAGCCACATCTGCAGTCTGCACGTACAGAGATTGTGGGTATATCCTGCCCATCCCTGCCTTCTCTGGACTGCCCAGTCCCTGTCCCTTTGACCAGAGACTGCGCAGGTCTGGACTTTTTATCACTTATATTTTCCTCCTCTGGATTCCCTCCACACCTTGAATAATGTCCTGGAGCTGAATGTAAGTGCAAAAGCTTCTAGTTACTTCTGCAGGATGCAACATGCCATGAATATCCTTAGGGTTTTCTTAGATCACAGAGGATATTTCATTTGGCAGTTGACACTTCTGTAACACGTACATGGATAAATGTTACCCTGACCAGCACTGTAGAACTGATCTCCGCCTTTCCCTCTCTCCTACAGTTACTCTCCATTGGCAGAGGCGTTTTCCTGCCAGTTCCGTGGCCACAACCTGCCATCCATGCTCTCCAAGTTCTCCCTGCCCGTGTCCCTGTCGGAGTTCAAGAACCCACTGGCGCCACCTGTGCAGGAGGTGAGCTGGGCAGTGCACAACAGCTCCTTGTCCTGCTCAGGAGAGCCAGGAATGGTGCTGCTTCTGGAGTACTTGCTCAGGAACCTCCTGTTGCAGGTTTAGAAGCTTCCAATTACCGTGTTTCTATCCTCATGATTTGTTGTTTCATGTCCCCGTGCCAAAAAGTGGTGGGGATGTTCAAGGTGAACAAAACCAAAGCACAGCCCTAAAAAAATGTTAGAATCTTTGCTTTCCTGGAGTGATGTAGTGGGGAAAACTGAAACTCCATTTGGTCTGTTGCAAACTGTCATAAATTAGTAGGGCTTGAGTGCAAGTTTGTGGATTCCTCACAATCACATTTAATTTTATTATATTCCATCTGCTCCAAGTTTACAATCTGGTTTTGAAAGCAAACTGTCCATTTAGTTTTCTATGAAACTGGAATTGCTTAAAGGCTGTTGGAGGAAGTAGACTCAGCATGGAGTCAGCAGCAGTCCATGTGTTCCAGCATTAGGTTTTTAGTGTTCAGATTGGGGTTAATAATGTATGGATTTGGGATTTGTGAGCTGTTTTGCTCATGCATCAGTCATGGCCTGTGGCACTTCTGGGAGCTGGTGACGTGCAAGACAGAGCTCAGTGATGTGAGGTCTCCTGGCTGTCACTGTTCTGTTCCCAGAGGAAGGGGCTCAGATACCTGAGCACAGCTCAGGGTGGCAGAGGAAGCACAGGCAGAGCTCTTGGGCTGATGTCTCTTGGTGTTGTTTCTGGCCTTTAGGCTTGGAGGACCTGCTGGCTGCGGGAATTCAGCCACTTCTCAGAGCAGGGGAGATTAACATCACTTGCACACTCAGGCACCACTGGGAGGGAAGAATTTGTTGTAATTACAGGTTGGCAGAGATGATGATCAGAGATGAAGATAAGTCATGATGTAGGTCTAATCCCAATAGTATGTGCTGGTCAGCTGCCACCTTGGGAGGCAGGGGAAGAGCAGGACTCCACAGTAGGTACAGACAAATCAGTGTCCTGAAAACTGAAGCTGAAATCATAGCATTAATTTTATTCTAGCTGCAGGAGACATTCTCAGTACTCCTTTTAAAATTAATTGCTTGCCCTAATACTTCTCCTTCAATACTTCTGGCTGTTTTCAGGCATCCTACTTTTGTTTAAAATACACAAATAAAGGTCTGGCACTTGCTGCTGCAGTTCTGCCTGGAAACAACAGTGTGATAAATGCTGGTCAGAGCTGATGGAGTGCTAATGTGGCTTTTTAGCTGCTCAGCTGTCCATGGTGGGGTCCCAAAGGTCAGCAGCATGGCTGGCTTTCAGCATCCTCTCAGCCTGTGTGGAAGGGTGAAGGATGATGCTGTGAAAAGCTACAGGCTGAAAAGGACACTTGAGAACCGTGGTTGCAGGAGACTTGGGGCCACATTGGGAAAGGGGGTGTGCTTGGAGATGGAGCCCACCATGCACTGGTGGGCTGTTCAGAGCCATGGCAAGTGGCTTTTTGATGAAGCAAAGTGTGACAGCTCTTGGGGGAGTTTAGGTTGGAGAGAGTTTCTAGATGTGTTCATATCGGTACATTTTATTCTTCTTTGATTTACCCATGTACTCTATTATTTTTAGGACTCTTATTTTTTGTTAGGTACTAGCCTTTTAAGAGAGAGGACTCCAATTCTTGTCCTGAAGCGATCAGGCTCCAGTTGTAATTAGCAGAGATCCAGTCAATACAATTAATCTAATGAGATGTGAATGGGTTTTTGTTCCATGGTGCAGTGATAAAAGATGCTGTACTCTGAACTGTAAATATTGTCAAAAATGCTTTGCCTTTGAAAAAAATTGACAAAGTTGGGACCTTTTCCTGTAGTTTTGTTCTTTGTGTGCATGGGGGGGATGTGAGGGTTTTTAACTTTGAAGATTTTCAGTAGTTGCCTGTTATCTCGTGCTTTCCATCAGGCTGAGGGCACTGCCTGTGCTTCTGAAGGTCATTTGTGCTGGCAGGTCAGTACTGTGGAAGGGGGTGTGTCTTCTGCAGACACTGTTATTGGTTTCATGGCATCCATCCCATTTGATTCTTGTCTTAAGCATGGGATTGTCTCCCTCCTTTTGGCATCTGCTTCTGGATGGGTAGAGAATACAGAAGGCATTACAAAAGCCCAAGATAAGAAACAGGAGAGCTCTCAGAGCCCTTCCTCCTGTTTTTATACAAAAGTATTTGAAAGGGGACAAAGTTATTTTTGTTTGATTACTGTTACATGGGTGGAATTTCTCCATTCCTTTGGGTGGATGAACAAAATGTGACACTCGTTTTTGTACTTGGGGTGCTGTGGTATTTTTGGCTGGTAGGAGGTACCAACAACCTGCAAGGACAGGACTGCCTTGAAAGGTGGAGTCCATGTCTATAATCTGCTTTTGGTGTCTGCCAGTCAAGTGGGTGGGAGATCTCCAGGGAGTGGTGTCTGGCAGCCCTGCCAGTGCTCTCAGCTGTGCCCTGTGCCAGACACAGGAATCCCTGATCATGCCATCTTGGTTTCTTTTCTTGCCTGTGATGCTGACCAGTGTATTGCAGTTGAACTCTGGTCGTTGCATATCTCTCAGCTGAGAAGATTTTGGTATTCCTGCAGTGCTCTGGGCCTGCTGCCCTCTCTCTGTGTTCCCTGCCATGCTGGGGTGGCAGCAGCGTGAGGTTGAGCCCACACCTACAACTCCACTGATCTTATGATATCTGGGTGCTGCTGAGCCCAGGCCCTCTTTTCCCTTCCCACTCCCAGGTGTGTGCCCACACACACCTTCCTCCCTTCCCTCTTCCCTTTGCTACAGCTCTGGCTCCTGTCCAGCTTGACTCTATTCATTGAACTTGTTTCAGCTGCACTAGTTTCTGCCAGATTAGCAGGTAGAATTCTCTCAGGGGAGATCCACTGAGCTCTGGGGCTGGCACAGAGTGAGTGGGGTGGTTTCTGCAGACCTGGTGCAGCTGGGGGGGTGAAGCTGTTCTCCCCTTCTCACAAGGAGTTATCTGTTGGCTCCACCAGGCTGTGCAGTGTCATCAGGACTCAGCAATCCAGTGCAGCCTGGGACTGTCCTGGATCTCACCAGGGTGCAGCCACTGGCTGGGGAGATCCTGGGAGCTGATACAAAAGGGAACTCCTGTTCCCTTTTAGTGTTTTTACTGGAAAAGAAGCAGTTTGCATCTCCTCTACCCTGACCCCAAAGAAACCGTCCCTGTTGTGCTGCTTGTGACTGCTGGTTGCCGTCCCCGGCACAGCCTTGATGTGAGCACAGAGCACACTGGAGTGGAGCTCTGGGGGGTTCAGAGGGCTGCACATCCCTTCAAACCCTCCTAGGAAAGCACAGGAGCTCATAGTGACCTAAAGCCTGGACAGGATCTGTACCAGGCATTGCCACTGGTGCATGGGAAGGGTTTATTTAACCTGCTTTTCATGCAAGGCTTTCTTTGCACAACATCAAAGTTTTACACCCAGCTGCTCTGCACTGAGTTTCTTTGCAGACCAAGTGCAGGGAATGGTGCCTGTGGCTTCCCCTCATCTATGCAGCAACCTCAGCTAGTTCATCTGCTTCAGGAGAAGCTATAACATCTCCCTACCCTGCCTTCAACAAAGGTGGACCAGCAGGAGGGATTCTTCCACCACAAGGTCCAAGGAGCGTTCCTGGGTGAACCAGACATCTCATTTCCTCCCTGCATCCATAATGCACGTTGTTATTGTTGTAGTTCTCTAATTCCCTCTTGATGGGACGTGGATAACTGCAGGAAAAAACAGATGGGAAAGCACGACAGCTGCTGCTGAACTAAATGTGTTTAACTTTTCCCTGTTGTTTTAGTAAGTCTGGCCATTCTGCAGGGAGTCAGGCACAGGGGGACGAGGCCTCTGCCTTCTGCATCCGGAAAACGTGCCGCGCTTTGTGTGGGGCTCAGTGGAAAATGAGCCTGAGTGTCAGGGGAGGATGGAGTGGGAGGGGAGCTGCCTGCACACCCTGAATAGGCAGCTGTGTCTTCAGAGGGCCACACTGCTCATGGGACTGCTCTGCTGGGCATCTGGAAGGCATTAGGAGTCACGGGAGCTTTTGCTGGGAGATGTAGGGAAGTGGTATTAAGATGCATTTTTATTCAGTTGGACTGGGTATAAAGTCAGGGAGTTTAGCACACACAGTAATTAAAAAAAATATGTTCTTGCTAGGCCTAAATGGAGGGAATGTTTAAGCTGAGAATTTAGAGCTGTTACCTAATGATTAGACGGTAAATGTTTCATACTACATTAGTAGGAGTTTTCAGAGTCTGTTTTCAGTACAATGGGGGGAAGCTTTAATAGCTGATCTGCCTTCCATAAAACAGCGTGGTTTGAATGCTAAAGAAACATAATATATTTCAACATACATCCCTGCACCCTCTTGACTTTGAACTGAGCCATCCTACTGAGCCATCCTACAAGGCAGCCCTTAGTTCTCAAGTTGGACCTTGAAATCTAATGTGTGACCATGTGTCAAATAACTGGATAATCCAGGTTGGAGAAAGGGGCTTGTGGGCTTCAGTAGGCAAAACAAGCTGTGTTTTAACTGAGATGTCTCCTCATGTAGTGAGAAACAAGCTAGGATTGAATGCTCCTGGGTTGCTCTTTTCCCTTCCCTTTCCTGAACCTGTTGCTGCTCCCAGTTATCCTTAGCATTTTAGCTTAGGGAAAGAAAACAGCTTGAAGAATCCTTGCAGGAAATGTGTTTTATTTAACACATTTCTCAAGAGTTTTACAAGTGCTCCCCTTTGGTTCCACAAGGTAGAGAATAAGGAATGCTGGATCATGTCCCTCCAACAGTTGGGGCTGAGCTTTCCTCTGGCCATCCCAACCTGCCCAGCTGGGCTGACATGCAGTGTCCATGTTTTTGGGAGCCAGTGCAGCATCTCTGCTTGTGTCAGTCAGCACAAAGCAGGGCATTGTCCCAGTGCCTTCCGTGCTGCCTTGCACAGGCTCTCCCTGTGCCTGGGCCCTGCTGTGCCGTGGCATGGGAGAGGCAGGGGATGGGATCAGCCTGGGCTGGCCTGTGCCAGCAGGAACAGACCAGATGCTGTGGCAGACAGGACCTCTCAGAGCTGGGAAGAGGCAGCATGGGCAGATGGGAAGGATGAAAAAGGAACATGGATGAAATTTGGAGTGGGTTGGTAGTTAAATTAAGCAACAGAGAATGTTTTGCCTTGTGTTTCCATCCCAATCCTGGTGTTTCAGCCAGAAAAGGCCGGCTGGGGATTCCTGCCATGCCAGAGGATGGCTGAGGAAGCAGAGGCAGTCCTGGGATTGAGGTATACCCTGCCTGGGAAGCTACTCCCAGCCCTTTTGGCTTCAGCAAGGAGCCCAGCTCTGACCCAGGAGGCTGAGACCAGACACAAAGATGACCTTGTGCTGCTGGGGGAGGAGGAGCATTTCCAACAGCCAGCACAGCACAGATGGCTCAAGGGAGCCTGTGCTCCTGCAGACCTGTCTGTAAACTCCATCAGAGCCCAGGAGGAGCAGATGGAAATTCAGTGTTGGTGTCCAGAAGGCCATGCAGCAGAAGGTGTTAGCAAAGCCTCTGCTAGACCTTATCTGTGAAAACACTCCTGCTGGTGAGAAATGGGCTTAAACCCAGAAGTGGGAATGGTGTGAGGCACATCTGCAGTGGTGGCACAGAGCACACCATTGGGGCAGGGCCAAGCTGCAGGACCCTGCAGCACTTGGGCTTTTTCTAGGACTGGATTTTAAGAGGTACCAAATTCATGCTGAACTTTGGCTTAGTGCAGATAACCATCATGGATCATCAGTCTCTCTGGTGTAGGGAGGATTTTTCAGGCTCACTTCAGTATGGAAGAAGTTTCCCGTAGTTCTGAAGTTGGTCACTGCCCTTTTCCAGGTGGCTGTCTAGATATTTCCACAAGAGCAGAGACGTGAAGGTGCAGGATTAGAGAGTGTTGGATACGACTTTCCATGCACTTGGAGCTGTAACTAAAGCAACTGGCTCTTTCTGTAACTTGTGAAACCACCACAGTGACCAGTGGAGGTGGGTCTGGGTCAGGCTTCTGCAGGTCTGGTAGAGCCTGTCTTACTGTCTCCTTGAGTTGCCTTGGATTTTTCCAGGGTTGTTTTGTGCTGTGAAATGTGCAGACCTCTTTCATTTGCTAATCAGACATCGCTGTGTGCCAGCAGGTTGGAAAGTTAAGCAAAATAAATGAGACATCTTTCTATCCAAGCCTGCATCTGGAAGGAAGGTTTTCAGCAAAATAATCACTGGATAAACCTCCTCACTCTTCCAGGCTGACTTCAGATGTTAGCAGAGCACTATGTCTTTGGTGTCTTTTGCCAACTTTCTTCTTCTGTAGATTTTTCATTAAACATGTAAAATGAATTATGGCCTTTCCAAAAAATACATGTTTGAAGGCAATCCCAGATAATATGTTTTAAGGTTAAAATCCACTGAGCCCCCAGAAGTGGTAATCCCTGAAAAGGCAGGGTGTGGGTCTGTCTGCAAACAAAAGAGACTTCTTTTGTGATTTGATAGCAGAGGAGGAACTGAGAATTATAAGATTTATGGAAAAAGGAAAATTATGTGGGCTGATGAACTTGGGTTTGGGGCTTTTACTGAGATTTGGCCTGTTACCCTGATGATTAATGCAGCAGAGTGAGCTTCCTTCTCAGAGCCTGAGCTCATGCTGCATGTGTTTCTCTCACCAAAACAGTGTTGGTTGCTATGAAATCCCCAAACGGCTTTGTCAGTGAATCAGTGTTCTCAGAGCCCTCAGCTATGGGGAGGGTTGCCTGCAGTGATATGAAAAGGCTCTTCATGCAGAAATCAGACACAATGATGCATTTTGAATGCTCCTCCCAAGCTCCTGGAAACAGGCCATGCCAAGATCCTACAGACACTTGTCCCTGGCTCTGCCCACTGCAGAGCAGCCTTGGGGGACGTGGTGCAGCTGCTCTGACAGAGGTGTTGTGTGTGTTTAATAGGAGAGACATCTCTCAGGGCTTGTGAACCTCTTGCCTGCCTGCACCCTGAAAGCCGAGGTGCCTTTGTAAGCTTGGCCTGTGTTATTATAGCAGTAAGTGTGGGATACTGACCCTCTGCATTGAGAGGGGACTGGCAGCACAGCCTGCTGGCCCTTGCCAAGACTTCTCTTGCTGCTGGTAGTGGTGCTGTTTCTGTATCACCCAGCCCTGGCAGGCTCTGATTTCCAGAGCCTCCCCCATGGCTACTCAGCAGTTTCCCATCTCACAGCAAATGGCAGTTATTCCTGGGCACCTCTCCTGGTTTCTTCAGCTCTGCCCCATCTCCCTGCCCTCTCCCAGCTCTCTAGGGGAGCCTGCTCTTCAGTCTGCCCACTTGGAACTGACCCTTTGCTGATTTATTTTAGTGGCCCTTGTGTAGAAACCAGCAAACTGGGGCAGGGCTGGTTCCTTGGAGGTCACTGGCTGTGCTGGGCAGTGTTGCACAAAGACATGTTGATCATTAAAGGCTCCATTACAGCCTGAGCTCTGGGTGTGAGGAATGTATGTGCCTGGCCACCTTTTCATGATTGGAAAAGAGATAAACTGCCCTGTGGGGTGAAAAGCCTTTCTCACTGACTGGTTAGTCACAAAGTCTGACCTTTGTGTGTTGTTTTGCCGCTGTATTTCATTTCCTGGGTGTTTAGTCCCGTTTCTCCCTCTGCAGACCCAGCTCATTCAGATGGTGATATGGATGCTCCAGCACAGGCTCCTGATCCAGCTCCACACCTACGTGTGCCTGATGGTGCCCCCGAACGAGGAGGATCTCCGGGCCCAGGATGAAGACATGCCCTTCACTGCCAGAGTTGGAGGCCGAAGTCTGAGCACCCCCAATGCCCTCAGCTTTGGTTCTCCAAGTATGACCACACTTGTCTCTGCTGTTTTACACTCCAGCTCACTCCTAGAGCTCCCCTGAGCCCTGGCAAGGGCCAGCAGGCCTTGATAACGAGACCACTGCTCTCGCTGGAGTTCTTGCTAATTAGGCCCGGCCCTTCTTAAATTCAGATTGGCCACTGGTGAAAGTCTTAAGGACTAGCAGACCTTGAATTCTTCTTTTTAAAAAGAAGCCCTGCTTTGTAATTTGCCAGGATCTCATTTGGTCATGTGAAAGATTTTTATGAGAGGTACTTCCATTTTTGTTTTTGAAGCAGCTCCCTCCTCCCTTGCTGCTCTCAGCAGTAACCCCCGTGTTCCTCTGGCTGCACCACCATTACTGCCCAAGCTTTGGATTTCAGGAGAGAAAGAAAACTGGGAATTTGTTTCAAACACTGGTTTCTGTGGGCTGTGGAGCCACCTGAGGAGACACAGAGCTGGCTGTTGTTCTCACAAATGATTGATTTCTGTTTATGTCTCCTGCCTTCTTTAATCTCAGTGCCATTCTTCAGGGTGATTGCAGGAAAGCATTTTTTCAAGAGCATGAGTCAGATGCAATGCTGAAATCCCCAAACTTTCCTGCCTGTGCTGTTCTGAGCAGTGTTCTCAGGTTGGGTATGGGGAGAGGTCCTCTGTACAACTTAGAGCTTTACAGAAGTCATGACTTAGGGCAGTAATCTTGGAATGTGAGTCAGATAAGTCTGTGATCTGCTTATTCTGGCTCGCTCACAAGAGGATATTGCTTCTTGGCCTTTTTGCCTGCTCCCACCTTCTGTGCTTGTTAGGCTTTTCATGTTACCACTTCACGGTATTCCAGCAGAGCTGGCTGGGAATTTTCTTGTCAGATGTTTTTTATGGACTGTTTATGGTCTCCAGAAGTAGAGTTTTCCACACAAATTGATGACTTTGTTCAAACATTTGAATTTCCCACTGAGAAAATCGCCGTGTTGTCACAGGACTAATTGCAGATTCACGGGGCATTTGGAGAGCCACTTTCTCTGCTCCACAAATATGAAGGGATTAGTTGGAAAGGCTGCATGGAAATAGCCTGAATTGGTAACCTTTGCATCATTATGCTGAGGAATATAAAGATTGTGTGTTTCTTTCTCTCTCCCAATAGCCAGTAGTGATGACATGACTCTGACAAGCCCTAGCATGGATAATTCCAGTGCTGAGTTGATACCTGGTGGGGACTCCCCCCTGAATAAAAGGATGACGGAGAACCTCCTCGCCAGCTTGTTGGAGCACGAGCGGGAAGCGATCCTGAACGTCCCTGCTGCCCAAAATCCTGAGGATCTTCGCATGTTTGCAAGGTGAGGAGTGGGAATGCAGCTTTACTGGTGTGGACTCAGCCAATCCCATTAGCCTGGGGGTTTGGAGGATACATTCCTTAGGGTTAGTCCCCCTTATATCTATTTCATCTGTGCACAGCAGTTTTTGACAAAAACTAATACATGTGGCACAAGAACACTTGTTAACAGAGTCCTGGGTGTGTGAAGGAGCATCAGGGCCTATGGTTGGACTCCACTGTTTGCCTGCCAGTGTTTCCTGTGTCCACACGTGGCAGACACAAAACTGCACAGCCTGAAAAACCCTTCTGAGCAGGCAAAGTGAAGAAGACCCAGTGATGCTGATGCTGCCCTTTTGTTCATTTTAAGGTTTGTAAACTCCATGCAAACCTAAGACGAGCATGAGACACAGAGCCAGCCTTAAAACCTTTTGCAGAGCTGTCTGTGAACGTTTCAGGGTGTGTTTTGCAGCAGAGAGAGCTCCCTGTGTTAGGTTAATTAGGTTAAAGGCATTAGGGGGTGCAATTAGCAGCACACATTTTGTTGTTACAAATTTCCACACAACAATAACACACACGGTGTGGTTCTGCACGTGGTAAAAGCAGAATGACTTCCTGAGCAGCCATCTGGGAAGCAGGGAAGGAGGGGAGGAAGTGCTTTTTCTTCCTAAGGATTGCAAAACTAAATGGCATCACTGGAATGCAACTTTCACTGGTTTTCATACTTGTGGAGCAGAAAACCACCCGAGGCAAGGGCTGCAGCTGTTCAATACTCCTGGATTCAGTTGGTAATCCCCTGGAAATCTGGTTCTCACCCTGGGATGGATACAGTCAGGTAGCCAAGGGAAACTGCAATAGCAGGAAAATACTTCCCTTGTCTGCAGCAGAGTACAGCTCAGGGACTTTGACAGAGCTCTCAAAGCTTGTGGGTAGTTACTGCTCTCTGAATCACTCGTCTCCATCTTCTGCAACTCTTCAGAGGATATTCTCTGATTGAGAGGCAACATTTTGGCCATTTGAGAACTCTGAAGTGGTTTTTCCATATTACCAGCTAAGTCATTACAAAACCAGTGGGAAAAGAAAGTAAAAACAAAATCATATTTAATGATATATTAAGACAGAATTTGTGGGGGACTCTTTGGACCAGTTCAGTGCCAGTGCAGATTCTTATTTATCCTAGGGAGAGGAAAGCATGTCATGACTGCTCCCCTCTCACTTCCTTCACCTGGGTAAAGCAGCCATGTGAAAAAGCTTTGGAACTGCAGGTGCAGAAAATGGCTCTGATTCCTTAGTGAGAGCAGCCGTTGTGACCAGGCAGCTGAGTGATCTTTCTTAGTTGTGCAGTTTGCTCCTGCACCAGGTTCTTTTGCAGGTCCCCAGGATGGCCTTGCTGAGTCTGAATTTCCAGTGTGCTACAGCTTGAATTGACAAGTGCTCAGGGTGCTCTCAGGAGCAATGAGGAAGGGAGGAGATACAGTAAACAGATGGGTCCTGGGGGCACACAGAAATGTTCCTGCAAGACCCTCTTGGTTACCAGTGGCTTTATGAGGCACCATAACTTGGAGGTTGTGGGTGTATTTCCTCTCTTTTGTGCCATAACCCTCAGAAATGAGTGTCTGGGTAACTCTTTTGCTCTTAGTGAAAGGGCAAAGAGCTGAGGAGAAGCTGCAGTGAAGGAGCTGCTCTCCCTCATTACCCTCATGCAGGTGCTGCACCAGCCCTTCCCCTCCTGAGTTCTGAGGAGCAGCAGCCCAAGGGGGGCTGAGCTCTGGCAAACAGCTCTGCTGGCTCAGCTCAGTACAGGGCTATAAATGCAGAGCCAGTGCCCTAAACATGCTGTGCCTGCCCCTCCACAGGGAGCTGTGTGTGCACACAGAGGGATGGGTTCTTTCCAGCACAGCACTGAAGTTCAGCCCCGTCCATTTTCCTGTGCTGATGCCTGTGAGCCTGTTCCTCCTTACACAGACAGCACAAAGTGCTGCTGCCTGTCCAGGGCTGTGCACAGCCCCTCTCTGCAAGGCACAAACCTCAAGGGAAAACAAGGAACACTGGACTTGGCTCCAGCATTGGCTGTATTAACCCTCCTAACACTGAATGGGAATAGAAATCCGAGTCCTTTCCTTGGGTGCAGCTGGAGGAGGGTTGGCATGTCCTTCCAGAACAAGCTGAAGAAGTGACAAGTTCCTTTTGAGCTAGATGTTGGGTGATGTACACAAAGCATTCCTCACTGCATGCTAAGCACTGCTTTTGAAGAAGTCTGAGCCTTCACTCATGGCTTCTCTCCCAAGCCATGGGTGTGGAGTTGCTTTCAGGATTTATTTTTCTTGCTCTCAGATGGGGAGGTGAGATCCTTCACTCCACTGGGAATGCTCGTTGGCAGCACCAAGCTGTGGACAGTTCTGCTCCATTTCCAGGCAGAGCTGCGGAAGGGACATCTCCTTGGCCAGAAATAAGCTAGTTCTGTTTGAGTGACTAGTCTGAGATAACTGTGGGGGTTTTTAGTGTGCAAGAACACTACAGTGCTGTTACAGGGGCAGCTCTTAAAACCTGAAGAGGGGAGAACAGTGATGGGCTGCGGAAAGCAATGATCTCTCATCACTGCATCTGGATCTGGCCACAGCAGAGACATCTGTGCAGCTTCAGAGGGACTCCAATGCAGTGCCCCTGCCCTGAGAAGTGACATCTTGTGCTCTTTGTGTCCCATAAGTGTTCACTGCCCAAAAAGGTGAAGGCAGTGCCCATCTCCGCTGGAGCTGTGAGCCCCAAGTACAGCTTTGTAGACTCCAGTTGGACTTTTGGGAACAGCTCTTCCCTGGGAGGGTGGTGCAGCCCAGGACAGATTGCCCAAGCACATGGGGGGATCTCCATCTCTGAAGGGTTTGAGCTTGGCTGGAAAAAGCTACAGCATTGGCAGCAATCCTGCTGGAGCAGCATGCTGGACTGGACTTTGGAGGTGTCTTCCAGCTGAGATTTTTGTGATGTTCTTTAATATCCTCCCTAGCTTTTATTGGAGTGGAAAGTATTTCATCTTGACCCATTACAGATCCAAACTTTCTGAATATAGGATGGATTTATTTGTTGGAAAACTGCTCAGTGTGTGTTGCTGTGGAGAACCAGGCTGTACTGTTAGTACAGAATGGGCGAGCACGTGGGGCTGGCACAGGGAGACAATACACAAAACCACTTTGGGAACAGTGGCACAAGTTACAAGATACAAAAATTTCTGTTGGTGCCTCAGGGAACAGCCTGGTTTTGACGCACAAGAAGTTACACTGTCCCTGGGAATGGCCACTTTCAGCCTGAGCAGCAGGAGGAAGCCAGGCAGGTGTTGGTCCTGCAGGGAAAGCATGAGAGGCCCCATCCTGCTGCCATGTGAGAACAGATGGGAATGCTCTGGTGGATACTTGGTGTATTTTAGGGCTGTTTCTGCCTGAGGGCTGTTTGGATGGGTTGGAAAACAGATCATGTCATCTCCACTCAGTTTTACTGTCAGTTGGCATGGAGCTGCACATGGGTAATGGAACACAAGCTGGAGTGCAGTGTGATGTGTAACATGTGTGGATGATATCTGTCTGTGGAGCTGGGCAGGGATTCTGGCATTTGGGCCTGGATGGGTGGGAGTATTGGAGTGACACGTGCAGGATGGCTCTGACATTTGGGAGGGTGGGACGAGAGACTGAGCAGCAAATTTGGGCTGGGATTGACTGTGCAGGGCTGAGCTTATCTGAAGGCTGTAGCATGTGGGTGATATCTGTGCTGTCTCTGTGTAAAGAGAACTGGGACTTTAAGAAGCCAGCATAGTTTGAGCTTGGGTTTTAGAGTTCAGGGGCTTATAACTCCCAGAGCTTCTCTGTGGTGCCTGTCACCAACATTTCCACCTCCCTGTTGTGACTGCTCCACCCAACCCAAGCTGCCCCAATCCTGAGTGAGTTTGGGTTTTGTAACCTGTAGTCACAATGCCCCTTAGTAAAGCCTTTGACACTGTCTCCCATAATATACTCCTGGAAAAGCTGGCTGCCCATGGCTTGGACAGGGGCACTCTGTG
>JAWWLV010000035.1:2933249-2950372 GCA_035041135.1 Platyrinchus mystaceus
TGGGGTTGGATCAAGGGTTGGACTTGATGATCTCGGAGGTCTCTTCCAACCCAGTTAATTCTATGATTCTATGATTAGGCTGCTGTGAGGGAACATTTCCTCGTAATTCCAAAAGCCAGTGTAGGTGCCCAGGCCACTGGTGCAGAGCTGTGACAAAGGGCACTGTAGGCCCAGCTAAGAGACAGCTAAAGCAAATCTGCCACGTCCTGACTTCCCAAGGCTTTCTGGCACTTGTGCCTCTCCACTTTTTCAGGAGTTATAACTACGTTGAAAATTGCCAGTCTTGGGAAATGCCACAGGCTAGGAAACCTCTTGATCTAAGGAGGACCTTGGCAAAGCTCCTGCTTTTCCAGGGGATTTCTGTGCTAGGCATGATTTAATGGTATCATTATTTAATTCATGCAAATGAGGGACACAACCCAAACACCTTCTGATTTGCATCCCACGGGAGAGAACACCTTGGGGGTGGCAGGATGGGCTCCAGGTGTGTGCAGGTGCTTTTGGCCCACGTGCCCCCCTTGCTCTGCTCCCACAGGCTCCTGCACTACTTCCGAGGGCGGCACCACCTGGAGGAGATCATGTACAACGAGAACATGCGGCGCTCGCAGCTGCTGATGCTCTTCGACAAGTTCCGCAGTGTCCTGGTGGTCACCAGCCACGAGGACCCCGTGATTTCCGTCTTTCAGTCCCTCCTGAAGTGACTCTGCTGGTACAGGAAGGGAACCTGCCAAGCTCTCCATGTCTAAAAGATGCCTAAAAACTGAAGGAGGTGATTTCTTGGCACGTGGCACAGAGCAGGTTCTTCCCCTCCTTGAAGTCCCCCCTGCTCCCCGTGGTGACAGCTCTGGGCCTGCTGCAGGACAGCACGTGCCTGCCCAACCGGGATTCCTGCCCTTCCCTGCCCCTGCTCCCCAGGGACTGTGAGAGCAGGACAAGGAGAGTTCCTCTGTGGGGCTGCTGACAGAAGGTCACCTTCGGCTGGACACTGGTGCATCGAAAGTGCTTCCTCTGCTCTCCAAGCACGCCTGCTGGGCCACTCAGCCATGTCCCCACAGCACAGCCTCTGCTCCAGGGCACAGTGGAGCTGGCCTGGATTACAGGGAAATGACCCTGGGCACCGAGGAGTTCTGTTGGATCATTGTTACCTGAGGACATGGACAGGAAGGCAAAGTATCACAAGTAAACAGTTTCATGAATGAGTGACTTGCTCACTGTGCCTCAGCTCATTCTTTCCTCACCCCAGTATCCTGTTCCCAAGTGTCTGAAGTGTCTGTTGGAGCAGAGCTGTCTCCAAGCAGCCTCTGTGCTCCTGGCTTTTGAGGGTTTTGTTTTTTCTGGGGGTGGGAGCTGGGTTGTTGAGCAGGACTGAAATGAGTGGCCAAGCTGCAAGTGCACATGTTCCACACAGCCAGAGGCTGGTGCCAAGGGCTCTCGGGCTTGTCCCACAGTGCTTGTTGTGTCCTGCCATTCTCCTCACCCAAGCATGGCTGTGGATGCTGGGAGCCAGACTGGGATCCTGGCCTGGGTTAAAGCTATCCAGGGAAAAATGAGATAGGGGGCTGTGTTTCCTGGTCTGGTTTGGGACTGCTCCTCCAGCCATGCCAGGACCAGAACAAGAGGTGACAGGAGTTGTGACAGCAGGACTTGTGTCAGCTCAGCCTGGCCTTGTGAGGCCACTGTTCCCACAGCTGCTGCGTGCCCAGGGAAGGGCAGGGAGAGCTTCACCTCTACAGTGGCAGTTTGCAGGGCTTTGCTGTTAAAAGGCTGTCAGGCTCCTCCTGAAGTCCTTCCCTTCCACCCCACAGCAGCTGGAGTTTTCCCCAGGGTTGCAGGCTCCTGGGAGAGCCTCACTTGCCCACACAAACTGGGAGCTTTATCTCACTTACCTACCCAGCTGCAAAGCACTGGGGGAGGTCCAGCAGCTGGGAAAACAAACAGAACCCATTCTGGTCTCCAGGCTGGACACTATAGATGGGTGTAGGTTGGAAGGGGTCTCTGCAAGTTTTTTGTGCAAACCTGTGCTCCAAGGAAAGGTGTCAGATCAGGTCACTCAGCAGCCTGTCCCATGGAGGTGTGAATGTCCCACAGCTTCTCTGGGCCCCTGGTCCAGTGTCTGACCACCCTCACAGTGAACATTTTTTCCACACAGCTAATGAGAATTTCCTGTTTTCCCACTGGTGCCCATTGCCTCTCATCCTGTCTGACAGCAGCCTGGCTCTCTCTTCTCTACACCCTCCCATGAGGCAGTTGCAGACAACAGTAAGATCCCTCGTCTCCTCTCCCAGCTCTCATCCCTTCAGTCTGCCTTGCTGCCATCCCATTTTTTGACTATTCCCCTCTGCTGGGGGCTGGGGCAATGGGAGCAGCACAGCAGCTCAGAGCTGGGAACCTTCTCCACTCACCCACCCTTAATTAAGCCTGGATCCATTGGTAAGGGAGAAAGTGGCCTTCAGTGTCCAAACCCAACATCAGGTCTGGCTGGGAGGCCCAGTCTGCCCTGCAAATAAGTTCCACCTTGCCCCATTCATTGTGACAAAGTACATTTATTGTTAAAAACCCCCAACCCCTGTATCTGCCACGACACAGCCTGAGGTCCTTGTTCAGAGCACAGCTCAAGTCCTGGTTGGTGGCACCCTTGCAAGACTTGTCAGCTGCAAGACAAGTGTCCCCTTGCTGCCGTCTCTCTCTCCGTTTTCTTGTCTAAAACACTCACAAATCTGTTCCCTCGTAAATAAAACCGGAGTGGTTTCTGTGCCCACTCGCCCCTGTTGCCAATGCCAATCCTCGTGGTGGCCACCACGTCCTGCTCCCCAGGCAGGTCCTGTCCAGGCACCATCCAGATGTCGGTGTCCTGTGTCAGGTCCCTCTGGTCAAAAGCCTTGTCGATGCCAAACGCCTGGCAGAGCCTGGAGGGCCCATTGCAGAGCTGCCAGTCCTTGAGCAGCTTGGTGGGGGCTTTCCTGGAGCTCCTGCGCAGCTCCCTCATGGCATCCAGGCCCTGGAGAGGCTCCAGGGAGCGCAGCAGCACTGCAGCCCCTTCCCCTGTGCGGGACAAGAATAGGGTGTCAGTGCAGGATGGTGGTTGGAAACTCCTCAGCCTTCAGCCCTCAGCAGGGCTCAGCTCCCCACGGAGCAGGGAACTGCCTGCAGCTCCTGCCCTTTGCTCCAAGTGCCAGCCTCTGGAATCAGCCACTGACCCGTGGGCAGTGCCCTCCCCTGCCTCCTCCCACTGTCCCACAGCTCTGTGCTCTTCATTCTGCTTTGCTCTTCCCAGCCCCACCTGATGTTACCAAGTCTTGCTACTGAGACTTGCCAGAGGGCAAGAGGTTTTCTTTTGTCAGCACAATGTTCAGGAATAAATACACATATGGTTCAGTTTTGGCACAGTTACCCAACGCTGCTCCCAAACGCAGTGGATTTCTAATAAACTCTGATTACAAGAATTCCAGCTAATAAAGGAGAGGAGGAATGAGTCTGGATGCTGCCAGCAGAAAGAGGCAGCTTGCAGAGTTAGGCTGGACAAAGAGAAACCTGGGAATGAGCTGCAGGCACTGGGAGCAGCTGCTGCTGAGGGAGCCTGGGCTGCAGGTGGTACCATTCCAAACTCCCGCGGAGGTGTGACAGGCCTTAGGTAACTACATGGAGTGATCCAAGCCCTTGTGCCAGGGCAGCTCTCCCAAGGCAGGGACCCGGGGCAGGACAGGCTCCACAGTGTGGCTGTGGATGCACAGCCCTGGGAGCAGCACTCCAGCAGAGATGACAAGAACTGAGGAAAACTGACAGAGTCTCTTCTCAGACGTCATCTGCCACCCTGCCAGGGGCCTTAGGGAAACTCCTGCCCTCCCAGCTGCTGCAGCCAGCTGCCTTCCCTGGTTTTGGTGGCAGTAAAGCAAAGATGCAGCTCTGAGCAGACATTCCCTGGGACAAGGATCTCCAGCCTAAGAGGGACATATACACTTTCTTGGTATTTTCCAGTGGACAGCAGGGAGGTCTTCTCCTGACCCTGAGTGGGTGAGGAGAGTGCCTGGCACAGCCTGTGCTGCCCCACACAGCTCTCCTCGTGCCGGGGCCGCCCACGGCATTCCTGCCGCAGCATCCGCCTGCTCCAAAAGAATCCCTGATCCCTCTCCAGCCTGGAACATCTGGAGCCCTGCTCATGCCTGGCACAAGCTTTTCTTGTGGGCACTGACAGATCCCTAAGGACCTGTGATTTCCAAAAATAGAATCCCTCTCGTACTTTGTACAAATCCCACACTAAATTACCCTGCTGGGCTCCCAGGGAGGACCTGGGTTCTGGCTCTGGAGGTGGTGTCTGTTGCCCTAAACGTTCTCTGAGCCCCTGCTGCCCCCAGTGCAGCCTGAAGTCAACAGCCTGATTTCCAGCAGCTGCCAGCAATCTGTTCCCAGGCACTCCCTTCTCCAAGGAGCGGATTGATGCTAATCTGGCAGCCAAAAGCCGCTTCCCTGGACTACAGTGATTTAGAGCTCAAAGGTCATTTTAGATTTTTAAGAACATGTTCCATGTCCTAATTCTGCTTTTTATCCATGCACAAAGAAACATCTTTCACATCATGTTGCTGCTTCACTTGCCAGGAACAACTCTGTGATTCTGAACAATCACTAATTACACTACTTGCTTTCATCCATCACAAATGCAAGTGGAAACTGTGGTCACACTTGAACTGAACCAAGTCCTTGGGAGTTCATGTGAAGAGAGACAAGCACTTGGAGAAACTGCAGGTGCTCCCAGAACATCCCAGAGCCCTGGGAGGGGGTACCAGGCATTTCTGTCTCTGGCTGCTCTTTCTGCATTCCCACCTGGAAGTTTCCATGCTCTTTCCAGCTGTGTGCAGCTGACACCATGCACTGCCCAGTCAGCAGCCCCCGAGTGTGACAGCAGCTCCCCAAGAGCTTTGGGAAGAGGTGGAGACAGCAGGCAGGACAGGAGTGCAGGCATGCCACAATGAGCCTTCTTTGCCCCCATGCCCCTGAGTCCTCCTGAACATACTTCCATATCAGAAATTCTATTTTAACTCCCAAAAAATAGCTGAATCCTTGCAACTCAACTCCTGCCTGCCAGAGTGCTTCAGCCTGCCCTCCTCCCCCTGCCAGCCTGCAGCACTTCGCTCTCAGGGCTCACCTGGCCCACACCGATGTGGCCCCGACACACCAGGGGCAGCAGGGCCAGTTGGAGATGCCCAAGAGTCACTCCATATAATGAGCAGCATTCAGATTTAACAACAGCACAGAGGCCAAGTCTCTCCCCAAGCAGCCAGAAATCATAAAATGATAGTGAAGTCCCACTCCCCCGCTGTGCAGCTTCCTGCTCCTTCCCTGAAACAGCTCCAGCTCCCACTTGGAAACAGCTCTTGGCCACTGGAGAGAAGACAATTTTCTCCTCTCTTCACCCCTGTGACTCACTGCTCCCAAAACACTTCCTTCAAAGTCCCAGTCTAGGATCTGAAAGGCAGGGAGAAGCACATGCAGTGTGACCCTGGGCTGAGCATCACTGGGCTCTCGATTTTACAAGCTGCTCTTTCAGATCTGGCAGCAAAACGCACACCTTGGCACATTCCAGAGAAACAAATCACAGCTCAGTCAAAGAGAAGAATGACTGGCATTTATCCTCTTCCCGAGGCAAGGGAAGCCCAATATCCCTCTTATCTCTAGGGAAAGCTCTTTGTACCAAGATTATTGTGCTGCTCAGGATATACTGTAGGATTCATGCACACTAAAAGACATTGGTTATATTTTTTCTATAAGCTCTTCTCCTCTATCATCCATGATTTCTCCAACGGTAGTGATGCCTGCTATGGCTTCAGGCAGTTGCAGTATTTTACTCAGTGATGGGAAGACCTCTCACAGTGCAATCCCACATGATGTAGCTTTATCTAGTGACACGCATGAAGATTTCCCCTTCCTCAGTGACAAAAAATATTGGAACCCACCCCTCAACTCATGGTTTTATGAACACAGTGCTGCTGGGGACACACTTTTCCTATCCCTCAGTGATTGCTGAGCCTGAACTCAAGCATAAACCAATACAGCAAACAGAGGGAAAGGTTTATTGCACCTGGAGTTAAACCAGACAATGCTACGAGGCTGTGTATCCAAACAAGTGATCTCTGAAGAGCCAGAGTCTCATGAGCCAAACTCTCCACCCTAGACAAGCTCAGCAGAGGGAAGCAAGGAGGAGCAGCATGGAAAGCTTGGTCCATCTCGGAGAGGCTGAAGATCCTGGGCTAGTCAGGGACCAAGGCAGCCCCAGCATGATTCAAGTCAGTGTTAAAATACTTCTTAAAGCAAACTCTGCTGCAACTGCCCCGTTCCTGCTGCCTGCCTGGTCCCAGCAGGGTGTGTGTGGGACAGCCCCACAGTGTCTGTGCCAGGAGGGCAGGCACAGGCAGCACAGGGACAGTGCAGCATTCCCACTGCTCCCAGTGCCAGGACCCATTATCCTGGCAGCTCCAAATCCATGCTGTGGTCACTCCGCAGGAGCCTGAGGAGCTGCAGGGCAGCAGCCACTGCCAGTGCCTCAGGACACACTGGTTCTCCCAGCTGTTTGCCTTCAGAGTGTGCTCTGTGCTGTGAAGGATGACCAAGCTATGCCACAACAGACAGGAGGTTGCCAATGTTTCCTTGTGTTTTCTGCACAGCCAGATCCAAACCAGTTTCCAAGATCTGTCCCATATCCAGAGAATGCAATATTTTTCCCTTCTACCCAGGTGCCACCACAAAGACAACTTCCTCAATCCTTCCTCAGACAAAACAACAGGACAACTAAACAACTCCTTGTGCATCTGAGAAAGGCATCTTGAGTATTCCTCCCCAGAGTCCTTCTGTCATCACATCTGCACAGGGACACACACACAGGAGTAGTTCTTACTTGTGTAACAAGTGCACAGCCACAGTATTTACTGCAGTGCCCTGACAGAGCTGGCAGTGCCAGCTGTGCCTGGTGTCAGAGGAGCTGCATGTGTAACAGGCTGACAGGGAGGGAGTTTGTGACAAAAAACCCAAGGAATTCCATCACCACAGTGAGCTCTTTAACTGATTTGCTACAAAACTAAACACAGGTATACAAGGAAAAATTTCCCAAAGTATCTATTTCAAAGAAATCTTTCTAGAATTCAAAGGGTAAATGCATTTCTTAATAAAAATTATTATTCCTAATATTTCAAACACTGACTAATGAACCATCTGCTTTCATTATCTGAACAGATTTGGCAGAGCCAATGTAATGAAATTCACATGTGTTCATCCCCCAGACTCCAGACCTTCACTTGGAAAGTCAGGCTCTTCCCCTACAGTAAAACCCCGCACTGTTTTCCTGCTTGGCTCCTGTCCAAAGGCCAAAACCTGAGGATTAATGGTCACTCTTACACTTCCTTTCCACTTAGGAATATATAAGCTGTGGAGTTCTTTAACCTTGATCTTCAAAATGGTGAAAAAGAAAGTAAATTGGGTTTGAGATTTTTTTCTAAAATAGTGGGTATTTACCCAGGAAATACCTGCTGCCATTTCAAGGTGTCTCATTAAGAAGCAGCTTTATTGCAAAGCAAATACTGTCATTCTTGCAGGAGTAACACTTGCATGTTAAGAGGAGCTGTAGAAGGACAGTCTCAGTAACTTCCAGAATAATTTGATTAGAGCCTGATTATTATATCTTGAGAATAATAAAAGAAGATTGAAGGTTCTGTAATAGTCTGAGTATTTTGATTTGAGTGGGGGTTTTTTGGTTTTAAGATACAGCAAAGCAGCTAAAATGCTCCTACACTGACTCCTTGCTTAAGCTTAGGACATCTCAGACTGTTTTGTTTTCCCCAACATTTAAAGCCTCTGAAGATAAAGGCAGGAGACAGGGGAGTTTCTTGTCATGAGAACAGACACCAAGATTTAGGCTGTCATTAATGACTCCACATATTTCCTCTACATCAGCACTTTTGAGGAACAAGGTTCACTGAATCACAGGAATGAGGCAGCTCCCCAGGTCATCAAAACTGAAAGCTCCATCCTCTCCAGTTCTTAGTCTTTATTTGTGTGCCTGACCAGCTCCCAGAGCTCACAGCTGGGACCAAACTGGAGATGGGCCTATCCACAGGTACATCCTGCTCCCAGTGGCAAAGCCCAGGTCCCAAGGAGAGATCCTGACAGCAAGTCACTGATTTCATGGAGCCCACAGGGTCACTGCAGCACCACAAGTGCAGCTTGAAATGCCAGCCCTGTCCTGCAGGCACTGAATGTCTCTCAGGCCCAGCTTACCTTGGCTGGACACATTCACACAGAAGTAGATGCCGTAGATCTGGTACACGTACAGCGTTCCTGGTTTCATGAACATGGCCGCGTTCCGCTGAGTTTGCTTCCCACCTTTCGAGTGGGAAGCTTCATCCTCCCCACCCAGATAAGCTTCTGTTTCAACAATCCTGCCCCAGAGCTCTCTGCCATCAGGAAGTTTGCGAACTAAAATCTGAAAAGAGAGGTCAGAGTGCATCAGTTTGCAGCCCTCTGTGCAAAACAACCAGAGGAGGAGCTGTGGAAACAAAGAAGTAGGAAAAAAAAGGAGCTGGTGGTGCTAAATACTCTCCTCTCCATGCGCCACTGTCTGTAAGCTAACGCCAACTTCTTCCACTGTTGAGGCCACAGCCCAGTACAAAGAATTCCTACCTGTCATTCACCCCACAAAGTGCCTGGAGTGTCTAGATGTGGCACTATCATAAGAACCAATTTATGATCCTGCATCCCACAGAGTTGCTTTTGTGGTTATTTTCTGTATTCTCCATCAGGTTTAAGGCAAAAAAGCACCACTGGTACCAACCTCGAAGCATCCTGAATGTATAATCTCTAGATCAGAAGAAATATGACAGTGGCACAATTAAATAACTGCTATGATTAGACAGTTTCTCTCCCTAGAGATGTTTCAAACAAGTTTCAGTCCCTTATTACAGAGATAATCAGCAGCAGGGTGAGCATCACTCTCCTATTTCTGTGCTTGCTGTGCCACAGAGAGGGGCAGTGCAGGAGAGCTGGGAATTGGCTCCAGGCAGACAACAACAGATCTTTGTTATTACAGTGTGTTCCTTGCTGCTGGTACCTCCTTAAATAAAACAAAGCAGATGCAACGGAAACAAAACATGACAGTGAAAAGATCCTCTTTCAAAATAAAACAACCACTAAACTTTCTACAAAGGTTTTTGTGGTTTGACCTGGTTTCTAAGCTTTGTATTTTACTTAATGTGTACGGAATACTGTAGCACAGCCTTGTTTAGGCAACAGCTCTCAGTTTAATTAAGATGACATTCAGCACTTCCATACTGGCAAACCAGCCATTCAAAAATGACCTTCAGGGAACAAAGCTTAATTCCTAACACATGTCTGTGCTGGATGGCTGATGGAGATATTGATCTGATCCAGTATGGATGCTCCAGAGCTCAGTTTCCAGTGCTGCAGCTCTGGTCTATCACAGTTGCCCTACAGCACTGGTCAAACTGTTGAAAATAATCAATTTATTTTGTTTAGGAAAAATGCAGTGACTTCAGAAGCAACTGCCTGTGAACACCCCAAAGGCAGAGCCCTGTGGCCACATTTCTCTCTCAGTATGATGAAATGCAGTGGTGAAGTTATAACTTTAACTTAATTTCCCTGACTCTTCAGACACACCAAATATTCACAGTTAAAAAATGGTGATCATTCCCAACACCTCACAGTGAACTATTTCACAGAGGTTTTTATTTCTCATTGAGGATGTATCTTGATGTTCATTTACTGCATGGAACTTTTGGGGTATTTTTTTTTTGTTTCCAGCAACTCAGGTATCAGGAAGGTAAGCAAGATTACTACACCAGGTGTATATTAAATTTGGCAGAGTGAAGATAATGAACGGCACATTAAATTACCTTTATTGTTATCACTCTAAGAAAATGAGAGAACAGACTGGGTCATGGGAAACTGAGGGTTACACTTTAAAGAAAAGGCAAAATTAAGACAGAAATCCCCTGACTTGTAATTCTAGGACTAAAAGGAAAAATACAGAATTAGGACTCAAACATCATCTGCCTGGGTAACTGAATGCATGAGGATGTCAGAGTCATTCAAACAACAAAAATGCATCAGTAATGGGAGGATTCAGGAATCCTTAGGCAGACCAGGACATGGGTTATGTTTCCTTAGACACCATCAGATGCTTTTCAAGAGCGAGTGATCAGGGCTTTCACAAGACAAGACTCAACTCTCAAACCCATCCAGAGCAAAACACAAAGTATCCCCCAAAGACTTATCCCCGACAAACAACTTTGTATCATGACCATGAAGGATGAAGTTCAGTGTCTTTTAACAAGCATTAAGGTCCAAAAATAATCTACCAGAGTTCTGCTTAACCGGAAAAAGAGGAAACTACGGAAAGCGAAGAAGATCGTTGGGAAGAACTGAAGAGGCAGCCAAAGGTTAAGGCTGGAAAGGCAAACCTCCAGCAGGGTGTCTGTAAAGACACATGGAGCACCAGAGAGAGTAAAGCAGAGCAGAGAGAAACCCAGCAGGGTTAAAAAGCAAAGCAAAGGTGTCAATTATAGGCATGACGATATCCTTAGGAAATAAGAAAAGGCCAGACATGGCAAACCAGGCCAAAACCAACAGTGTGTGCAACAAATTCCTGAAGTTATCTACACCCATGAGAACCCAGAGAGTCTGCTCACCCTGCAGACAATGAAGGTATAAAAAAGACTCAGAGAAGATAAGACCAGAGCAGTGAAACTAAACACAGTTGTGTTTAGAAGGTCCCAGACTGGAACTTTTTCTAGGGAAAACACTGGAAGAACTCCCTCCTGTGGAAACAGCAGGAGAGGTTTCTGAAGGGCTCACTAAGCAGAAGAGACATGTTTAATCTCCACCACTCTGATTTCCAAAGGCCTCCTGCAACAAGGTCCAAAGATTCCTCAAAGTTCTGCAGTGGGATAAGGGAGGTCCCTGTATGACCTGGAAACTCAGAAACAAAAGATGGGAATGGCAATATTTGGAGTGAAGAGAGTTGAACTGTGGGACTGTGAAATCCTTGGCATCACAAGACAGAAAATGGAGGCACAGGAGATGTTGCTGATTGCAAAGCATTACTTTGCACTGGGCCAAGCAAGAGCCAGAAACAGATAAAGCAATACCTGAAAGGAAAATAATGGGCCTGAAACAACCTTCAAACCACAAAGTACATTACAGCAAACAGAAAAAAAGGGAGGAAAAGTCCACAAGAAACCAATTCTAAAACGTGACAGTAAACAAAACCTGGAAAACTACTCCTCTGACTTCATCCAAAATAGATTTGGCTACTAGTCTTTAAATTCCACTGCACTTAACAAGAGAGGGAATGAGAGCTGTACTCCTAAAATAGCCAAGCCCAGGAGTCAGATGGCAGAAAAAGAACTTCATCCTTTTACACTAAGTTATTAGCTAGCACATACTCCATTATTCCAGCAGCAATCTCAGCATTAATGTCTTACCTGTCCCAGAAAGGACTTGGCCAGATTAACACAGGGCTGGTTGAAAAAGTCTGCTTCCAGCAGATTTCTGCTTCCAGAATTTTTTTTCTCTGTCACAAAATATTTGCTGCTTTTTGGAGAACAATCTCCACCAGTTGTAGTGCTCAGGTTCTCCAGGGCATCAATCTGAGGGAAGCTGGAGTTGCTTTGAAGAGCACTTAACTGAGCCAACAGTTTTCTTTTTCTTGGCATAGCTCTAAATATAAAATATTTAGATTTAGATATTTAGAAAAATATAAAGATAATTAGAAATATAAAGCTTATTTAAAAGTTTCCACAAACTGCTGCTTTTATGCTTCTCTCCATCACCCTGAATGTGAAATCTACAGCTCCTTGGATAACCTGTGCAAACTACAGAAGCAGGTGACAAATTTAGCTGTGTTTACACCAGGCTGGGCAAATATTGGGCTCTACTGATAAGCAAACAGAACATGGCAGTTTGAGTATTCATCTTCTAAGGACTGCAGATAAAAAAGCAACTCTGCTCCACTTAGCACTGGAAATAAGTTTGCTGTTAGGTTAGAAAACTGAGAAATTGAAAGCAAAGGTGAACCAGTGCTATGTGCTTTTTTAACTCAAACTAATGTAATCTTTTAAGCAGACAGGAAAAAATAGAAAACGACCACTTCAGAAACTGTGCTGCCTCAGAAAGTCCAGAAGTTGTGTATCAATGTTTTTAAGCAGTAAGGTAGCCAGATCAGAATCTAAAACTGCACAGGACACAGAACATTTGAGCTGGGAGCTGCACCATTTACAGTCATGAACGTGTTCATCATGCTGTTGAAATGTTTCTGTAGAACCTCCAAAAGTAAGCTTTAAATTCAACCTACCAGAAGGATGAAGAGCAGCCTGTGTTCCACTCAACAGGATGCACTTGAGGCAACTACATAATTCAAAATTCTTCTTCTAGTTTGTCTATGCCAGCTCCACAAATCTAATGTTTCTTTTTCAGTGCTTCACTCCTACCTGTAGAACAGGAAAAAACTTATTTATTCAGTGTACAAAGCACTTTGAAATATGCTAGGAGATTGTGGAGCTGGAGATATGATACCAACAGTGTATCACTGACTCAAACTCCAGAACAATCTGCAGTTTTCTGTTGGTCCAGCAAAACACCATCTCCCAGCTGGGCAGTGTTGGAGGTGCTCTTTAGCCTCTGTTATACAAAACCCATGAAAGCAGTGGGGAATGCACTGAATGAATCCACAGAAAGCTGAAACCAAACTTTTAAAACTCCCCCAGTGGCACTAAATTTGGAAAGAGTCAGCCTTGGAGAAAGGACTTTGCAATGGGAATGAAAAGACAAGAGGTTTTAGAAGATGCCTCGTGGGTTCTGAAATTCATCCACATGTAGATGGAAGGGAAAAAAAGCAGAGGTTCAACATCATGCAGAATTAAAAATGGAGAAAGAACCCTACACACAGCTCAGCCTGACAGGGAAGTACACACGTAAATAATTAGCTGTTGTCACTCATTTTTCACCAGAACATCACTTTTTAAAAATGACCACAAAAACTTCCACCATCAAACCTAATCTTTATCTTGCTCTGATGATTTTCACAATGAAAGATCCACCAGCAACAGTTTCCCCGAACTACAGTGAAACATATTTGGCATTGCTACACTCTGAATCACCAGTGCCAATTCCCCAATAGTGTTATGTTTCACTTCAGAAGAATCCAGACACAAACATATAAAAATAGGCAGCAAAAAAAAAAAAAAATCACATTGGCATGACTGGCAGAGAGGTGGGACGGCTTTCTTTTTTTTTTTTTTTTTTCCTGAATTCTAATTCTTTATTTCAGTAATTCAGTGGTGTTAGAGACTTGCTATAGAACAGCCAGCTTCATGCCAGGTACTCTGCTCTGAACTCTGGCTTTCACCTGGTGGGAATTCTTTAAAATGTTGCTAAAATTCAGCAGCCTGCCTCAGACAAAACTGCCTGGTGGCCTTTGGCAGAAGAGTCTTGTTGAGGAGAAGGATAAGAATAGGGGAAAGTGTTGCAGGAAGGAAGGGCTCTTCACACATCTCCATATCAGACTGACCCTCTGAAACACTCTGTCAAGGGAATGCTTCCCACTGAAGACAAAACCTCCAGACTTCTCTGACAGTATTAACTGGAACTTCCAGCTCATCAGCCACAGATAAAGACACGCTGCAAACATGGCTGGTTTGAGTGGAGCATTAACTCACTTGGCAATTTGTGCTCTTATGGAATGAGACACCAGAAACAGGATCTGAGCTGCCTGGCACCTACTGCATTTCCAATTAAATGATTCTTAAAAGCTGCAAGGGCTCTCATGCACATGTTCCACCAGCAGCCTCAGGGCACTTGTAACTCCACTGCTGAGGGCTGATCCTACACACATCTCGGCACCTTCAACTCTAGTTGGAAGCAGCAGCAGGAAAATGCCTCATAGCCAGGAGAAATGGGTCACATACAGAAGTGGGGCTGCCGAATGAGGGGTCTGCAGTATCATCTCAGAATCCAAAAAACCCCCAGTCTACCCTGTCTCCCTGCTAATTTATGAAGATATGAAAGATATGAAACAGAAAACCCGATGCCTCAAAGCCCACCTATGCCTTCTGTGAAGGATTTTGCTTGAATATCCAAATCCCTTCTTGCCTAGGAGAAAACACACTGTAAAAGACCACTTACCATGCAGCCAAGCCCTGTGCATTTGGGAATAAAGAGACATCACCTACTCACATCTGAGTCCACAGACAAATCCTGCAACTTTACTTTTCATTTTTATCTAGATTTTCTTGCTTGTGTAGTAAACAAATTCCACTTCTGGGCCTCAAATAACCAGCTGTGGATTTAATCACTTCTTACTAATCCTGCTGTAACCAAACTAACCACAAGTTTTTAAGCACATGTGTGTTCACATGTACCAAAAAAAAAAAAAGTATGGAAGTCAGAAAAGGAAGTTCAAGAGCTGACTCAGTTCTGCACAGGTGCCTGGAGTGTTCAGGGCTGCTGGGCTTATTTCAGGCTCAGGACCCTGCAAGCCAGAATCAGAGAGACACTGAAAATCTGTGTAAAGCACAGCTCAGCAGCAGATATACCCTGGAGTCAAGGCACAGCAGAGCCTACAAAGACTTCTTTTAATCTTTCTAACAAGACTGCATTCGAAGGCATTTTCTTAGGTATTTAATGACCTTTCACTAAAAGGAGGTAAAAAAATAAAATCCCAGCAGCAATTTGCTTGTACTTCTGGCTCACAGGTCCAAATACCCTCAAAACCTTCCTCAGGCACATCCATCTTCCTGACAGCAGGATGAAGAGGTGCACATAAAACACTGCCACTTCTGGAGAGACGATTCCTCACACCAATTCCCAGCTGCATGGATTTTAAGTGGGAATACATGACCAGTCAATGCTGGGTCAGACCAAAGGACATCTCTCCCTGAATCCTGCTCTCCCGCACAGGTCAAAAGCAGGAGCCTGGGGAAGAACAGAAGGAGCACACAGTGTTTCTCCACACATCCTCCACACCTCTAGACTGGAACCTTCTGAGCCAGGTACAGTGTTTGTGTGCTCAGTAACTGTGAGCTTATGCATTCCTCCCTGAGCCTCTACAAAACAACACAGATGGAGCAAGAAAACTTCACAGAATTAGTTATTACCGCTCCAAAAACTCACTCATTTTGTGTGTAGAATTAGCACTGCTCCCCACCCACATAAATTACTTTACACCTGCAACTCATCACCCCCAGCCCTCTGCTTTATCACCTCAAATAAAGTAAAGCCAGCTGGATTTTTCCAGGTCCTTTACAAACCATCCTGTGGCACCCCAATGGTGACCTCCAGCCACCACCAGAGCTGCCCATTTACTCACATCCTCTTTCCTATCTTTGCCAGAACTATTTATGACAGGGAACTCCCTTGTTATATCAAGGGCTGCTCAGGTGAGGTCTTCTGTTTAAGCTTCCTGAAATCTGAGTACAGACTGTAAGCCAGACCTCTCAACATGTTTATTCAGACCTGAAGTGAATTCCAACATTTTTTTTAAGGTGTGACTTTTAACCCACGTTGACTTTTCCCCCTAGATAATATTTATGCAGCTGTCCCATAACCCTACCTTGCTATATTTTCTACTAATTCACTTGGTGGTCAAACTTCCAGGTCTGCAGTCCATGGATTTTTCCCTAGAACCCTCTTTAAAAACTAGTGACACATTTGCTGCTGAGACCATCGTTACCAACACTGTCCCTGGGAGCTTCACCTGGTTTGGCAATTTATTCCTGCCTGTTTCTGTCAGTTGGGCAACTTATTCCTGCCTGTTATTCCTGCCTATTTGTTCCATAACCTCTTACACAGACACTTCATTTTAAGCCAAATCCCTCAGTGAGTTCCTGTCTAGTCTACCCTATTAGCAAGCAGAAGTAAGTTAATAATGTACAGTTTCCTGGACAACAGTGTGAGATGCAGGAAAAAAAAACCCTGAAATAAGAGGCAGGAGTGGATATAACAACAGAGTCAAATTCTCCGGGAAAAAAAACAGCCTTGAAAGAAGGGTGCAGGTAGGAGCTAACATAAGAAATATAAACATTAAATCAATTTCTCCACAGACAGATTTTGACACTATGTGCAATTCTAACACCTCAAAATTATGCCGAAATGGATGCTTTTATTCACCTTACTGAGTGCTGGGGATCTCATTTCCCACAAGACATCCTTGCAATTCCACTCCTCGCTCCCGCTGCCTTACCGAGCATCTCGAGCCTTTTTGGAACGAAATTCACCCTTCTGTAAAGAACAAGGAAACGTAAAAACGAGGGATGACGAATAACCTAGACTAAAAGCTTTCACAGCACAGTTACGCTCCGTTTTGGTCGAGGACTCTCGTGATTTGGATGGGAACCAAGGAGGGGAGGGGGTGGACAGAGGGGGAGGCCCCGGCAGTGCTCGGCAAGGCCGGCCGGGCCCATCCGGCGGTGGCGGGGCCGCCGCCGGGCCCGAGCGCTGGGAGCTCGAGCTCCCTCAGCCGCCATCCGGGGCTATTCCCGGCTATTCCCGGCTATTCCCGGCCATCCCCGGCCGTTCCCGGGCCCCCCTCACGCACCTGCCGGGCCCGTTCCCGCCGCGCACGGGGCGCGCGCAGCCCCTGCCGCGGCCCCGCGGAAACCCCGGAGCGGCGTGAGGGGAGGGCCGGGCGGGGAGGCGGGGCGGGCTCGGCTGAGGCGGCCGAGCTGCCGGTGCGGGGATCGCTCTGCTGCCGGTCCGCGGACCTTTCCTTTCGTCGTGCGTCTTGTTTTCTGGAGCACAGACCCTCTGCAAACAGTGTCTGAACTCCCCCTGGTTTTCGCGTGCTCCTCGCTGCTTCATGTTAGTCGTTAATTCGTCAGTATTCGTGAAAGGCTGAGGGAATTGGGGGTGTTCAGCCTGGAGGAGGCTCAGGGAGATCTTAGAACACCATCCAGTGCCTAAAGGGGCTCCAAGAGAGCTGGAGAGGGACTTTGGACAAGGGTCTGGAGTGACGGGACCAGGGGGAATGGCTTCCCACTGCCAGAGTGCAGGGTTAGATGGGATATTGGGAAGAAATCCTTCCCTGTGTGGGGCCCCGGCACAGGTTGCCCAGAGAAGCTGTGGCTGCC
>JAWWLV010000035.1:2950472-3021211 GCA_035041135.1 Platyrinchus mystaceus
GTTAGATGGGATATTGGGAAGAAATCCTTCCCTGTGTGGGGCCCCGGCACAGGTTGCCCAGAGAAGCTGTGGCTGCCCCATCCCTGGAAGTGTCCAAGGCCAGGTTGGACGGGACTTGGGGCAACCTGGGCTAGTGGAAGGTGTCCCTGCCCACGGCAAGGGATGGAATGAGATGATCTTAAAAGTCCCTTCCAACCCAAACCATTCTGTGGTTCTCCCCAGAAAAGTAAAGGGGTGAATACACATTCTGATGAACAAGTATGGTCACAAGCTGGCTTTGTAGGGAGCTACATTAATTATTCCCTCAGTTTCCCAAATAACAACTATCTGGCCTGCAGAAAAAAATTCTTGGCTTCAGCTTTTATCCAGATGGAGCATATGGACAAAATGGGGTCAAAAATATGTTTTTTCCTCACAACATTCTGGGGGCAGGCAGTTGGGGGCATTGATTCATAAACAAGTGTTTGCACAAAGGATATGATGGAAAGTCTGATGGATCAGAATGGATTTATTCCCGTTTTCTGTAATAAAATACTCCAGAACAGCTCCAGCTAGGAACCAGCAATGCAGAGAATGAGCCCTTACTGTCTACCCCTTTTGTGAATTTGGAAGGAAGAAGGATAAGTTACTTTACAGACTATTATTTTAGGAGACACTGACAGCTTTGGAGGTGCAGCCAGGTGTATGAGTGGCTAAAGGTGTTCTTATGGAAGCAGAAATGGGGGCCAGCAGTCCAGCTATGAGTTCAAATGTGAGCAAGCTGGATAAAAAGCTTTGGCATTCCTGTAAACCCTGAACTGAGCCTGGAATTACCAAATTTTACTATGCCAGTTTAATAGGAAGATGTAAAAAAATACCCGAACCAACCATGAATGGAGCAAACACGGAGTCTGTAACACAATATTCATTCTTTTTGACCACGAAAAGACAGCTGATGTACTTTGGAGCCCAAAGAAACACACCAAGAATGCACTGAGAAGCCCTTAAATCATCACTGTAAAGCACGATAGTGCTGCTACTGTTGTGGTGTAAAAAAAAAAGGGAAGAAAACATGCAGAAATCGTAAAGTTATTGATGCTGGAGATCTCTGTATGATGGTTTAGTTAAAATGAATAAAAATAAGCTCACAAGAGGGAGGATTCCCTGGAGAGACATTACCTGCTGGCAGCACATATGGATTTAGCTCCAGTCTGAAAGGAGCCGTTTGTGTATCAGCAAAGATGACAAGAGTTTTTAGCAATGATTAACAGTGTTGACTGAGTGCCTCCGAAAGAGCATCAAGGAATTCCCGACTTGCACGGTTCACATCCCAATTTTAATGTGGTATTAATATAAGAGAGGAAGACCTAGAAAGCGCGTGAAAAGGAAGACAAAAAAATAATCAAACATCAAACTGGCCTTTCAGCGAATTATGAAACTTAAAGGAGAAACTGAGCAAGAATAGGAGTTGTGGGAAGGACTTCCTGGGGTCAGACTAGTTCAGCTCTGCAGACTTTCTCCTGTGGGAGTCTGTGGGACTGGCACTCTCGGGAATGGTGGCTTTGACAGCAGATCTGTTTCATGCCTAAAGGAAGTATTTAAAGCTTTTAGCACCTGAGGAATGCAAATTGCTCCAAGCTACAGCATATGCCGTGTTCTTCATTTGTCTGATAACTTCACTGTTACAGAACCAGCAACTAAAATAGCCTCCTGTGAAAGCTGATCTGTTTCAGAAGATTAAAGTTCCCCTCCCTGCAGGGCAAAGACTTTTCAATGTGATAGGAATGACTTGGAATCCATGGTTGGACAATCTGGCTGGCGCAGACCGCGGGGTCTGTGGCACAATGGACGCACAGAGCACGCGGAGCTTTTCTTGGAGCCAGAACTGTTTGCCAGGTGGTTCCCTACGGCTCTCAGGCTGTGCAGGCTGCAGAGTTACCATCCTGTTACAGCGAGGACAGCACATCAGCACGGATAAAGCAGAAGGGGCAGATTTTCAAGTTTTCTCTTTGTAAGGTGCCAAATGGAGCTTCAGCAGTGTCTGCTGAAAGCCTCCTCTGTCCCATTAGGAAGAGACACGGAGTTCCCCACTGACCATGGACTGGCCACTTCACACAGCCAGCACTGCAAGACAGCTGCAACACTTTGTGAGCCAGCTAGTGAAGAATTCCCATGGATGAAAATGCTCTGAAAAGCACAGGGTTTTTATGACATCCCCTTCTGGCCTCTCCTGACATCCAGTCTTGGCTGCCGCTTCCTACTCGACTGCCACTGAGTCTTATTCAGAGCTATTTCCAACCCGTGGCTGTTTGAGGTGCACACAACCCTCAAATTAGTGCCAGAACTAACCAGCTACTGGAAGGGAGAGGTGCTTGTGGCTACCTTGGCATCTCCCACGCCCAAGATGAGCCACAGACCAAATGTCCAGTTCTGTGAATCAAGCCCATTCAATCTGTTGTATAAGCAGATGTGTATGCTTTGTCCTAATTTTGGTGGCATCCATCCATGGTGGATTCCAGTCCTCCTGCTTTGCACTCAGAGTGCAAGGAATCCTAGCAAGTGCTCTGCATGTAATTGTTCAAATTGTGAAAGCAACAGCCCTTCTGGAAGCCTCATCTCTGGACCAGAGAGGGCAGGCAAGTCCTATTTAGTAATGTATTAATGGATTCTACAAGTCTTCTTTGTTTGTTTGTTTTGTATGAAAGACATTTTTGTTCTCTGACAAGAGAGAAATGCTTGGCTTTACAGGATTGCTCGGTTCAGAGGAACAAATAGATTAGATATTAGGAAGGAATTGTTCCCTGTGAGGGTGGGGAGGCTCTGGCACAGGTTGCCCAGAGAAGCTGTGGCTGCCCCATCCGTGAAGGTGTTCAAGGCCAGGTTGGACAAGCCTTGGTCTAGTGGAAGGTGTCCTGCCCATGGCAGGGATTTGGAACTAGGTGACCTTAAGGTCCATTTCAACCCAAAGTATTAAAAAAAAATTTAAAAAAGCCAAAACCCAAGTGACTGGGCTGATGGGCTCTGCTCCCTGCATTTGTAGGACTGATTGCTTACATATCTCCAGTGAAACTGGTTTTGGTGGTGCCATAAGGGCACTCGTGCCTGGGGGCCTCTCCCAACTGCACAGGAGCAGTGGGGAGACCAAAGGCTCAGCTGAACTGGGAGGATATTGGGAGGCATGAGATGGAGCTGCCCCAGCAATCAGCCAAGATTCTTTTAAAACATGGTAGTTTCCTTTTCTGAAGGGGTTAAATACAGGTTATTCAGTATATTTTTTAAATCAAGAGGAGTTGTGCTGCAAGCGTGCTTATAAATCAGTCAAAACAGAGAAAGAGTATCCATGAGAGTGTGGAGGGATTTGTGGATATACATACATATATATATACGTATACATATATATATATATGTATGTATGTTGAGTCAGAGCATTGCAAGCCTAAGAGCTCTTAACCATCTCCAGCTCTGCCCCTCTGCTGAGAGTGCTCAGAATGTGCTGGATGCAGGAAAAAGCCAATTAAAGAAATTCCTCTGGCTCTTTGCCCCCAGCCACTTATTCTTGCCTCTCTCTTTCAGAACAGTTTCCCCCTCACTGTACCAGTACAATAACTTGTAGAGCTGTGCTTAAAACAGCTCCCTGACCTGACTGAGGTTAAAATCTCTTCCCTGTGCTGCTGCCACCACATCCATGCCCTCCAGACCGAACAGCAGATCACCTTTGACAGGTATAGCCCAGAGCAGCAAGAGGAGAAACAGGCACGAATGAGGTGCCTCAGCAAAGCTGGGGGCAGGGTAACACACCGAGGAATCACCTTGTTTCTGCGTCCTGTGCAGCGTCAGCAGGCCAGCAGATAGCAGTGGTTCAGATAAGCTCCACCAGTGTCTCAAAGCAGACAGAAAATGTGGAAATTAGGATGCAGTTGTTTTTACAGGAGTAATCCTGTACCCTTTGCAATACTGAAATGCTGCTGGGAGGGGACTTTCAAAGGTGATCCTTGTATTGTATGAGTGGAATAAAGACCGGTCACCTACTTACTGGCTCTCCTGGGAAAACATCAGAGCATTTTCCAATGAAGGTCAGAAGTTATGTACTGAATGGGACCCACTCACTGCCTGTCTTAGGGGTTCATTACAAAACTTGGCATGGAGAGAGTGAGCAAAGACTGAAAGGAAAAAAAAGTGGCCTAGAGAGTGCCAGGATCAAAAAAAAAGATATATAAAGAGAGAGAGACAAGTCACACATAGACTGAGGAGCTTATTTCCATAGGATACCATGAGTATTAAAATACTGTTTGGGTTCAAGAACCTATTGAAGAAATACCAGGAGGAAAAGTCTGTCCAGGCTATTACACACAGACACAGCATCTCTGCCTCAGGAAGTCCCTGAGCCACAAACCACTGGGTCTGGTGGAGTATTTAGGAGAAATATGACTCTATACTTGACCTGTTTTCATACTGTCTGTAAGCTTTCACAATTCACCGCTCCTGGGGGTAAATATCTTCTGCTCCATGGGCCTGCTATCTGACTCATCCAGCTCTTAGAGACATTTTGCAGGAGTCACAATTGTTTTGCTTATCCTGCTTAGCTGATATCTTCTAATAAATCTAAGTTCATCCAGGAAATGCCCAGAAGGTGAAAGAGAATGTTCAAAGAGCAAAAACGCTCCAAATTCTTCTTTGGTGAAACAGGACTGCCCACCCCAGCCCCTGGTGTTTGCTATCACAGACATCCAAATTTAGGAAAGGCATGGGCGTGGGCATATTTAGAGTCACTGACCACAGGCATGACATAGCACTGGTTACTAAAACGGACCTGAAGTTGTTTGCCCTGCAGGATATGGTGAGGGGGGCTTGGGTTGAGTATCATTGACTAAGGTCACAAGAGTTAAGCCTGAAATAGCAGAACTTGAGAGCATTTGGGATGTAAACAGGTGACTGGAGGGAGCTTTCTGTGAGGGATAATCATTGACCAGAAGTGTTGGCACCCGGGACCTGATCTGAGAAAGGCTTTACTGCCTGTAACTGTGCTGGCAACTCAAAGACTAGCTCTGCATTCACCGCAAGTTAATTATAGGCCAAGTCATTTGTAACTCCATCCTGTCCTCTTAGATTAAAAGAAAAATCACAAATGCTGCAAGAGAGAGGCTCATCTTAGGGCCCACGAGCCAGAGCAAGAGACAGAGACCCCTTCTCTTGGGGTCTGCTGCTGCATTTCCCTGTTAACCTTCTTTCTCAGAGTAAGAAAATTTACACACTCACACTGCCTATCTCCTCCCCTTTTGAATCTGCAGGCTGAATTCCTCTAGATTTTATAAAACCTGCTTTCTGGGTAGAGGGAAAAGCTCTGGAATCATGTCCCTCCTTACAAAAGGAAAGGAGAATGTGCTCGGCGATTCCCTGCACTGTTTGAAGTGTGCTGGGGGGTCAGCACAGATGTACTGGCCAGCCAGTGCATGCTGCCTGTGGGACACAGGAGGCAGAGGGGAGCTGTCAGCATTACCAGGTCCTCAGGATAATAAGAGGAGACAGAGGTTATTGTGGAAAGGAAGGAAAATGGGACACAGGAGCCTCGGAAACTGTACTTTGTTCCACTGCTCAAAGAGCAACTTAAACATGAAGGATCTCCAGTTTCTGTCTGAGGCCCCCTTTAAACAAAAGGGTTCTTGAACCCTCAAATCTGTCTTCAAACACATCCCTTAGGTTTGATGTGATTATTTGTTTCCCAGAAAAATGCAGGCAGCCTGAGCTCCAGGGTAAGAATTTAAGTAACTGGAAAGCAGTGGGGTGCATCCTCTGCATATCAATTTTTCAGTTGGCATTGGACTCAGTGTTCCAGTTCCAAGAGCTGCCACTGAAAACAAACTCCTCCTTTTGAAGAGATGGGAACTCACATATTCCCAGGGAAAAAAAAGAAATGGTCTGGGGGCATAAATACAGTATAGGTAAAGTTGGCTTTTTTATGTAAATCACTAATGCTTTCTGCAGTGCTCACTCATTTTTAACATCTCCGTCCTTACCCACTGCTTCAGTCAAGACAGGTCTGTGTTCCAGCTTTGCTGCGGCTTTTACTTTAGGAATATAAAAAAATTTAAAAAGAAAAAAGAAAGAAAAGAAAGAAAGAAGAAACATCATATCCTGCCCCATAAAACTGTGTCAGGAAAACCCCAGTATAATTTAACTGTTAATGTAAAATGAGTCCCTTTGCTAAGGGATCTTACTCTGTTTGAGGTGGTAATTCCTCCAAACTAACTGAGAACAATTCTTGGCAGTATAAGCCTGATCTCTCTGTAAGTGGTTTTTAGCAGGCTTTGAAGGTAAATCAAATGTTTAAGGAATGAGCAATGACTCCTGAAATTGGGCAAAGATGGTGATGGGGCTCCAGCTCTTCCAGCATCTCAAAGCCTCTCTGCAACCGACTTTCCAACGACCTCGTCTAGATAACCAAGTTTAAACCAAGACACCTTCTCTGCCAAGCAGTGCTGTGGCTAAGGCAGCCTCTCCTGGAACTCCTGTGCAGTTTGGGGTGATTGTACCGAAATCAGCAATTCCCTAAGGGCATGTGTGCCTTAACCAAGGTCTGCTGAATCTGCCTCTGCCCCATCTGCTCTCCCTTCCACTGTCATGGGTGGCCAAAGAGGACACGCAAGCACTGGCATCAGAAGCAGGTTTTATTCCCATTTTAGAATACATAAATTCCCATAAGGGACTATAAGCCATGATCTCTTTCCAAGCAGAAATCCCTTTTCCCCTACTGTAGATTGCTGCCTGTCAGAGGTTGGTTTCCATTTCTAGTCTAGGGCCTGGTTGAGATTGACACCACATCTGGTTGCAATGAGCTGTAACTTTCTTGCCTTTCTCCAGGCAGCCTTACTGAAGGCAGATCATGTGTGTACAACGTGCACATCCACGTTGCTTTAGCTGGAATATGAATCCCTTTTGGCCTCATGTTAAAATACATCATCACGTGGTGAGAAACAGAATTTTGACTGGAAAGACAGGAACACAGAGCCAATATAAATAGCCGCTGAAAAAATAGGAATTACTTTGAAAACAGCTAAATTCCCAATTTATTTCTTCCTGCTTCCTGAAAATTTATCACATTTGCTTAGCTCATGGCTTTTTCCTACTTACCTGTTTTCTCTCTGCTGATGTGTTTCTGAAGGGCAGCAAGAGCTGTGTCTTCTGTGGGCTCCAGTAGTTATTTGAATTAGAACTTGCAGTTGCATTTTCGGAGGGATTGTGGGTTAGTTCTACTCTTAACAAATTTGTGGTGATACAGGGTAACCAAAGATACTTTGGAGTAAGTCAAAATTCCTGCATTCCTCCTTGTGTAAATAAAATGACCAAAGTTGGGGCTTGGGGTTTTCTTTTTTGGTCTGAGCTGCTGGAGAATTCCTCAGCATGCCTACAGAAAAAAAAAAAAATTAAAAAATTGAAAACTGCCTTAATGCAGCCAATAGATTTGTTTCACTTTTCTCTCCACCTTCCTGGAAAGGGCAGCAACCAGTATGGGAGAGACAAGGGCAAAACTGAGACTCCAGGGAAGGGCCACTGGGAGAGTGGCTTTGGTCACCCCGGAGGAGGTGATGGAGGGGGATCAGATCATTCCTTGTGCTGCTCATGGGGCTTACAAGGACTTTGTAAGGGCAGGAATAACAAGGGAAGCTCCTGTTCCCCTGCACCACACAGGGCCTGGAGAGCTGGTGGGACCTCCATCCTTGGAGATTTTTCCAAACTCAACTGGGCAAGGCCCTGACCAACTTGCTCTGGCTTTGCAGCCAGCCCTGTTTGGAGCCGAGGTTGGACTGGAGACCTCCAGTGCTCCTGTTCCACCAAAATCCTTCACTATTTTTTTGTGTGACTCAAGGATCATTGCTGCTGTCAGACACAATCACCACTGTGCCCAACGCAAAGCACACAGCTTTGCAGGGCTTCTGCTGCAAGAGTCCCAACAGCAACAGTTTCCTTCATGATTCACCAGTCAAAAGGTAACTGCTGCTGCAGCAGAAATGGTCATCTTTCACCAGCCTGCTGAGTACAGGTTTCTTACAAAGAACTCATGGAAAATCTGCTCTTTCTGCCCACGCCTGTTCCCTGAGGGAGTACTCTAAGCCTTTCTTTGTGAACCTGTCCCTTAAAGGTGAACTTCCTGCCTCCATCCCCCATGCTCCCTGCCTTCAGGCTCATCTCTTGAGATGGCTAAGGACCCCAAAATACCATGGAGGAGATATCTCAGATGTATTTGGCAGAAATGGCTACAAAGGGTGAAAAGATGGGAGAGGAGCAGGGTGGCTTAGCAAAGATGTGGGAGTGAGGAGCAGAGAGGGGTACTGGGAGATGTTGACTTACTGGGGGGAGTCAGATTTCAGAGTGTGCCTTTCTTCAGAAACTGTGGCTGCCCAGATGTCACATTCCTCCTGGGAGGCCTCTCAGTACAAGGTTTCTCGCCTGTTTTTGCACTAGGAAGCCACTGACAGGCACTATGTCACTTATTGACTTGCATCTGGACAGCCATTAATTTTGTTCTGTCAGTACCTTTTCATTTCCACAGCACATCCCATATTTGGCCTGCTGATGTGTAGCGTTTCTCCAACATCACTTCTCCAGATGTCAGCTTCAAACTGGAGGTTGAAACATCTGGGGAGGAAAAAAGAAAGGCAGGGGGTTGGCCAGCTGGGGTGGTGTGTGTGATGACAGGCCTGTAGGGGAAGCACAATAGCTTGATGTATGTGCTGCAGTGGCTACAGCCAAACAGGCCAAGGTGTTATTTACACACGCTCTTTACACACCTCACACTGGCATCAACACCAAATCCATTACCAGCCAGTTCCTATTGGAATTGAGTTTAGGGTTTTTGACTGGGAGATTTAGAAATTAACTGTTGCATAATATATTTTTGGAGTCAGTGCTGCTTGTCTGGAGCAATTTCTGTGGGTTAGCTGAGCCCTCACAAATGCTTTCCACAAGCAGTTTGCAGGGCAGTTAGAGGGACTGCCATACTGTTTTCCCAGGCTGCCTGGTTAGTTTAAAAAAAACAAAACTATTCTAATCAAAGATAAACTGAGTTATCATGAGAAAGGAAATGCTTCTGTGAGTAACTCCTCTGTCCTGCCCTGTCACCCTGCAGTGTGCTGTTTGCCTGCCCTTTCCCAAGAGAAGTCCATGCACGTGGCTGATCCCACTATTTTGGGATAATGGATATAGCCAGGATTCAGTGTGATCAGGAGCAAGAGAAGCTGAGCTTCCAGGCCATGGTCTCCTTGAAGAAGAACCATCTCCCAGGGCATAGTGAGGTGCTCCCAGTCTACCTTCATCCTATGACTTTGGCATCTGGCTCTCTGCTGCCAGAATCCACAATGGATTTCAAGCCTGACTGGCCTCTAAAAATGGGAAGAACTTAGACTATTTTTGGCACTGCTGGAAGGAAGGTCAAGTGAGTTTCAGAGCGATGGGAAAGGGGAGGACATCAGCAGAGAGGGGTGGGACCAGCAATGTGGGATTGCAGCCACAGACCTGGAATATGGAGATGTTCCCCAATGAGAAAGGAATGAGCCACTGGCACTGGCACAGTGGGCTACAAGGGCCAAAAACCTGGGGGATTAAAGAAACTGTCTGATGAGCAGCATTTTACCCTGCTGGTGTCATTGGATAGGTGTTCCCAAAGCTCAGGACAGGCACCAAAGTGGCACTGCATTTCCAGACCACAGGAAACTTAGCAAAACAAAACAAAACAAAAAAAACACCTCCAAAGCTCCAAACTTTGTCTTTAACCATCTCTGTGCTGTCAAAATTGCTTGGTCCTCTTGTGTTATGTTGGATAACAATATAAATCCTACACACCATCCCCAAGGGCCTTGGGGATGGTGTGCAGGATTTAAACCGAGCAGGAGTTCTACAGCTGTCAAAGGAGCTCTAAACTCTGTCTACATCTGGAGCTTAGTTTAACCCCGGTCCTTCCAAACCCATGCCCACATACCTGGAGATGTGCCAGGCTGGACCACTGCAGAGCAAGGGTGATATTTTGGGAACAAGAAGGGATTTTTTTTTCCCCCCTGAGCTTTTGCCAAACCTCAGTTTCTGAGCATGAGGGTGTAGCTTAGGCAGCAAGGTCCTGGTAACAGGGGCTTGCTGCATGGCCTGGGAAAAGCAAACCTGGCTCAAGCCCAGGGGTGTTGGATGCTTGCAGGCCCAAGGCTCTCCTGGGCTTGCTGAGCTGCCCAGCACTGTGGGACTGTGGTCAGGCAGGACTTGGTGCTGCTCCTTCCTGGTCCCAGTGTGAGTTGTGAGGGAGCCCAGGATTCCCAAGCTACTCTGGGCACTAAGCCACTGGCCTCCTTCCCGTTAGCCATAATCACTGGTTTGCTGGAAAATTTATGAGACCTGCTGTAGTGATATCCATGAACACAGAAGCTGTTTTAAATGTAATTTGTTTCTAGGATTTGACAGTGTTTATCTCAGTGACTTCAGCCACCCATCATTTGCAGTGGTTCTGCTGATGGACTCAGGGGCTCCTGTCAAGGGTTGCAGATTGATCCCTGACTCTCCTGGAGTGCAGCTTGTGCCAAGAAGCATGGCAGTTATCCCTCTGGTTCGGAGTTATTGCTGGAAATGTTGTCGTTAGCCATTAAAGTCACTAACCCTATTTTCAGGGTTATTACAGTATTTAACTTGGCTGCTCCAGTGTGGTTTTAAAGTTGTAGTTCCAACACATGATATGGGGTAAAAATAGGCAGAGTCTAATTGGAATAATCCCTGGAGAAACTCAGATTCTCAATTGCACAATGAATTGTTCTCCTCACAACGTGGCAGGCACGTTTCAGCTCAGTGACAGTGGGTCAGCCTAGACCCACCCTAGGGGAGAGGCTGCCATCAGAGAGGCCAGGAGATAGTTCCTGGGAAAAGCCCCGGGAGCATTCCACATCCCTGGAGACAGCAGCATCTCCTAGCTGGATGCTTAGGTAGGGCTTAGGTGACCACCACCACCAGCTTCTGCATTTGTATTTAGCTTTTCCTTTTCTAAGTTCCTGTGTGGGTGTGTGAGAAAAATCCCCTGCCTCATCCAGTGCTGGAATTTCTGGGAATGGGGCAGACTCCAGCTGCAGTGTTATGGTTTGGGGTTTAGGATGGCGGTGGTGCCAGAAATAGGATTTTGCAGGCAGCAGTGTGGCGGGCAGGCAGATTCCACTGGGCTGTCATTATCCCAGGAAACATTCCTGGGCTCTGCAGTGGGGCACGGCGGGTGAGGGCCAGCACTGGCCTTTAGGCTGCCCACCATCCCAGCTCCATCCCAGCTCCATCCCAGCTCCATCCTGCAGAGGGACATGAGTCAGGCCCTGGCTCCACTGCTCTAGCAGCTGGAGAATGGTCCAGATCCTCCCACAATTCCAAACAGCGGCCAGGGCTGTGCTCTGGGGAGTTCTGGTGCAGGTGATGAAGTCTAAGAGGGCTGGATGAGCTGCTGGCACTGCTGGGCAGCCCCCTGTTCCACAGGTGGCTCCTGAAGTCCTGCTATACCCCACCTCCATGTCCTCAGGGGCTCTGGGATCATTGTGTCAGGGATGGGGAGGCTGGGGAGCAGCTTAGCTTTCCCTCTCAAAGCCTGCCAGGTCGGGCTTACCACAGCTTTGCCCAAACACACTGAGCAAGTGCTCTCCAGGGCTCAGGCTTGTTTCATTTTTTTGTTCAAGACTGAAAGCAGATATACAAACAAAAATGTGAGGCAGACGCTACCAAGTTACTGCGGAGTTGTTTGGACATCTCCAAGAGCTCCCCAGGGCACTGGGAAGTGTCCTCAGCTGGCCAAGACCCCCTGTCCTCCAGAGCGACACCCTGGTGCTCAGAGCCGTGCAGGGGAATGTGCTCTGTGTCGGACATGTATTGCCTCCCTCCCCCAAAAGCCTGGAAATATTCCTGTTCTCCAAAATTAGTTCCCAAATGTGCTGGAATTTCCTTTCAGTAGGAATTCTTGAAAATCTGGTCTTCATTGTGAAACCGAGTGGCAACTTTTTCCAAGCCCCCTTGTCTGGAATTCCTCATCCACAGCAAACAGGCAGATTTCAAGCATTTTGTCACAGGGCAGCTCTCAGGCTCACCCTGAGGGGCTGAGACAGGAGCTCGCTGGGTGCTCTGAGGCTGACTGGATTTTCATTCTAACAGTGCTGTAAGTGCTACAGCGAACAAAAACCCCCATGGTGCTGGTTTGGAAGATGCTTCTCATCTCCTCCAGTGAGCCTGGACTGCTTGGGGTGTGCTCGCCCCCTGGGTACATGGGGTGCATAAATCCCTCATGACATCCCCTGCTTGCCTACGGGTCAGGCACCCCAAACCCACGCTGATACAACGGGAGTGCTTTACAGCAAGGCAAGAGCGTCACTAATCCTATTTAAGAATGACATATCTTATTTTCCATGTCTTTTTGTACCATCTGGACCTCTGGGGAAATATCTGGAGCGGCCTGGCAAATTGCCAGCCGCACATCTGAAAAGAGTCATTTTCAAAAGGCCACGAAAACAACTGTTTGTGAGGGCTGATTTCAGAGTCTGACTTCACTTGGAGCAGTGGCTCCTCAGCGGTTTGGTTACCAGGGTCATGCTTTTTTTTAAAGAATTTATGACAAAACTCAGGCTCTAGACACAAAACACAACTGCCTTTCAATATTATGATGGGCTCTGTAGCCCTAAACAACAAGGCAGATAATTTTATTTGAAGCCTTGGTTACAGAATGTCTTTGTTTGAAATTCTTCCAGAGAAGCATTATTTCATCCCACCGAACAACCAGCTTCAGTGGGCACCAAGGAAGCATCTATGCCCAGGCCTATTTTGGGACTCTGATCCCAATGGCTCTTTTGCTCAAAAGTAGGTCAGATTTTAGTCCTTTTCCAGAAGGAAAATAAGAACAAGTTCAGATACAAGATTTCCAGGAAACCAGAAGAAATTGCTGCTTCTATTTCTAGGAGCCCTGCCAGAGACAAGCTCCTTTGTACTCAGTCTAACTCCTCTCCTAACTTTACCATATGATTGATGACTCAAATTATGAAGTTTCATTTCCCATTTCTACCTGAGATTTCCTGTTTGGGCTCTTCCCAGATGCAATGAGAAAGGTTACCACAAAGATATTTCTGGACCTAGAACTGTAGCTGCTGAATTTGTAATTGCCCAGCCCCAGGGCGGAACACGCTTTTAGCTGAATCAGTAGCTGCAAGAATACAGCACATACCGTGAAAAACTGGCCTCACTTGCAACACCACTCACCTACTGTGCTGGCTCCTTTGGGGTGATGATGTGCAGCAAAATTATATTAGACTTTGTGATGGTTGAGTCTGAGTCAGCAGCACTGGATGGTCCCTCCATCTTCCCTGGTCCCTGATGTGTCTGGAGTGCTGTGCTGGCACCCTCCTGCCCTTCAAACGCTTCTCCTGGAGAGACTTACTTCTTTGGTTTTGATCCTTCTGGGGATTGTTGAGAGTTTACATTGCCAAGGGCGTTTTTCCTTGGAAATGTCCATTTGGAATCAGCAGCTCACACAGTCTGTATTGTGAGCCAGTGGGTTATATAAGATCAGTGCTTAAGATGCTGAAGGCAAATCTCACCTCAGTACCAAGGAGAGCTTGTGCTGAGGACATGTCTGGTCAAGGAGCTCTGTCCCTGTAGGCCGGGATCCCTCCTGCATGTCCCAGCCATGCTACTGTTTGAATGCCAGTGGGGCTGATGCCATGAGCCCAGAGGATGGGTGCAGACCTGGGACTCGGAGCGTTACCCTGTGGATCTGTCAAGCAAGATATCAGGTCACCTTTGCTAATCAATTCCACCTGCAGCTGGATCCAAACTCCAACTCAGGGAAGGCACAAAAACATTTGTTCTTTCCATGGCAACTACATGGAAAGGATGATAGTGGGGATAGGCCCATTTCCAGAAAGGAGGGATCCACACTTCCCAAACTAAGAAGGCTGGACTGGCTCCCCTCTGCCGGAGCAGGAGGCCTGATCCAGGACATGTGAGAACCAATATGCCTGAGCTCCCTGCCTGAGCATCCCTATCCTCGTCTCTGCTGTCTGAGCCGTCAAATCCTTCCACGTTCTTGGCTTAATCCACCCTCAGCAGTACTTGCTGCTCCTGCCAGAGGTATTTGTGCCTCTCATCTCAGGAGCACTCCATAGCAGAGCAGGGTGCAGCCGTGTGACCGGGTGGCTGTCCCACTCCCACGGCTGGCACAGGGAGCCCCACACAGGCTGCTGCAGCAAAGCAGTGTTTTATGTCCTGCAGCCAGGGTCAGCTGTGAACACTGCTGGCATGCACAAAGAATATACAAACAGCCTCCATCGGGAGAACAAACGCTCAGGGAGCAGGAAGGGTCAGTCCCCTTGCTGCCAGAAAACCACATCTGAGCTCATTTATCTGCTGCAAATGGATCTCTGTGCAGTCAGGAGGCAGCTTTGGTGGTCACCTTATCAGCACATGGCCGATTAAATAGCTCCAGTCTGAGCCTACCACAGGATCACAAAGCAATTAGTTTGGAAGAGACCTCTGAGATCACTGAGCCCAACCTATGACCGAACACCACCACGTCAACCAGACCACGGCACTCAGTGCCACGTCCAGTCTTAAACACCTCCAGGGATGTAACTCCACCACCTCCCTGGGCAGCCTATTCCAATACCTAATCACACCTTCTGGGAAGAAATTCCTCCTAATGTCCAACCTAAACCTCCCCTGGTCCAGCTCAAGACTGTCCTCTTTCCTATGGCTGGTTACCTGGAAGAAGGGGCCAACTCCCACCTGGGCTACCAGTGTGGTGTGTTCATCCGTGAAGGAATGTGGGGCCACAGGAGTGAAATCCTCTCTCACCACCAGCCTGCTGGGAAACCCAGGCTTGCTCAGTTATAACACGTAAGTTGAAGTGATGGTGGCACTGTGGAAGAAATACGCCAATATCCAGTAGCACAGGGATCCTTTCCCATAGGTCATGGCATGCTCTTGGAATGAGCACTGTCTCTTGTACAAGGCAAGTTTGTTATGGACAAACACATTTGGAGGTGAAGATGTTCTTGATTCCTCCCCCTGAGCTGAGCAGCAAGTGTGGCTGCAGGGATTGCAGACACTACACGGGCATTTTCCTGCAAATGGCCGTGTAGGAGGCTGAGTTGTCAAACCATACTGCTGGCAGTCACACTGAAGCCACAGATGGTGAAAAAACCACATAACCAAAAGCCAGCCTTGAGAAAACATCCTGATCATCTCCCAGTGCAACCAGGAGCCACCACTGACCCGCTCACAGCACTGTTTTAACATGAGTTTGCACAGACCCAGGGGTTTCTTCTTGGCAAACTCATGACGTCCTCAGCAGGGACATCCTGACCACTCCTGGGAGCTCAGCTCCCAGATGAAAAGCACCTGGACAGTCAAGAGCGATGGAGCTGAGAGGACACCAAGAAGGATCTGTGGGTGCCAGTACGGAGGTGGCATCGTGGTGAGCAGGGTTTGTCCATTTTTCCTGATTTCCCTGCTATAAATGAACGAAAGAGCGGAAGGGCAATTTTGTCCCTGTTGTCCCAATGCCTTCCTGTAGGTTTTTAGACAAGATATTGAGCCTCTTGATCCTGGGGAGGATAATCACTTCCATGGCTGTTGGCAAGCACAGGAGCTGGCTGCCCTCAGTGCTCAGTAGCTTGAGGCTGAGCATTTGCTCCATTGCCTCGGTGAGAGGAGGAATTATTTACTAGGGAAAAGATCCTCATTACAGCTGGAACATGTCCCAGGGACCAGTGACCTCAAGAAAAAGCCAATTTGGTGATGAAACCAAGAGCAGAGGTGAAAAGGCCGGTCTGGTGACAGGGTCTTTGCCCAGGCTGAGCCTGGTCAGCGATGGCTGATCCTCTGCCAGGCTCGGGCAGCGCTGGAGCAGCAGGATCTCCGGATCTCCCTGTGGCACCATGAGAGGTGTCGGGGCTCGTGCCCCTGCTCCAGCCCCCCTGCTCTGCAAACAGGAAGCTGGCGAGCAGCTGCTGAATAAGTCATTTTGGGGAGTCTGTACCAAACTGGCTTTCAGCTCCTGAATGTGTAGGAAGGAAAGAGCCGTGAATACGCCTTTGTGACCAAGTTTGGCACCGGCCACACTCTGCAAGAGGGACAAGAATGTGGCCATTTAGAGGGGATTCAGCTGCCCTTTAAGAAATGAAATGATCCCTTCCCTTTCCTGCAAGGCTTTATTCAGGGGAGAATAGGAATGAGACAGTGAGCAGCTTCTTTCTCTTGCTGGCACTGAGGGCTGCGATCCAAAGTGTGGATGTTGGAGCGCAGGAGAGACCCCACTCCAGGGAATCTGCACAGCCCAGGGATGACCTGCTGGTCCCTCTGGCTGCAGCCTGTCTGCTGCAGGAGGGATTGGACTGGGGCAGCAAAGCCCCAGACCTGCCCTTTCCTGGATGATTGTGTGCACCCTGAGGTGATTCCGCTGGGACTCCAGAAAAATATCTGTCCATCTCCTCCACTGGGCTCAGAGGAGTTTTGGAATCAAGCAGTTTGGAAGGTTTTGCCCTTTTTTGAAACAATTCCCCACCCAGTTTTTCAGAAGTTTCTGTATGTTACATTAAAAATGGACTGTGTCCAAACATTTGCGAGTTTTCTTTTTTTGGAAAGGCTTACATATTTTGTACAGATCTTTCCTTTGTGGACAACTTGAAATCCAGGGGCTCTTTAGTAATCTGGAATGAAGACAGGCTCTGTTTTATCAAACCCTTTGGGATGCTGGCTGCCTGCTTTGTATGTAGCTGGAGCTTTGACCGTACTCACTGGCACAATTATCACTTCCAGTGACAGAGGGAACAGGCCTCTGGGGCAGCCAGTCTGCCTTAGCCGAGGCTCCAAGAGAAAAACTTGGTCACACATGCACCCAAAAGTTTTCCAGAGAGTGACTTAGGAGTTTTCTGAATGACTGGCTTTGGGACCTCACAAGTCCTGAAGCAGTAGGAAGCTCCAGATGATTTCAAAAATGCTTCACGTGCCAGGAAAAAGGAAAAACAAGCAAGGCAGATATTAGTAGGTTGGCTGGTGCTGAACCATATCGCTCCACTGGGATCATTTGCTCCATGTGTGGACTTCTTGTAAGAAATGCTTGTACTAAAATGTAATACATGCAGGGGGCTTGGGTGGGAGTCAAGATTAACAGTTGCTTTCTTCTGGGGTTTCATTCCTTTCTTCCCTTCCCCTGGTTCAGCATCTTAAGACAATCATAAACAGAATGTTAGTTAAAAACTTTGCTGGCAGCTCCTTCTTTCAGCCGTGTCCTGCAGAAGGGCTGGGAATGCAGAGACAGCTCTACCAGCACTTCCTCAAGTAAGGGCAGCCACAGCTCCTTTAGTTCCTGCACCAAAAGTTCTGCTGGAAAACAGGGAGTCTTTACAGCTCAGTGTGTTTGACAGATGTTTGTAGGCTCCCTGCTGATGGGGTTAAAGTACAAATACTCCTTCTGTTCCTGTTTGCACAGCACCAGCGTTCCAGTGAACACCACTGCACCCTGTGTGGGATCCTCAGGAGAGGGGACAGGCACAGGAACTGGAGAGCCCAGTGAAGGGCCACTGAGATGGGTGTGGAGGAGAGCTGGGAGAGCAGCTTTGCGCACCCTGGAGGATGAGGTGGAGGGGGCTGAAACCCAACTTGCACTGCCCATGGGGGTGACAGGGACCCTGCAAGGGCAGGAGGCCCCACAGGAGTGACAGGGGAAACGGGCTGCTGGCAAAGATGGGACACATCCCTGGGACAGGACCCACACAGGTGGTGGGACTCCATCCTTGGAGGCCTTCAAAATCCAGTGGCAAGGGCACACTCTAGACAGGCCAGAGACAGAGCTCATAAAACCTTTGGAAGCTGGTAATCCCCTCCTCTTCCTTGGCTCCTGTTTCAACCTGAAAAATCAAGAATAGCAGGGAAGGACCAAACCAGCAAAGCAGTGAGAGACTGGGAAGAGGAGCCACCTTTTCCCACTTACTGGGCAGCATAGGGGGAACTGACAAAGTTTGGATCAGAACCCATGAAATTATTTGTTTGGAACAGTTTTTACACTAAATATTATTGTTTCTTAAGTCTAACTACAGTTTGACAAGGTTAAATTAGTGTTTGCTGGACAGTGGATCTATATTTCTGAAACAGAGCTGATTTTACTTTGAAATTTCAGCCTCTTACTTTGTTACTTGCTTATGCCAAAACTATTCTTAAAGATTTTGAAGATTTGTGTGAAGATTTGCTGGATTTACACAAAGCCCTGTTATTTTAGCTGAGTAAGTTCTTTGCAAGCTTGTTGTCAGTAACTGAATTATTTTTTCTCCAATTACCAAGTACATATTTTTACATCAAGATAGCATATCTCTGACTTCAAAAATGTAGTTTATTGCTGACAGACCAACCAAAATTCTTCAACTCTTTTATGAACTCCTTCAGTTCATTTATGAGTGACTGAATGGGAAGGCTTTTTTTTAAATTCAATTCCCTTTGAGTTAATACAGGAACTTAGGAGATGCTGAACTTCGTTGTGGCTAATGCTGTGTTTGAGTCCCTTTCCATGATGCTCTTCTGTCTGAGCTGAACTGGACCACTTCTTACTGCCAGTTTTGAATGTTCTCCTTCAAGGCTTGTCCCGTGCAGCAGGTTAGAAGCCACCTGGAGGATGCACTGACTGGCTGCAGGCTGCAAAACCTTACTGGTCCACCTGACATCGTTCCTCACAGTGCTCTGGGGATGGGCCTCTTTGGCCAATGTGCACCTCTTGTGCTGCTCTTCTTCATCAACAGGAGTGGCTCTTAGTACTGAGATCAAGTGTGACACCAGTGGTTGATACCCAGCCCTGGTGGGGGAACGAGCAGGGACCCCAAATACCACCAAGACATTCAGCCACTGGTCACAGAGCTCACACTCCTTGGGCTCATTTTTAACTTCTGTATCCACTTCCCGTTAGCAGAAGTTGAATATTTAGATGAAAGTCGCTGTTCCAAACCCAGGCACCCCAGAATTACAGATCAACAACTACAAGGTAATTTGTGCTATTTGGATTTGGGCTCTTCCAGGCCTGCATTCCAATAGCAAGGGTTTGATCCCACCCTTGGCCACTGCACTCTGTATCTGACTGCTTTGTAAGAGTCCTTGTGTGCCTCTTGGAAATAAATCTGCCCAGTTTTTAAATTCTGAAGCAATATTATTTCATCTCTTGCCAAGAGTGGATTGGAAAATGATAAGAGTCTTTCAGACTACAGGACAGATATTTTGGGAGTTTCATCTTACTTTTTCCCTGACATTTTTATTCCTTCCATATGAAACACACACACACACACACACACACACACACACACACATATATGTTAAAAACTCCTTTTTGTGTTGAAGTAGACATTTCCTAAATATTTGTGTTAAGTGACATTTCCTAAATATTTTGGAAATCATAGCCTTCTTTACACTGCCTTTTTTTGGTTGGTTGGTTGGTTGGTTGGTTGGGGTTTTTTCTGATCAATTCCCCCTCTGGGTTGACCAAAATGAGAATTGCCATTTTGATCTGAGTGGATTTTCTGGGTGAAAAAAGTTGAAAATAAACATTTCCATAAGGGCTACCCATGAAATCCTAGTTGTATATCATTTGCACTCCTCCACCTCCTCCTGGCACTGCAAACACACACATTCCCTGTGGCTAGAGCCAGGAATGATCAATTGCAATTAATCTGGGCAGAAAATGAAGGGGTTGAGTTTTGATGTGATTTCCTTGTGCTCTGCTGGGCAGCAGCTCCTGTGGCTGTGAGTGGTCTGGGGCACCACCACCATCCCAGATCCTCAGCATTTTGGCTTCTCTCCCTCCTCTTCTCCTGGTTCTGGTCTTCAGCCCCACATGGACTTGCTGAACACACCTGTGAAGTGAATTATCTGTCCTGGTTTAGGCTGAATAAGCAAGCTGCACACAAGGATGGTAGGGCTTGGTTTTATTTTTGGACCACTTCTGTGGGCTTAACCCCCCCAGTCCCTGTGGGCCTGCTGCCAGCTCAGCCTGTGGCACATTCCAGCACCTCACCAGGTGCATGGACCTGCCAGGCCAAAGTCACCTCTGTGTCCTTCCTTGGCCACTGAGTGACCCCACATATAATGTCTGCACTGTCTGCTGGTGCCTGAGGGTGACAGAGGCTTCAAAAGGCTTTTCACCCAGTGTTAGGTTTTTGAACTTCATAGAAATTGAGTGGATTGTAGGAAATTCAAGTTGCAACACAGCTGCTTGTTAGTAGAAAGGATGTTGGGGTTTTTTTGAAAGCAAAAGGTATTTCATTTGCACTCCGAAAAATGTCAATTTTTTTTCTGGAGGTCAGCAGCGCCATTCCCAGCTTGGCATCCAATTTGGAGGCATCTGTACTCCAAGCATTTTGCACCAACACTCCCACAGTGTGTGAGAAAGGGCACTGCTGGGGCTGGGTGCTCAGAGCAGCCCACACTGCTCTCCCTGGGGCAGAAAGCAGCACTGCAGTGGCACACTGTGATGGTTCAGAGCTGCAGAGTAGTGAGGAAGAGGAGGAGATATTTCTGAGCAGCTCTGGTGAACAGATCCCACATTACCAACCCCACTTCTCCTGTCCACAGGATACCCACACATACACACTGGGGATGAAAACCTGACCAGCTGCTGGCACCCAAGAACCTGGTTTGTTTCCTAACAAGGGAGGCAGGTCCACTGATCCACCCTGGAAAGGCATCCCCAAAGGGAATCCCTGTCCTCTCGCTCCTGGCAGTTCCCTCTCTGGCTCCTGGCCAGGCCACCTGCATTTGAAACTCCGTGGGACTTCATTTGGTTTTCTGTGTTATTAATCCTCCCCAGAAGAAATCCCAGGCCTTTCTGGACCTCTTCCCTGTTTGCTAGGACAGCTGCCAGGGCTGTGCCACTGCTTCATGTCAGCACAGGACACACTGCAAAGCCCGTGTATTTCCAGAGGGCAAGGAGAGCTCGGCTCTGCCCGCAAAGGCTGCAATCTGATGCTCTCTGCTGTGCTTGCTGGATACTGGGATGCTTTCTTGGCATAAACACTGAACAAAGGAGATCAAAATCAAATCATCTGTCTAGGTAACCAGCAATCCAAATAAACAGAGGCCTCTGTGCTCCTGGTGTGTCCCAGCTGTGCTCACAGAACGGTTAGGCAAGGTTAGCTGTAAGGAGGTAAAGGAGAAGGGGCTGTGCTGGCTCAGAGCATTGCAGGGCTCCCCGGGGCCACGTGTGGCCAGCAGTGGCCATAAGCACAGGCCAACACCACCATTTCCCTGCTTGGATTATAATCCATATACAGTGCAGCCCCATTTAACACCTGATGACATGGGATCAGTGCTCCAAGGAGCGCTGCATGTGTGCTGATGGATGAGGGGATGCTGATGGAGATGAGGTGTTGAACGATCCTGTGCAGTGCCCGTGGGCTGTTCTGCACCACTCCTGGCCGGTGCAGAGCCAGCACTGCCTGGCTGTAATGGGCAGGTGTGTGGCTCACCAGGCTTTGAAGCAGTTTTAGCAAGCTGAAGCAGTAAAAGTGCTGCACTTCGCATGCTGATGGATATCTATTTCATTGGGTCTTAACCATGTCTTGTGGCAAGATCACAGTTTCTCATGGGGTTCAAGCAGAAGGGAGGAAATTTCAGTTTCCAGTGGAGAAGAACGAAGCAAATTCATGTAATCACATGTTCACGTTAAACATAACAAGCACCAGGAAAGAGCTCTCCTACAGCTGGTCCTCAGAGGCCACATTTCAAACAGAAGTACTCCTTGCAAGCATTCACGAGGGAGAAAGCAAACAAGGCTCTTGGGCTGGATGACCTGCTCCAGGCCAGGAGTGGTGGGTCCTCAGCAAAAAACTGCTGCCATGCACCATCTCATGCTCTAGCAGTCAGAAGCTGGCCTTAAGTCACCTTATTGCATCTATTTTAGGCTGGGAGGACTCAGTGCACTGAAGGAGAAACACCCTGGCTGGCAATGGCAGCAAGGTGGGTGTATTCTTTACCGTGAGAGTAAATTTTTTCCGCCTCAGTGCAGATACCTGCAGTTTGGGTAAAAGAATCACACCCTGAATCCCACCCCACAGACCCTGGGGGCTAGGCAGGGAAGCCCTTGGGGAATGGGAGTCTGCGGGATGGGGTTAGCAGTGCTGTCTGCAGTGGTGCTGCAGACAGGAGCGAGAAGTCACATTTTGGTGACAGAGCTTTGCTTTCCTTGCAAAATGCATGTACTATTGGCAGGAGGCAAAGAACGAGCAGGGGTGGGTCAGATTCCCACTCCAGCTCCAGAGCGTTCCTCCTGGGAGATGCTGAAGGGCCCTGTGAGTTCATCTCTACTCTGTTGCATTTACTGGATGCCTCTTTCTCCTGTTTATGCGGTAGAAACATCTGAAAATAATTTGTGCCTTGTTAAGCTCTGCGGACGGTCAGGGTTCTGCGTGCAATTTGGTCTCCACTTCAGCCAGGACTAGCTGGGGCTGCTCTGTGTTTGCTCATTAGCTGATGAGAAACGCTCGTGGTGAGCAGGGCTCTCTGGGGGGCTGCCTCAGACGTGTGGCTGCCGTTTGCCGTGCGTGGGCACACGCAGAGGTGGGTGCGGTGCTGATGAGCTCACCCTGCGCAGGGAGCGCCGGCCCCTGCAACAGCGGCTCTCCCACTCCTCTGGATCACGCAGGTCGGTGGGGAAGACGCAGTAGGATGGTAAGGAACATCATCCCCTCAGTTATTACTAATATTGAAAGCATCTGGAGCTGTGGGTTGGGGACCTGCTCAAGAAGGATGCTGCAGGCCTCGCTGGAACTCCAGCAAACCTCTGCGTGAGCAATACATGCTGACCGGTGTTCTGGAGAAATCTTCGGCAGCAATCCCAGGACAAAGACGAGGACGGCTGAGCAATCGAGGTGGGAGGATGCCCTCCAGAAAGGGGAAAATGACTAGGCTGGGAGAAAAGAAACAGCTTAGGGAAGGGATAATGTGCTAACCACATGGCTGGAGGAGGAGGTGTGAAGACTTGATGGGAAACACAGGACTAAATGTGGGGGAACGGGGCAAAGAGAAGGTAAAGCGAAAGAGCAAGAAAGACTGATGGGACCGGTGGCATCGCAGCCCAGCGTGTGCGAGGCTCAGTGGGGAAGGTTCCCGCGAAGGGCAGCGGGGCCAGGGCTTGACAGCTTGGCAGTGCCCAGCCAAGGGGATTCCCGGCACAGGAATCGCCCGGGCACAAAGCTCCGGGGAAGCAGCGCTCCCACGCCGCGCAGGAACACCCGGCGGACCCAGGAGCTAAACCCCGCCACCCCAGCCCGGCGGAGGGGCCAAAGGGCGCTGCCCACCGCGGGGGAAGGCGGGGGCTCGGGGCCGCGGGCGGGCCGGTGGCTTCCGCCCGGCGCGGCGCATTCCTACCCCGTGAGTCAGGGCGGCGCGGCGGGATGCGGCGTCCCGCGGCCCCGGGCGCTGGCAGCTCCCCGCCGGGACTCTCCCCGCCGAGCCGCGCTCGGGTCCCGGCTCCCATTTGCATGCCGAGGCTGTGAATGGCGTGCCCGCCCGGCCGGCCCCTGGCACGGGGGAGGAGTCTGCTCCGCGGGCCGAGCTCGGCGGCGCCGGTGCCTTGAGCCGCGCTGGGCGGGCGGCTCCAACCCGAGCGGCCGCTGCGCTTCGCCCGCCTGCACGGTGAGTGCGGGGCCGGGGGGATGAGCGGGGGGATGGCCGGGAGGGGCGTCCGGCCGGGGCCGGTGCCTGCCCGGCGGAGGTACCGGGAGGTACCGCGCCGCCCCAGCCGGGCAGGGAGCGGCCCTGGTCGGCCCGCGGGGGTGAGACCGCGGCCGGAGGCAGGTGCCGCCCCCGACCCCTGTGTTTGGATGTTGGGAACTCGGTGATCCCGGTGCTTTCGGCTGTAGGTGAAGGTGCGCGTTCATGGCTTGTTACAGCTGATCGGGTCCACCCCGTCTCCACGCGTTCCCACCCATCCCTCCCCTGATGCTGGCACCCGTGGTTTGGCAGCCGCTCTGGGAGATGATCTGCTGGAAAACATACGGCTTTTTACGTGTAAAGGTTCGTTTTCCTGCTGGATCGAGTCCCTGGACGGAGTTCTCACACTGTGCACTGCTGGCACGGAGCAGGGGATCACAGCAGCCTGACGCGAGCAAGAGCAAAGCTTTGCAGGATTGCACCCTCAGTGCCAAGTCCTTTTGGGTTCCTCAGCGAGCGACCAGTCCTTCCCCCCATCCTGCCGCACACACATAGTTGTCCCCGCAGTGCCACAGTGCCTCTGAGATGTATTTTGCCTTGTGCTTTTCTCCAGTGTAACTCGGGAGAGGTGAGTGGCAGCACAGAGGAGGTTTGTCCGGTGCCTGTCCTTGTGTACGACTCGGTTCTGTGGCTGCTGCTTCTCTTGCCTGTTGGACTCGTGGCGAGGTGCACGGTGTTGGTCAGGGATGTCTCCAGGTCGGGTCTCAGAGCGAGCAGGAAGTTGTTTCCTTTCTTCCTGTTTTTGTCCCTATGCCTGCTAATTTCCTCTGGGAAGAAAACTGCATTCTGCAGTAAAGGGAAAAAATAGTCACACGTAACGGGAAGGGACAAGGCAGCGAAGCCCAAGGTACTTCTGAATGAATCATGGGATAAGGAAGGAGCACGGGGTGTTAACTGCAGTAATACTGATAGAGCAGCAAGGACAAATTGCTGCCTTTGTGCTCTGACCATGGGGGTAAAAAGGGCCCGCTTGGGACGGGCTGGGGAGCAGAGCCTTGGAAGGACAATGGGATTTCCACTCCAGTGTATGGATAGACGTTGCTCTCCAGCTCTTCCCTCTCAGTGGCGCGGGCTTTGCAGGAGGAGGTGATGACTCGAGTTAGATCGGTTGATACAGTTGGAAGTCAGAGATGAACTTTCAGATACTTCCTTCAAGTTTTGATTGTTAAAAGGACTTTATGAAAGGGCTCGTCTGCCTTTTTTTCTTTAACCCTCTGTTGTTCTCATAACAGCTATCATCCCTTCCTGCTGCTGCATCCCTTTCACGTCCTTAGATCCTTGTGGCTGCCACTGGGCAGCCCAGATCTGCACTGTCCATGTGTGGGCTCATGGGGAGCCTGTGCCATTCCTGAGGGGGGACACTGCCAGCCTTCCAGGAGGTGTTGTGGGTTTGGAACAGGTCCCCAGCTCTGTTCTGGTCTCTGTGTTCCCCCCAGGAAGGCAGCAGTGTGTCCGTGGTGTCCCTTTTTCTGTGCGTTCCCATGAAAGGAGGTTAATGCTGTGCAGTGTAAAAGCAACTCCCACAAAACTAGTTCTGCTCTGGGACTTCCCATGACAGGCCTTTTTTTTTTTTTTTTTTTTTTTTTTTTTTTTTTTTAAACCAAACCACTTGCAGGAGATCTGCCTACAAACTGGCTTTTCAGGTTCTGGGGAAAGCCATGGGCTGGCCCTGGTCTCGGGAATGTCTTGCTCTGTGCTGGATAGGCTTCAGCCAGGGGGATGAGCTTTGGATCTGGGAGAGCTCTGCTCGCCTGCAGAGCAGAGCAGGCACCTCTTTTCTAGCAAGCTCATCCTTCTCGTGGCTTGGTGCTGATGTGTCACCTCAGCCAGCAGTTATGTTCTTCCTCACTGGACTTGGCAGACTGCTTGTTTCACTTTCATGGCGGGGACTAAACCGAGGCTGCAGCTGAGCAAGGTCGCCAGGCAGGAATAGGAATTCCTTTTGGGGTCATCAGTCCTGTTCCTCTGGAATCCAGCCCCGGAGAGTAGCCAGCAAGTCCCAACATGTTCCCCTGGGAGAGGCAGGGGCTGCCGAGAGTGGCATGATAGGACAGTTTATTCTGGGCACAGAGCCCTCATGCTCAGATATAATTAGTAAAGGTTTGATTCCGTTCAGTGGGTCGGATCTCAAGCACAGCCTGGTTAGTGCTGAGGGCCTGAGATGGGCAACATGACAAGGAGTACCAGGTTGTTTTCCTCTTCCATTCAGTGTATCCAGCAAAAAGTTTGGCAGAGCACCCCATGTGCTGCTGGGGATGTGCCTGCCAAGTGGGACTGGCTGTGAGCTGAAGATCCTGACGTTTCTCTGTCTGTAACTCTAGAGCATTTATCCAGCAGAACAGTCTGTGATAAGATTTTTCCCTTGTGGTTGCTGCCTTTCTTCCTTAGCTGTCTCTGGAGGCTTTGGCATCCCTTGGAGACCATGTGCCTTTCTCAGAGGTTCCAGCATTAATTGTGACCTGATGTGACACTTCTATTAATTGCTGTTCCTGCAGCCACCAGCCTGTTGTCAGTATACGACCCATTTCAGTAGAAATACTTAAAACTCGAGGATGGGTTCCTTCCTTAGCATTTTCCCTGATATCAGACGTGGATTAGTTTCCTTTCTTTTCAGCAGAAGAGGTGCTGGGCTCTAAGTCTAACATTTATCATCTAGTTGGTATAAAAGGGACACGAAATGAGCAGATCTCACTCTGTTACTGTGAGGTTGCCTCCTTGCTGCTGGGTTTGTATCTGTTGTAACTCACAGAATGCATGTGTTGCCTGCCTGCTCAGAGAGCTGTGTTTTATCCTCTCTACTGAGTGACAATGTCTCAGTGTGTGCTGTGGGTGCTGCAACTTGAATTTAGTGGGACTTGCGTCTGGCTGGTGGGTAAAACATCCCAGTGCTGCTGCACCAGGAAACCCTGGTGTCCAGTGTCATGCAGGCAGTTGTCTCCCTTAGTGATGGAGTTGTTTTTAGCTTTGTGGGTGGTTGTTTTGTTCTTTTTTTTCCCTCTTTTTTTCTGTTTATTTTTTGGTTTGTTCAGAACTAGCAGAAGAACCAGTTGAACTGAATTGACACCAGGACCTGTTGCTTACTCCACTAATGTCCAGTAACACCCCTTTGAGAGAAAAGCATTTAGAAGGGACAGTCCTGGCCCTGCAGCTGTTAGTTCCAGGAGATTCAGTGGGCAGCAGGCAAGATTTAACCCTAGAAGGAAATGGATGTGTTGGGCAGCAGTTCCCATGGTCATGCTGGCAGCTCTGTTTTCCATGTCCTTGGAGAGCCCCAGACTGCTGTGGTGTGTGATGTTTGCTCGTGCCATCCAGGCCAGCTTGCACAGAGTGGTGCAGACCCTCCCTCCAGTGCCCTGTGAGGCAGGCAGGGCTTGCTTGTGGAAACCTCTGTGTTTCCACAGGAGGGCTTGTCTGTGCCATTGGGAAGTGAGGTTTCCACAGGGAGAAGTGGAAATTGCATCTGTGCTGAGGTTGCCTATTGTCATATCCTTGTTAGCTGAACTTCAGGGATTTCCGAATGTTTGTTCCTGGTTTTGGTCCTGCTCATCCAGCTGCTGTCCAGGACCAGTTGAAGCCCACTTCAGATCATAGCTCTCATCCTTGTTTCAGTCCATGCTGCTGTAAGAATGAGGAAGTGGGATTTTTTTTTTTTACTGTGTGTTGGGACAATGCCACAAGGAGCAAATTAGTAGCTGAGTTTTTGAACAAATCATCCAAACTGTGGTCAAATCCTTTTGAATAACAAACAGTGGCTGTTTCCCACTTGGTGAAGGCAGAGGGTTTATTCTTCACATTAACCTTAGCTGTCAGACCTCCTAAAGCTAGAGAGTGTATGTTCCATTGCTTGTGGGCTCTGTTTGCTGCAGAGACAGCAAATGTCAGATTGACATAAGGCTTGTTCTTGCTGTAATTTCCTTTGGGTGTACTCTTCAACTACGTAGATAAACAATTTATTTCTAATATAATTAAAGCTATTTTTTGCCCATCATAGGACTGTGATGATACAGACCTGAGCAGCAGATGTGCTCTCAAATTCTGGGGCCTTCAGCAACAAATAGACCTTGCCTTAGAAATCAGGGCATCTCTAAAGCACAGTGTTTATTAAAGGAAATGTAATTTCTTCTCAGTGAACTAAGAGGTATCATTGCACAATACTTCCCTGGCACGGCACAGCCTTCCCAAGGGGAGAAGAGATAGCAGGACATGCCTGATCTTGCCTTTTCTGGAAAGCCTACCTTTGCCTCCTCCTCCCCTTCCTGTTTCCACTTCACTGAGAGCCAGCCCCTTGCTCTGCTGGTCAGCAGCAATCTCTGCTTTGAAGGTTTGCTTTCCTTTAAAAAGGAACAATCCCTATGAGGTCATGCTGAAGCTGCACAGGACGCTGCTTTTACTGTTCTTCAGCTCTGGCACTTATTTGGCTTTGGCTCAGTGAAGGTTAGAACAGCTTGAATTTTAAAATCTTGAGGCCTCGGACAGCGGGATTGACAAGTAGAGCTTCCGTATTTTGGGAGTTACTGCCCTGTAGCAACCAGCACATGTGAGGTAGGTGTCTCTCTTGCTTAAATTCAAAACCTTGAAGTGAACTGTAGAAGACAGAAGACTGTGAGTTGTGCCAAAAAGTGTGAGTGTTCCTTCTTTTCCTTTGGCTGCTCTGGGACTGTAATTTCAGGGAGAACAGTGAGAAAGAACATGCCATTCACTCAGACTGAAGAAGTACAGTTCCCTTAGATTTTTAATATTGTTTTTTTTGCTAAAACCAAGTTAGAATTACGATTATTTCTATTTGAGTCAGTGCACTGGGCACACATGGATATACACAGGTGTTCACATGCCTGCAGAGCAAGACAAGCTCTTCCTGCAGCTGCTTTCCAGTTAGACCCAGTTGGAGATGTGTGTGCCTGGCTGTTGGGCACTAGCCAGGGTAGAAATTAGAGCGTCAGAGTGGCAGACAAGCTCTCCTGTGTCCCTGGCTGCTATATGAGCTAATGCTGAGGAAGAGCATCTCTGGCCAAACCAGCTCTGCTCTGAGCCCTTGGCTATTTGATTGTTCCTTTGAAAGATCTCCTTTGGGCCTCATTACTTATTCTCTCACTGGTACCTGGGTGAACAGAAGTATGGTGGTGCTGGAGAAAGCAGGTGTGTGGTGGGGGGTAAGGATGCTCTGAGTTTGGAAGGAATATGCAGAGCAAGCTGTTCTGAGTGGCTCTGCAGCTTCCATCCTTCCTGAATGTGAAGTGTCTTCTGGTGGCTCCAGCGTTTGTTATTGTTATTTCCTCTAAGATTTTTTTAGGTTGCTATTCAGCGTGGTTTTATGTAACTTTCCATAGGAAATGTTGTCATTTGTGGTAGTTTTGATCTCCTTTGCCATTGAAACCTTTTTATTTAGCACAACAAACAGTGATTTTTAGCTGTTTTTAGTACCCAGAGTTTTGGCTGTGGAGGATGGGTGGCTTTTGGTCTCATATAATTTTTGGTTTGGCCTATTGTGATCTTTTCAGGGGAGGTTGCTGGTTTTGGCAGTTGCTTTTCCATCGGTTGTTTATTGATCTCATATTTTCTAAATGAACAATGCTGTAATCACTAAGAGACATTAATTTACCAAGAAAATTGCTCTTGGGGTGGATGCATGAGCATCAGCTATTCCAAAAGCAATCAGAGCCAGTGTTTGCTGCTCTCCTGAGCTTCACCCCAGTGATGTTTTCCTATCTTTCCTTGTGTCCTGAACCCTTACAGTACTTGTGATGGATATGAGAGCTGGTAGAAAAAACTTCAAAATGCAGTATTTCAGTGAAAAATGATGCCTTTGTTGCGTTTGTCTTCTGTTTCCTAAGTGGGGTCATGGCTACACTGACAAAAGCATTTTTATGACTCTCACCTTGCTGTATAATTGAGGCAGTGACTGTGTCCATAGTACTTGTGGGTCAGCCAGTACTTTACAGGGCATCTATTTTACTAGTAATGGAAGTAAGTCTGAAACAGTGTCTTCTGAAGCCCCATTGAATTGTTTAAACGAGTTAAATGTGCACTAAAATAGTTTCTGAGATCACTTTTTCCTGTTTCTTTGTTCATGAGGAGCTGAAGAATAGAACACACTGAGACAACTGTGCTGGGGCTGCTGGGGACCCCAGAGCAGAGGGCTCCACTAACCCAGCAGGCAGCTGTGGTTACCTTTGAGTAGCATTTAGGAACAAGATAATCCTTCCTCTGGATGCATTTCCAGTGCTGGCAGTCAGTTGTTTATAGCTGGAATCGTTAATATTTGAGTTGTTAATGTGACTACGCTTGTTATCCGTTCTGGCTGCATTCTCTGTGGCACTGGAGCAGTGGTGTCATCCTGGATTCCTGAGATACATCAGCCATCTGGCAGCTGGTAATGGATCTCTTGGTGCAAACCAGCTCTCTGGCTGGCACTGGGGCTATTGGAGGTGGTGGCAGGCTGGTGCTCTCTGGGCAAAGCTGCAGGGAGTGTTCATGGAGAAACACCAACGGGGTGAAGACACCAAAGTACTCCAGAAGGTCTTCCTCTCTCCTTGTTGGCTATGTTTTACATGCAGGCTGTTCCCCTTGCTGGTATCCAGGCAGGTTGTAGATGGCTCTGGGTTGGGTTTGCTCTGGAAGGTGGAGTTGATGATCGCTCATCACCTGGGCCCTGTGTGCTTGGCTGGGGCTGTGAACCTGCCTCTGTCACTGGGGCCACACATGGTTAGGAGATGGAAAAGGCCCCTCTGCCCAGCCTGCTCTGTTTGGCTCCCTTCCACCTAGTTCCCTGTGGGTGCTCCAGGCAGGGGAAATTCCTCCTTTGGGAACCCCTCAGTAGAAGCTGCCCATGCGTGAGGCTTGGCTGTCAGCTCCGGAGAAATCTGTGAATGGTTTGGATGTTTTCCCATCTAATGACCCCACCAAAAAAATTCACTCTGCCTCTCTGATACAGTAGTATTTTTATTCCTGCTGCACTCAACACCTGCACTGAGGGCACTTCTGAAAAGATTATTTAAGCATCAAGAGATGCCGAACCCACCACGTCCCTGAGATAATTGTTGGCTTCCCACAGTGCTACAAGTGAGAGTTTCTGGCCCTGTTTTCATGATCACTTCAAACTGTACTGCCTTCAGAAGCAGTCCAGTCATCTGGCTCCAGCTGCTCTGTTTGTTCCTGTTTCTTCCCCTTTCCTTCTGCTGGCACAAGTGTTTGTGGAGCCATGTGGGAAGGAGCTCGGGCTGGAACAGGCCGTTTCCTTTGCTGAGCTCATGTGGGTTGGTTCCCAATGTGCATCACCCGACCGCTGTGGAGCAGAATGAGGAGAGGGGCAGCACAGAGGGCTGGGGCACTGCTCCTTCTGTTCTCTTGCATCTCAGGAGGCTGTAACATCTTCATAGCTTGAATTTTGAGTGTTGGTTTCTGTGTTGTTACTATTCTGCCTTTTGTCTGCTGCAACAATAGGACTTCAAAGGTCAGAGTCTGTTGCCTGTGTGACTGTTTGCAGGTTGCAGTTGGAGGTCACCTTTTAACCTGTGTTTGAAGAAATTCAACTACACATGTACAGACAAAGGAATCAGAAGAGTCTTTTGAGCTCCCTGGTTTTCCTCCCTCTTCTATATGAGGGCATCACACCTGGATACCCTTCAGATCCCGGGTGAAGCTGCTTTGAAATCTTTCAGTGCTGGCATTCCAGCAGGAGCTCACTTATAGTTGATTTCCATCATGACCTGCCTCTTTTTCTGAAAATCAAGAAAACCAGTTGCTCAGAGGAATATCAGGTCTGCTTTCCTGGTCATGGCATTGGCTCACATACATTCAGACTTCACTGGCACATGTTTTTATTACCTATACTTAAAACCCTCTGTCTCTGTATGCAGCTGAACCTTGTCCATGTTTGTTGGGTCCCAGCTGAAGCTTTGCACTCTGAGTGTGCCTCTGGCACACCATCACTCTACCAGGCTTTGCATGAAATCCCAACCCCTGGATTTTTTCTAATGTGTCCTCCCATTCCCCTGTCTAGGGGTCTACCTGGCCTCTTCCAAACCAGGCAGTTCATACCGGTATTTCTCAGCTAATTGGATGGTTCACAGTGAGATCCCTCAGTGCTGCCTTGATTGCTTAAAGACCTTCCCCATAGCACCCACCGGGCCTTGGTGGGTTCCTGCTGGCACAGTGCAGTGGTGGTGCTCGTGTGCTGCTGTTCCATGCCCTACTTGCATGCTGCTTTTATGGCCACCTGCATGCAGCTCCCATTCTAGGTCTTTCAAGAGCACTGTTTGAGAAGAAAACTCTCGGGAGGAAGATTCTGTACCTTTTGATTCGCTTTCTGTTCCATCAGAAAGACTTTCGCTACCTGAGATCTGTTTCTTCCTTCTACTTTGACATAAAGTTAAAAGGCAGGGACAGGCAATGTGCCAGTGTGCCACAGTGACCTGCAGGGAAGCTGCTTCATTTAATAAGAGGTTGGCTGTTCCCCCGTGCTCCTGTCTGGTTCCTCTCCAGAGCAGAGCACTGGGGCTCCATGGATGTAGCAGGGAGAAATGCAGTTCCCTGAGCAGTGACATGCCAGGCTGGGACTGGAGAAGGACAGTTTCACACAGGCAGGGGACAGTGGAGCTGTATTTGATGTCTGAGCTGAGCTGCTGCCATGCTGAGCTATCACTGAATGGGCTGGGCCTACCCTTCCGCTCCAGGTTGCAACAGGGCTTATCTGAAATTGTCTGAGCCTCTTCAGGCTGCAAAATCAACAGGAAATAATTTGCTAGGGTTAATTTTGTGCTGGTAAAACACCTTGAAGTGGCTCAGTGGAGTAAGGCAAGGCTGCTCTCTGGGCAGCACCTTGCTGGCAGGGTGGTTTGCTTGCGAGCAGAACCAGGGCCCTGGGGAACTGTTGCCTGTGTGATTTGGTGCAGGCTGTTGGAGGCAGCATCAGCCTCTACCAGCACTCAGGCAGAACCTGGGCATGGCAGAGAGCAGCGAGAGGGACGGTGTGTGGGAATGGCAGTGCTGCCAGCTCCCTGCTGGGCAGGGCCCAAAGGGCAGTGTGTCTGCATAGCTCTGCCAGGCTTGTGCCCAGAGGTGCCTGGATTGCTCAGACCCAGCCTCTGCTGGGCAGCCTGGGGGTCTGCAAAGCCTTATGGCATCTCCTCCCAGCTTGACATGGGGGTCTGGAAAGCAGGAGAGGGTCCTGAGCAGTGCTGATGGTTTCATTTCTAAGGTAGTTTCTCAGGGTGGTCTTAGCCCAAGCCTGGGTGTTGCTGTGCTCTCAGCAGCTTTCCCCAAGAGTGCAGGGTCACAGGCTTGTTCCACCATGCCCTGTCCCTGCCTGCCCTCAGCCCCTCCATCTGCCTTATTTTACAGGGCTGGCTCAGCTACTTGAGATACTGTGTGTAACTCTCTGGGTCTGATCCATGCTAGATGGTTTTATTGGCAGCCATGAGACTGAAACCCCACTGCTCCTCTTCTCCTTGGACTTCCTGCCTTTTCCCTGCTGTGCCAGCAGCAATCCTGCTGGAGAGCGGCACAGCCTGGAACCTGCTGTCTCCTCTGGCTTGCTTTGTCTGGAGAACACATTGAGGATCCCGGTTTCTTTGCTGTCTCCAGATGCCTGCTGGTGTTCCTCGACCAGAGAAACCTTCAGGTACACAGGGCTTGCCCAGGACTCTGCAGCAGGCACTGCAAATGCAGTTGTTGCAGTGAGGGAGGTTTGAAAACCAGAGAAAAGCAGCTGGAGCCTGACCATGGAATGGATTGCAGTGGAATAGCCCTGGTGTTCTGGGGCTGTCTGTAGGAACATGTACATGCTGTGCTGGAGAGGAGCAGTGGTCTTGGAAAAAGCAGATGCTGTTTGTTTGGGTTGAATGAAGTTGGGGTTTTGTTTGGAATGTTTCTTGGGGGAAAAAAACCACAAACCCAGCTTTATTTTAAATGATGGTATAAATGGAATTTTTGGAAGAAAAGAAGTCAACATGGGAATAACTTCAGTTGTCTGTTTAAATGGAAGGTTGGACTGTCTTTGAAACGACTCTACAAATCCCTGAATGTATTTAGGATGCCTGTCAGTTTTAGGGGCATGCTCAGGCTTCTGGACAAGGCTTTTCCTTCACTGTTTGGGTCAGTGGATTTCACTAAGCAGCTTTTCTTGATCATGTGCCAACTTTGGAATTTAATGTACTCTCCCCCTTTCTTAGCCTGACCCACAGCACAGTGGATTTGCCTTTCGTTCTGGTGCTGTGACCTTGCTCTGGCACAGAGCTTTTGAAGATGACTTTCCCAGAGTATCTGCAATCTACACATTTTTTTCTTTTATTTGTTTATTTTAATTGAAATGGACATTATTAATAATTTTTGTGCTGCTGCCACATGCAGCTGATCCGTTAGAAGAATATAGATTTGCAAATGCCCTGCATTCGGCCTGTGTGCTCTGGAAAAGAGTTTGTGTTTCCAGATTCCTCAGGTGAGAGGTCTGAAACAGCTCCTGTCCAAGGACTGAGCTGCTGAATGTGGATCCCCCCTGTGTTCATGGGAAGAGGGGCTGGTAGGAACAGTATGGAAGAGGTCTGTAGCGTCAGGATTTGTGTGGAGAAAGAGGATAGGGAAAAGGTGATCCCTTTTCTAGCCCAAGAACTGCAGGGTAACAAGTGAACCCAGGAAATGGCAGATTTGCAGAGGAACTGAAGAGGGCTTGTCATGCAGCATGTTTCAGCTTTGTCATGTGCAGTTATGAATACTAAAAGTCTGCTTGGATTAAAGAATGACTTGGATAAGTTCTGGAATTGGATGGACATGGAGATGGATACTGAACTGTTAAATGTGAAGACATCTCTGTTACAAGAAACCTCTGAGTTATTCATAATGCATGCCATGGCTCTGTCCTGGGAGACAGGACTGTTGAGTGATCCTGTTCTCTGCACCCACTGCCAGGCATCCTCTGTTGGAAATGAGACACTGGCTTTAGATGGACAGTTGGCCTGACCTTGCATGGCTGTGCTGAGTGTATTCCTATCCTGCTGCTGTTGGTGACCTCTTGGCAGTGCTGAGAAATTGGGATTGATGATCTGGGACCATTCAAACAAAATACGTGTCAGTGCAGTCAGCTCTGAAACAAACCCCGTTGGCCTGATCGAGTACATGGACACTGGATCCTGAAACAGTAACCCCTAAAAATAACCAAGGGGTCATTGTGAAACTCAGCAAGTGCTTTCAGTGCAATGCTGAGATAGAAATCAGTAACTGCAGCACTTTGAGTGAGAACCAGGTGTAATAAAGGGTGTTATCTGCCATGCAGACTGTTCGACCATCCAGCTGTACACAGCTATACATCCATGTAAGGCTAGACTGTACATCTGTGTATACACCTGGATCCACATTCAGTCTCCCTGTTAACCCCCTGGAAACCTGCCTCCTGTGACCATACCCCAGCCCTTTTTGTGCCCAGGGTCAGAGACAGTTGCCTGGCCTGTGCTGTGGCTGAGTATTCACAGCGGATCAGGCCCTGCAAATTCTGTCCTAGGTGTGTTTGTAAGGTTTATTTTGGCCATTCCAAATGCACAGAGGGAGTTGGGAATGCTGAACAGCTTTGCCTTAACTGCATACTTGTGTTGGGAAGTGAACATTTTAGTAAGTAAAAAAGGCTAAACTAGTAGAGGGATTTGCTCCTCAGTACTCTGCTGTGACTCTTGAAAATCACCTGGCTTTTAAATACTGAGTGCACTTGGACAATTATTTTATGTGCATTTTGGTGCTTTGCTATTTCAAGAACTCTGTAACTGCTGAAGCTGGGAGAAAGCAGAGCAATCCGTTGCTCTGTCAGCATGTGAACTGCATCTTCAGATATTCCCTGAGGTATTCTCCTTGCCTGAAGTACAAAGTTGAGTCAACTTTGGGGGTAATTGTAAGGCCACAGGCTTGCCCCTCTGTGTGTGCATGCCCTGTCCTCCTCTTTGACATGTGTGCACAGGGCTGGGGATCCCATGCTCTGCTCTGCAAGGGTGGCAGTGGAGCCAGTGAGGGATACATAGATATTACTGTCTGTGGCAATTTTGGAAGGGAAACTGAAAACAGGTTTAATTGGAAAGTCTTTCACAGGGTGCAGCGTTATTGCAGCAGCTTTTGGGCAATACAGGTGTGATTCATTCTCTGCCTTCTTGGCTTGGCCTCACTTTGATAAAGCTGCAGATCTTATATGTTTGTGTTCTTTACACCCAAAGCTCCTGCTCACAAAGGCAGCTCTGTAGGTGGACAGGAAGGAAGTTGAGTGATGTTGGCTCAGTGAAGAGATGCTGCAAAAAAGAGTTTCTAGTTCAGAAGCTCTGAAATTTGCCCTTGAAGGCACAGAAAGGCAGCTCTTGAGTTGTGTGAAATAGATTGTGTTTGGTCACGCCAGACTGGCGGCTCTGTCTTTGTCGGCTGGTCTCTGATTAGAGCATCTCAGGAAGACCTTGTGATCCTCAGGGGTAAATGCTGGAGCTCTCTGCATTGCAGCAAGGGAGTGTTTCAGGTATGAGAAATCTGCTTTGCTTTCTGACCTCACTGTGAAGACAAGTTAGCTCATTTTGTGTGCAAGACCTTTCAGTGAATGTCTCGTAGCAGATTTACCCTCACCAAGTGCAGGCAGGAGTTCCCCTAATACTCTCACTATTCCCATCTTATAGGAAGTCAGAACAGTTGTATGTGGCCACCCCTGTGGCTCAGAGTGGAGGGAAGGAAGGAATTATGTCCCTCTCATGCACAGCACAGCGCCTGTGCACACAGGACCACGGTGCACGTACGAAGGGCATGTCTATACAGGCTGGGTCATGAATTCCCAGACTTTTGGGGGCCTGTGGTATTTGCTGAAACCCAACCTTCATCCACCTACAGCTGAGCCCTCCCTTTCTGTCGTTCCGGCTCAGCTGAGCAGGGCGCTCCTGGCAGCCAGCCCAGCTCGCAGGACCCAGCCGGCAGCTGGCCTGCAGCTCCTTTTAGATGAGATTCTCCTCTCCCAACCCGATCCAGATCATCCCCCTCTCCCTTTTGTTGGCCTATTTCCCCCCTGCCTCCCCCCGCCCGTTTGTGTATCTCTTGCAATGGTGAGCTTTGCTGTTAGTGCAGCTCCCTTCCCAGAGCAGCTGCAGGGAGCTGTGGGAATATGGTGGAAATGCCATGTGAGGCAGCGCATGTTTTGGACAACCAGTGCCTAATTTAGGTTGGGAGGGACCTTTGCAGGTTGTCTGGCTCAGCCACTGTGGCTGGGATAATTCAGGCTGCTCAGGGCCTCGTTTTGTTGAGTGCTGAATGTCTCGAAGGATGGAGGTCCCTTTGCCTCTGGTCCTGGCCTAGGACTTGGCCTCTCTCAAGGAAGAGTCCTTGCATGTTAAACTCATTCTGCATTTAAAATAAATGGACTGTGTTAACATTTTTTAGAGCACTAAGTTTTAATTCAGTTTTTCTCCTTTTTAAGTCATGTGCACCTGCTGAATTAACTGACTGCTCTGTCGATCGTGGTGGGGGAAGAGGTTGGGACACTTGATTTTTTTTTTTGTCCCCTATGGGATCTGTGGCCCAGGACAATGCTGTGAGGGAATGGGATCTGTTGTCCCAGTCAGCACACATGCTTCCCAGTGCTGGCTTGCAGTTGTGTGTGTGCTAGGAGAGGAAGAAATATGGGCTTGTATAATTTAGCTTGGAAAGTACCTGTGGAGGTATCTGAGTATCTGAGCTGATCTTCCTCCAATGAAATCTATTTTCTCAATTGTTTCTCTGAGCAGTGATGTAGGTGCTCAGCCAGTCTGAAAGAGTTGTGTGGTCCCTGTCCTGCTGCCTGTGACCTAAACAGGAGGGGAAAACTGCAGGAGAGTGGGCAAGATGACAGCGAGTCACTCTGCTTGCTTTGGCATTTGGTAGCATAGCGGTTTTTATTTAAATACCTATAATTATTATTTATATATGAAAACCACTCTTAGTTCAGGGTTAATGCCAGTTCTCTAATGTTCATGCTGTACTGGTATTGCTCTGTGCACTGTGTTCTGTTTCTAGAAAATGACTGCATTTAAAAGAGATTAGAAACAGCAGTGAGAAACGTCCACTTGCTAATTTCTAAGTGGTAGGTAGGTAGGAAAGTGTGCTGTTTCAGCTTTGGGTGGGCAGAGAAGGCTGCCTGTGAGTCACAAGCTGGTTTTAGAGGGAGGTCAGTGGCTTTTGGTACTGCAGTCACTTAGCTGGTTGGACTGGATCCAGATCTCATTAAGATTTAATTCATAACTGGTTCTTAAGGAATCTGAATCTCGTAGTAGTCTCAGCAAAAATCTTAATGGGAGGCAACTCTCAAACTCGTGTCTGTGGTCTCAGCAGGTGGCTCGAGGTCCTGTGGGCCTGAGGAATGTGCCGTGTCCTCCGAGTGTCGGGTCTGGCTGACCGGTGCGGTCACGAGCTGCGACGCCTGAGCCCTCGTGGGGCACTTTGGGAATCCATCCAACGTGGGGCCTGGGTCCTCAGTCACAGCCTGGAGGAGGGCAGAGAGCCTCTCTCAGCATGGAGTGTGTCAGGGATGGGCTGGATTCCCTCCTGACTCTGATTTCTCCCTCTCCTAGGCCTGAGGACGAGCGCGGGACGATGTCGGAGGCGCGACACGACAGCACGAGCAGTTTACAGCGGAAGAAGCCACCATGGCTGAAACTGGACATCCCGGTGCCAGCGCCCCTGCCAGTGCCAGAAGAGCCCCCCCAGCTTGTGCAGGTACAGAAGGTGGGGCAGGAGCTGGGAACCAGTTGTGCTGGGAGCATGTGTGTGCCTGGGGTCTCTGACAGTCCTGGCTGAGAGGGAGGGATCGTGTGATGGCAGGTCATGAGGCCACATAAGACAGGGCAGAGCCTTTGAGTGAATTTATGATCAGTAATTATCTCCCCTTGAAGGGGATGTGGGAGGGGTAAGGGTGGGTGGCTGATGTGCTCAGATCAGTAGATGTGAGTGTTTGGATGTGGGCATTGTGAAAACTGTCTTGGCTGGGTATATGGGAGTGAGGTATTCAAACAAGCATTTCTTAGGGAGACTGGGGAGTGAAGGGCTCCTAGACTAACATGAGGGCCTGGAAGTGCTGCAGCTTGTGTTGAAATGAGCTGGGAATGAATCTGACTTATGAATAGCCAAAATAATGACAGGCTTTCATCAGTAACAGCAGAGAAAGAACAGTTACTGGCAACATGAAGCTGTTACCAGCATGAGGAACATAAGAAAACCATGTGGGATGAGAAATAAATAACATTGAAGAGTGCTGAAGCAGAGATGAAGTGATAGGTTAATAGAAACTGTGCAAAGCCTGAGAGTAAAGTGTCCTTATTTGTCCTGGGAATAGGAAAAATATCAGGAATTTCTGCTAAGGTATCATAAAGTGATGTAGGGGCGAGACCTGGGTAAGATGAATGCTGGCTGCTCATGTGGCCTTGCTGCAGGAACAGAGACTTTGTGTCCCGAAGGCAGAGCTGGAGGGTTCTTGCTGCCCATCGCCATGGGTGGGTGCAGGACTGGGTTCAGTCACTTCTGTGGAAGAACAGTTTAGCCATCAGAGAAATGGAGGGTTACACAGCTTCCCTGGAGCAGGGCTGAGGACTGGCTTGACTTAAGAGAAACTTATATTGCACTTGGGATAGCAAGAACTGTCCTCTTCACCATTCTGTGATCCAGGGATTAAAATGTGCTTCGATTATGTGACAGCTTCTGGCAGATAAACCTGGGTCCTGGTCTCCCCTTGGAAGGAAAAAAGTCAAGGGTCAGTCTGCAGGGATTAAAAGGGGAATACAGGCTGTTAGCAGTGCAGATTGAAACCTTCTGAATGAATTATTTAAGGCTTTGATGGATGTTCCCTTATCTGAAATCTCTAAATCCAGCTGGGTACCTTCTGAAGAGACTCTGTGCTGGAAGCTGGTGGAGGTGATGTTCTCTGAGGGTCCTGTGTGCATAGCCCAGGATAAGAGTGCGTCTCGTGCTCCTTTGGCTTATAACCTGAGTATCTGTGCATTGTTTTTACATAAAACAGCAAAATTGTTAACATTAGTGAAGATCATGAGCTTCCTGGGCTAGAGGGGCTGAAGTAGTCTTGAGGCAGAGAGTGTCTGACCAGAGAAACAGTAGCTCAGAGCTTCGCTTTCCAGAGGGATAGTCTGCTCAGCCTGCATTGCACAAATGGGAGATGGTCTCTCTGCCAAGCTGATAAAAATTTAATCCAGAGCAGCCCTGGGGAGGCAGTGGTATGAGCTGAGAACAGCCTGGTGAGTTGTGTTATATTTGGTAGGTCACATTTAGCCAAGACATGCCAGCTTTCAAACCTGAGTGTGCCCCAGACAATTAGGCTGTAAACAAAGCCAATGTGCCTTTCCCAGCTTGCTTAGCCTGCGGCAGGCAGCAGCTACAGTGCAGACCCACCACAGCTCTCACAGGCTTTTAATGCAGATCCAGAGTCACCAAATAGTCACCTAAGAAGCAAATCCCACTGACTGTGCTCCACGTTGTAGAGTGGTCCATGAGTGTGCGGTGTGGGTTCCCTCTGGCTAGACAAAATTCAGGAGGGTGGATTACAGGAGCTCCTGTAATACCTGTTGAATTGCTGAGTGTTCCCCATCCTGGCTGGCCCTGTAGAGCACTCCTGAGAGCACTGACTCCCTCCTGCTTCCCCCGGCAGCCGACGCGGCGCCAGGCGTTCCTGCGGAGCGTGAGCATGCCGGCCGACAACAGCCGCGTGCCGTCCCTGCCCCACGACGGGAGGAGACCGGTGCTACAACGACAGACCTCAATCACCCAGACCATCAAGAGGTGAGGCACTGCTTCAGTGCATCCTGCCATCTGCTGCCATCCTTCACCTGTGGATTTACAGTGTTGCTCTTGCCCCATTGCCTGGCACTCGGGTGGCATGCGGCCACAGCAGGGTGAGGTTGATGCCCTTGTTATCCGTCATGAGGTTGTGGAAGGGTGGGTGCAAATTGGTAGCCAGTGTATCAGCCCAGTGGTGCTATCTAGCCTGTCTTTAGTACGTGAGGAGGCAAGTCCTGGGAGGAGGATGGTGGTGACCAGGACAGTGAGTGGTTCTTGCCACTTACAGACAGATTTTGGCTGCCTCCTGCCGCAGGGAACTGTCAGTTCCTGAGTAACAGGATGCCTCAGGCTGTGATGTTTAGCTGTGATGGTACAATGTAGTGTGCTGGGCTTGCTTTGGTGCTGTGTCTGAGAGCACATGACTGCTGGGGGAGGCAGAAGCGCATCCTGAGCAGACCGGGGCTCTCAGCAGCTTGGCTCCTACCAGAGCTCATTGGCAGGTCCTTGACATGGCTCTGAGAGGTGATGGAGAGAAGGGAGCGGCTGCTCTGATCATCTTTTGTCTCTACGACCCAGTGGTCTCTGAACCCAGCCAGAGAGCTGGATGCTCCTTCACTCCCCATGGCAAGGGCTTATCCCAGTTTGTCCAGAGTGAGTGGCTTTCCCAGCTGCTCTCCTGAGATGACTGGTTTGTATCTCTGGCCATGTGTCAGGCCTTCCCTGGGTCCCGGGAGCATCCCTGGAACTCCACAGGTCAGGGGTTCTTCCAGCCAGCCAGGCTTCGCCCACTCACAGAGGAGCAACTTTCCAGCTCTGAGAGAGACTGATCTCCCACACACTGTTTGCCTTTGCCTCAGACATTCCCCAGCTGCCTTGGTGGGGAAGCTCTCCCTCAGTAGCTCTCTCTGATCCTGCTGCTTGTGAGGTTGGGAGGGCTGAGCTGTGAAGCAGTTGTCTGCTCTTTTCAGGGCCGTGGGCAGCTCCTGGGCCTGCCTGAGGCTGTCCTTGCACACCTAGACTGCCTCTTCCCTTGCCTACCTGCCCTTGTCCTGCTCCTTGCCAGGATGGTTAGGCAAGAGCGTGTCAAGGGTGAGGGGATATCCTGGGAGGGTGCTGTGGAAGCACTGACAAGAAGCATTGGGTGGGAGGGCCAGGGTACCCTCCCCCAAAGGTCCTCACAACGTGCAGCTTGTGTGTAGGGGAGGGGATTGGGGAACTGTGAGACACTTTGGTGCTGGTGTGACACATTTGCCCCCAGTGCTACTACACTGTAAGACAAGCAAGGCACATGGAGCTACAGTGAGAAGGAAGGAGTGCTGGACAGTGGTGGTGAAGCTCCCACACACTGAGGGAGATGCCAGTGGTGAGCAGACACGTGACTGTTGCACCAGCAGACCCTGTGGCATGTCTTCCTTCCCCGGCTGGAAGTGCTGGGGCTCAGGTTGGTGGCTGCCTGTGCCTAATGTATGTATTTTGTACCCGGAAGTACACACAGGGTGCCCCAGAAGAGCACAGACAGCTTTGGAAGGCCTAGGGGGTGTCCTATGGGGGGGGTTCAGTGCTGTTTTGCAGTGCCCATTTGTGCATCATGGGAGTGGCCAGGTCTCCTCCTCCTGGGCACCTTCTACAGAGTGCTGTGAGATGTGGGTGGGAGAGAGGTGCAGCAGTGGGAAGGACTTTCCAAGGGGCAGAACAGCAGGAGATGCACACATGACACATCAGTAGCAATAAAGGAAATGAGTGGATCAGAAACACGCACAGGGAACTGGAAAGTACCAAGGAAGGGGCTAAGATTCTGTGCTCCATTTAGCAGAGCAAGGGGTGCAGTGGAGAATTGCAGACCCTGCATCTGTAAATGTGTCTTGGGGATTTGTTCTGTGAGTCATGGAAGGCTGACTGACGAGTTTTCTGCCTAACACAGCCCTCAAGATGCACAGAATGTGAAACTGCTGCAGGACCCCACACTATTTTGTTCCCTGGGGCTTGGAGGACACAGATCAAGTGTGAACCTAAGGTCAAGCCTGTGTAGTGCAGAACACGGCACGGGAGTGATTCATGTGCCTGAGTGAAGGCATCCAACACCATTTCCAGTCTCCCAGGGTGTCCAAGGTGTCCACACGAGGCAGCAGATGTGGCACAGATAGGCTTGTGCACCAGGCAAGATCCTGCCAAGGTCAACCAGAATGGGCTCAGGGCTCTTCCAGTGGCATCAGGCACCTGTATCTAAGCGGATCTTCTGACACTTCCATGGTTTCATACTCTGGTATCCAAAGCCGGCCAGTGGGATCTGTAGCTGAGTGTCTGGACAGAAGAAGGCAGGTCACAGAGGTCTGAGGGGGATTGCAGCAATCCTGGTATCTTCAAGAGCAATGGGAGACATATGTCAAGAGGTGCAGAAGCACCAGAAGGATTGAGCAGCCTCCTGGGTTCAAAGATGCTGTTGTGTGGCTTGAGTTTGGTTGTTTCTCTCAGGTCATGCTCTCAGCTGGAGGGCCCTGCCACGGGCAGTGCGGCACAGCCGCTGCCAGTGGGGCTATGGCAGGAGACAGGGAGGCGCTGGATGCAGGTGGCTGCTCCCCTCCACAGCCCTGCAGGCTCCTTGCCTTCAGCTCTCTTTTCTTTGCAGCAGGCAGGTTCGGTTTCAGAGGAGTCAGACCCTGCCCGCTCGTGGGCCCCGGGTGGGCAGGAGTTCCCTGAGAAAGCGGCAGTCCCTGCCCCGATCGTTTTTCAGGTACTGGTGGCACTGAGTGTGAAACCCACCCCTGCATGTGTGTGCAAGGGCTGTTGTGAACTGCACAGACTCTGGCTGTTGCTGAGACCATGCTGAGACTGTTGGCTTCCCAGGAGGTCTGCGAACAGGCGGAGTGAGGAAGTTCATGTGTGCTGCTAACAAAAACCAAGTGTCACTCCTACTAAACGTGTAGGCAGCTGTCAATAAGTAGCATGGACTAACAAGCTGTCCACCCGCCAGCCTCACTCCCTCCTGCCTTTCCTAACAAGCTGTCAACCTCCTGGTGTTCACCGAAGCTGGAATGTCTCCCCAGGGCAGACACAGCCCGGCCTGCCTTTGCTGGGCTATCAGTGCAACACGGGGCTGTGCATATGTTGGCCCCAAAGCCTCCTTGGGGCATCAGGGGAAGGAGAGGAGGCAGCACTGAACAGGTGCTGTCATGTTGTTGCAGATGGGGCTCAGAGCTGGTGAATGGAACAGAGTGTATCCACTCTCACCCTGTTGACATCATGGCTTTTTCTAATCCAAATGCGACTGTTTTCTTTTTGAGTTGGAGGTCTTTGTTTACTTAGCACCAAGGAGATGAGCCAGGAGTCCAGGGCCCATTGACCACCACCCTGAGTCTGGAGCTCAGTAAACTTTTAAATCAGACAGACAATGTGATTTTCTGTGTGGCAGGGACTGGACTTAATGCCCAGGAGTCCATTCCTGTCCCACCTTCCTCACTGCTGCCCTTGGCCAGCTGCCCTTCTGACACTGTGACCACCTTTGGGACTGTTTGTGTTTGGTCTTGAGCTTTTCAGGGGTGGTCAGCTCAATGCAACAGAAGAGTGAGATCTGACCTCTGATGTTGGTTGTTACAGTGCTCCAGAGAGTCTGTAGGACATCATGGGGCTCCCCAGCTGAACAGAGGCATTCAGCATCTTCCCAAGGTGCTCCAGGTGCCCTGAACTCTGCAGTCAGCTCTCCTGGACTATCTTGGCTATGATCAGAGGGCTCTTTGCCCTGGTCCTGGCCCAGTAGTGTTGACAGTTCAAGCTGCTGAGGCTGCTGGTGGTGCAATGGGCCATTGCTCATCAGGCTCATGAGGGCACAAATGACCCTCATGAGGCCCCATGTATAGGCTTGTCACCCAACTTCACCTTGCTGTTGAAATACTGGTTGCAGCAGTCCATGGGAAGTTGTCAGACTGTTTTGTGGCACATGTTATGCCAGTGAACTGCACAGCCAGAGCGTCACCTCTGTGCTGAGGCTTGGGGAGTCTGCCAGCTGAGGTGCTGGCCCTGGGCCCTTCTGCTCTGAACAAAGATTGCTCTGATGAGATGTGGGAGCAGAGTGGTGCCCCAGGACATGTATCCCCATCTCTGAGGGCTGGCATTTGGAGACAGTGAGGTCAGGTGAATTCTCACCACGGTCCACATGACCTCATGCCTGCTGAAGGGTCTGTTCTGTATCTTTGAGAGAACAGGGAAGGCTGAGGGCAGTGTGTGGTGTTTGTACCTGCAGGTTTTAGCTGGAAAAGCTGAGTTTCAAACTCACACCATTTTGCAGGTGGCAGGTTGATGGTATTTTTGCTCGGTAGGGTATAAAACCACAGGACCAGTTTCCAGTCTTCAGTGTAGTGTCTCAGTTTCCCTGTGTGGCCTAACTGTACATTTGTCCCAGCCTTTACTCCAGTGTGTGTTTTAATACTTACCTTGTGATCTGTGAGGTCTTGCTTCTCAGCAGCTGGAAATCCTGCCCCTGAGCAGGGGGGCTGAGGCCAGGGCTTTGGGTTTGTCTTGGAAGGACTTTCAGGTTTCAACACCTGGGCCAGTCAGCTGTAGGCTGAGAGAGCTTGTCATCTCCTGAGGATGAATTAACTGTGGTGGGAAAGGCTTGGCAGGGTGTGATGACCTCCGTAGGTTTAGGGTAGCAGCTGTCCTTCAGGATTTGAAGTAGGTTTTTAGTCTGATTTATCCTGATCCCTCTCTGCCTTTCTTGGGATTTTGCTTCTGATCCACTGCTCTTCTGTGACAGCAGCCAGTTGGCAGCAAACCTGCCTCATAACTGCAAACCTGTGCTCCTGCTTCTGCACTCAGCAGCTTAGAACTGTGTGTGTGTGCTTTAGCAGAGATCAGGACCACAGCAAACATTTGCTATTGATGTTACCTTTGAGGAGAATAGAAATCCTGCAGCATGAGATGGAGAAGTTAGGGATACCCTGGGAGTGTGTGTGTGGGGAGGGGACTGGGAGAGAAGAGTGAATTCTGGAGAAGCTACAGAGCCACAAAACAGTACAGTCCCACAATGGGGATCTAGAGCTGGCCTGAAGATGGTAAGTGTTTGCAAAACATGGTTTTTAAAGTAAAAAAACCCCACCTTTCACCAAGTTATTTTCTGAATTTTTGTTCCACCTCTTTTCCTTTATTTTTAGAAAAACTCAGAACAAACTGTCCTTTACCCACAGTGAATCTCTCCTGGCATTTGTCTTCTGTCTTAAAGGGACAAAATGCTGTTGATGGTTCTGGCCAGCATCTGTTAGGTTGCTAAAACCAGCTGAGGACAAGCTGCAAGATGCTCATGGGGAAGAGTTCTGCCTGTCTTTGAATTGGGGTGGGATGGAAGTGACCACCAGGGGTTTTGTCTCTTCATGTGCACAGTCCAAGCAAACATAAAATGCTTCTTAGCACTTGTCTGCTGGCATATTTCAGAGGCACAGCAGACTGGTTTGGGGTGAGCAAAGACAGCGACGCGACTCAGAAGTGGCAGAGGAAGAGCCTGCGGCACTGCAGCCTGCGCTATGGGAAGCTGAAACCTCAGGTCATCCGGGAGATGGACCTGCCCAGTCAGGACAATATTTCTCTAACCAGCACAGAGACTCCCCCTCCCCTCTATGTGGGACCCTGCCAGCTGGGCATGCAAAAGGTGAGTGCCCTGGGACAGAGGCAGGGCCCTCCTGGGTTCTCTGCACTGTGTCTGTGCCGCTGCGGGAGCTGTGACCTGTCTGCGGGCTGAGCTCTGCCCAGACATGTCTGGGCTCCTTTCTCAGACACTTCTCACGTCTCAGGTACAGTTTGGCAGAGTTCCTCCTCCAACAGCCTCTCTGGTGTCGTTGGCTGAGATCCCTCAGCTGTGCCAGCAGTAGGCTCAGGGCTGTGTTTGTCGTGCTGGGACTGTGGTGATTCCATGTGTGCAGCATGTCCAAGAGCTCCGAAAGCCAAGCTTGGGCTTTTTGCTGCCATTTTGCAAGGACGAAATTCTGTTATACAGAGTGGTCGGTATCCTGGACCCAAATGTACAGTAACAGGACTCTTAGCCCAATCAGAACACAGGCCATAGCACAGCTACTGTCCTCGTAGAAACCTGGTTATGTTTTAGGACTTTGGAAAGTGTCTCTTGCATCAGTGATGCTACAGCTCAGCTCTTGGGTCCTCAGGAATGGTTTTGAGTGCCTGCAAAGGGCACCTGGTAGCCTCCCACTCGCTGCCTTCAAGTGTGACTCCAGGGGACAAGGCCCAGTTGAGCACATCCAGTTACCAGCACCTCTGAACTAACCCACAGCGTCCCAGCCCTTCCCTTTGCTCCTCTCATCAACACTAATTGCTGTGGTTGATGACTGTGCTTTAGTGAACCCCACTGCAGCCTGGGCTAGTGGGAAGCAATTGCTGCCAAAGCAGGACCTGCAGCCTGGCTGTACCACTGAAGCAGAGGAGAATACTGTGCATTTTTCAATCAGGTTTCACCTTGTTGTCCTATTTCCTGTTTCCTGGCCAGCTGAAGAGTCTTGCAGTTAGTCTTTGGCCACAGAAATATTGTTGGGCTCTCTGTGGGCTACGTTAAATCAGAACATGGTGTCAGTAGGTGTGTAAGCCCATCAAGCATCCCGTTGAATGTTCAGCTGTGGATTAAAAAGGCTCGTAAAACCTTAGGATAAAGCGTAGAGGTCATATGGAAACCACAGCTGTGATGATGTAAGGACAGAGGCAAGGTTTGTAGCTGAAGGCAATATTTTCATTACGTTGATTCGTATGTTTGGAAAAAGTGAGAGCTTTGGCCTGAGGAGTCCCAAAGAAGGGCTTGCAGCTCTTGGAAGCTTGCCTGCTCCATCCAGCTGTTAAACCTAATTAGTGGAAGCAGATGTAAATATACAGTTAAGCTTCAACAGGATAACAGGATACTGTTTAAGTCCTGAGCTGTCCAGTATCAGGAAGGAAACTAGCTGGAGAAAGAACTTGGCTGTTTTCAGGGATTTCTCAAACGCCTGTTTAGACAGCACATTCTCTGTCTGTAGAGCTCACTGGCATGGGAGAGAGAGAAACCAAGAGCTCAGGAAGGGCTGAAGGAGGTTTGAAGCGTCCTGTGAAATTCTGGAACAGTCTGGGTGACAGTAGTCAATACCAACAAAAGAAAAAAAAAAAAAAGGGAGAGTGAGAGGTTTGGGGACTTAGGCTTGAGTCTTACAACTAGGCCTTAGCTTGCAATAGGCTCTACTGTATCTCCCTGTTGAAGAATTGCATGTTGGTCCATCCAGCCTGGTTCTTGGTCAGTCCCAGGAGCCAGGCACCTGTCACGGTCTCAGGATGTTTGCCTGGAGGGAGGAGGGCTTGTTAGGGAAGAGCCTGGGGGCGAATGGACTGATGGGCTTCTCTCTGCAGATCATAGACCCCCTGGCCCGCGGCCGAGCTTTCCGCATGGCTGAGGACACCGACGGCTGCAGCATCCCCCACACCCCCATCACCCCTGGGGCCACGTCCCTCTGCTCCTTCACCAGCTCCCGCTCCGGCTTCAACCGCCTGCCCCGGCGCCGCAAGCGGGAGTCGGTGGCCAAGATGAGCTTCCGAGCGGCCGCGGCGCTGGTGAAGGTACGTCTGAGGGAAGGGTGGCAGGGAAGGAGCTGCTGAGCAGGGATGGTGGGGAGAGCTGTGGTGGAGGGGAGGAAGCCCAGCCACCTCCTGTTCTGTTTCAGCCACATATCCAGGAGCCAGGACTGGCAAGAAGCAGGGACGGAGGCTCAGTTTTTGCTTTCCCTCTTTTTGCCTGGGGCCTTTTTTTACCTGGGGCCTTTTTTTGCCAGCAGCCTCAGAGCATTCCAGCAGGTCCAGTTCAGTCTGCCTGGACCTTTGGGTGGTCCAAGTGCTCCTGGTGAGCAGTCATGGAAGAGCAGAAATACCCAAGACTGTTACTATACAAGTCTCTTTATCCTTCTATGTGTCTGCTTTCCTGGGCCCAGTGACCTTTTGCTGTGCCCAGTACCACCCATCACTGTGGTTTGTTCAGAGTCATTGTGCAATGTGTGGTGGAGGAGCCTGGAGATGGGCACTGTGGATTGAGGAGTGGGGTCTCACCCGTGAGTCTCACCAGGAAGGTGTCACACATCAAGTCTGTTGTGCTCCACACACAAGTGTGAGGCAGCTCAGCACTTGGGCTCCCTGTGCAGGGGCTGGGGTGGCCTCGTGTGTGGCTGACAGTGACCTGATGCCCCTCTCTCTGGCACAGGGCCGCTCCGTGAAGGACAGCACGCTCAGGAGGGCTCAGCGGCGCAGCTTCACCCCGGCGAGTTTCCTCGAGGAGGACACGGTGGATTTTCCAGATGAGCTCGACACTTCTTTCTTCGCTCGGGTGAGGGGCAGGTCTGGCCTGGTGCTGGGCCCAAAGGCAGGGCAAGACTCTAGCCCTGGTAGGACTGTGTGTTGCAGGCAGCAGCACCGCTTTCTGCCAGGGCTGGTGTCACAAATGGGGTGTCGGCGTCTTCTGATGGGACTCCTGTGTCTCTGGCCAGGAAGGAGTCCTTCATGAGGAGCTCTCTACTTACCCGGATGAAGTGTTTGAGTCACCATCAGAAGCTGCAATCAAAGATGCTGAGGTGAAACCTCCAGATCAGACAGATCTCACAGGAGGTGCCTTGGACAAAAACGAGCTCGAAAGAAGCCACTTACTACTGTGAGTATCTTCCGGGAAGCTGCCGAAGCCTAACATGGGGTGACCAACCCGTTTGGAGTGGGACCTTCTGTGTAGAGGAAGCCTTATGAGTGCTGTGGGTGCTTGGTGCAGAGCTCAGAGCACTGCAGTGATGGGTCTTCTTTAAAACCAGCTACCCAAGCGTGTGAAAGGTGACTCTGAGGCCACCTCTTCAGTCTCTCCAGCAACTTCCAGCCTCACCTAATGTGTTTCAGAGGTTGTATAATGCCTTGAGGAAACAAAAGACACTTTAAATCAGCTGTGAGGGTGCTGGGGGCCCAGCCTTTGGCTATGGGAGCGTAGCAAAGACAAGAAGGCTGTTGCCATTGCAACAGTCACCAGTAACTGTTGTCTTGCTCCAAGGAGCAGTGTGAAGCATTGCTGAGTGTCGAGCTGGGCTACATTCCTCACTTGAAACGAGAGAAAGGTGTGGCACTGATGCTGAGAGCCCTACAAATATGTGGGTGGTACTGTACTGTATGCCTAGATTTTTTCCACCTGAGTAACTGGTACTGAGTAATTGCTCCGTGTCCTTTCCAAGTCAGCTCTAGCTTAGCTGGCAGCTCAACCCAGCACAGAGCTCTGCTGGGTGTGAACATGGAGCAGACAGGGAGGTCCTTGTTGTGGTTCTGCTGCTCACAGCCCATCTTGCTGTGTTGGCGCTTTCCCTTCAAGTGTTTCCAAGAACTTGGCTCAGTCTTAACATAAGGGGAAGCAGTGAATGGTGGGAGTTTGTTGTCAGTCCTCTGAGACGGTTCCAGTCTTCTTGGCACCACTTGGATCTCCTCAAATAGCTTTGTTTATTGAGGAAAATACGTTTCTTTCACACTTCAGAGGGCTGTTATCACAATCACAGTCGGGTGTCCTTCACGTGGCCAGGTGTTTGTTTTGGCACAGGCTCACAGCCCAGCACAGGAAATACTGGGAAACAGCACCTGTGTAACACAGAAACCTCTTCAGCTCTGGGGGCAAGTGGAATCTGCACCTTCTGTGGGAGAAGGACTTCCCAAGGGGAAGCTGGGGTGTTAAAATGCATCTTTCTGCAAGGTGCAATATATTGAAAAGGGCTGAAGTTTCCAGCAGTATTTTGGCTAAAGAGGTTCAGATCCTCCCTCATCCTGTTGCCTGCCCATTCTTCAGAGCTGTCACGCTCCCTCCAAGATGTTCTGGTGATCTTTCAGCAAAAAGTTTGTTGGCTGGTTTCTCTCACCATTTCTGACAACCCCTTTCTGTGTGCAGAGTGGGACATTTAGGAAGCCAGAGGAGGTAAACTGGACTAGAGCACATGCCAGGGACATGCCTACTACAGTGCCAGGCAGTGAGGACAGTGAAATAGGAGGTACTTGGGTTTTCTGGTCAGGGTTTGAATGCTGCAGACCTGAACCTCCACACTGCAGTTTAAGAGCAAGGAAATAGAAACCTGTCTGGATATGATGGAGACTTACAAAGCAGGTACTATTCACCAGTAACCTGTGCAACCTTCATCAGATCTATCGTGGTGAAAAAGCCTCCTTTTAGCTCAGGATGCTTGGGATTTTTATTGTGGTTTTGAAGCCTGGTCTTGTTGTTCTGAAAAACGCACACATTGGTACAATAAAGGGAGGAATAGATTGTGAGAGGTAGCCAGCACAGCTTGCAGCATGTGACAGTGCCACTTTCCTAGTCTGGGAAGCTGCTTGGATTCTTCTCTGTCTGATTTGGTGGACACAGGAGGTTTTACCTGCCAGTCCAATCCCACTGCCATGCTTTAAAGGTGGGGATTTCCACTGCTGGGCTAAACTCCATTTCACAGCAGAGAGGAATGAAGTAGAGGAGGAAATTGATGTGCCTGAGGCTGCAGATGTGCTTCTTAGTGAAACACTTTAAAGCCTTGAGAGCTCCTCAGTGGTGGGGCTTAGTTTGGCACCGCTGCCTTGTGCCACCTTCTGCATGTCATCCTGTGCTTTCATCTGCTGGCACTGTGCAACCCTTTGAACTGCAGCTTCCACTTCAGGGGACCTTGTGTGCCCTCAGCAGTGGGACAGACAGAGGGTCTGCTGCCACCAAAGAGCAGGGGAGGGCTGGTCCCCATGGCTGTCCTGCCTTTGGTTGCAGCCCCCTGGAGCGCGGCTGGAGGAAGCAGAAGGACGGGGGTCTGGCGCAGCCCAAGGTGCGCTTGCGGCAGGAGGTGGTGAGCGTGAGCCCCCAGAAGCGCGGGCAGCGCATCGCTGTGCCCGTCAGGAAGCTCTTTGCCAAGGAGAAGAGGCCCTACGGGCTGGGCATGGTGGGCAAGCTGACCAACAGGACGTACCGCAAGCGCATCGACAGCTACGTCAAACGGCAGATCGAGGACATGGACGATCACAGGTGAGGCTGCAGGCAGGGCAGGTCCCCAGCACACCTAGTGAGTGGGTGAGTGCTGTTGCCCTCTGGTGACTCAGGTCACTGCCTCGGGGTGCTGCTGAGACCCCCCAGTGTGTATCCCTGGAGTACAGAGCCAGCTGCAGCAGACAGCACCGTGTCGGTGTCACCGTGCACTGAGAGCTCACCCGGCTCCTCACGTTGCTATGGGTGTCTGGATCTCTGCTGCCTGGAGGGACTGCAGGTCTCTGCCCCACCACCACTGTCCTGTGATGAACAGGAAGGCTCAGGTATCCCTGTCTCTGATCATCCCCCTAGGGTTGTTACTTTAGACACATGGCACAGTTTGGCATCAGGCTTCAGTGTTCTCATGGATGTTTTCTTGGGAAAGTGTGGTTGTCTGGTGTAATGGGGGAGTCAGAGTAAACAGGGTCTGTCTGCCAGCAAGGCCTTAGATCATTTCCTCCGGTCCTGTGCATCCCTAGGTGATCCTAGCTGTGTACCCCAGGTTTTGGTGAGGTCCCTGGGGAAAAGCAGCAGCTTTTCTCCTGTGTCCTATGAGTAGGTGCAATATGCCTGGGTTTCTGCCTCTGATCTTTTCCCTTTCCCTCCATCCAGGCCTTTCTTCACCTACTGGGTCACCTTTGTGCATTCCCTCATCACCATCCTGGCTGTGTGCATCTACGGCATCGCCCCTGTGGGGTTCTCACAACACGAAACTGTTGATTCAGTAAGTGAATCACCCTCACTTGCCTGGAGTGTGATTGTGTCTCAGCTTCCAGCTGCTGGCTCTTATGTATAGTCTTCAGCATAGTAGCTACTTGCCTGAGGGCCTTGATGGCTGAATTCTGGGTGTCCAGCCGTGGGGGGCTGCCTGCAGCATCTCTGTGAGCCCCCACACCATCATCTCTCCCTCCTGAAGCCACCTTGCTCTTGACAGCAGATTATATCTGACACAATGCATGGGGGGCTCTTCACAGGCTCTGGCTCTGGCTGTGCTGGCAGCACTTCCAAACAGCTTGTTCTCCTCCTGGTGGAGACCAGAAGGATGTTCATGGCAGGGAAATATTTCAAACCTGGGCTAAGTTTTTGCAGCAGTCGCAGGATTTTGCTTCTGCCAGGAGCAAAACTGACCTGTTTGACTTTGAAAGCTGATCCTGAAGCTGTTGGTAGCCCTCCCACGCGTTGTTAAAGGTCTCTGGGGTACAGCCATGCCCCTGCTCCATGCAGGGAATGCCTGGGGAGTTTCTCACCTACGAGTCTGACAGCTTTCAGAGCACTGCCACCAGCACCTGGGACTGCACTGCCAGCTGGTGCTGCCTGTGCTGCTGAGCTGTGTGAAGCTTTTTGCAGGCTCTCAGGCCGCTCCCAGGTCTCCAGGCCTTGGAATTTTTGAATGTTGAAGTAGCCAGAGATAGACATTTGAAAAGAAATCCTAAGATGAAGGTGCCCAAGTCTTGACAGGGTTCTTTACCTGTGATCCTGCAAAAGAGCTGTTTGAGAAACCATGGGCCCAGACATTGGCTGGGGGGATTTCTGTTCATCCTGGGGGCTGTTTCCACCAGCCCCTGCTGCTTGCCCTGCTGACCCTGTGGGCAGGAGCTCACAGGGCTCTTGCTTTCTCTCCTTGCAGGTCTTGCGGAACAGAGGGGTTTATGAAAATGTCAAGTACGTTCAGCAGGAAAACTTCTGGATCGGCCCCAGCTCAGTGAGTGCTGTTGGTGGTGCTGTTGGTGGCACTGTCGGTGGGCAGATGGGGGTCTGTGCACTGCAGTTGTGCCGTCCCAGGGACTGGAGCCCTCCCCTGCTTGGAGCTTGGGGATCTGCCATAACTGTCAGGGAGCAGCGGTGCTCCCAGCCCCAACCACCCACAGAATGGGCTGCCTGGAGGCTGGGATGGACCTGGGCACTCCTGCTTTGCACCCTGTCCCTAGAAAGCCAAGCCTGGGGTTAGAGAAAATGCAGGAGTTATATGGTGTGTGGACAACTTTCCTGATGCCATTCCACCTGGGAAAGACAAAGATGAAACAATGTCCCAAAGTTTTCTTTCCCAGCCACAGTGCTGTTCTTTCTGGGGCCACGGGCAAGAAAATCCCTGAACTTCTGTTCTGGTGCTGTTTTCCAAACAAATACCGAGAGTGTGCCTGGTGTGTGTTGGGCTTCATTGTGCACGACTTGTCCCTGGTCCCTTGAGTCAGGATAGGGGCAGCCCCTTCAGTCCCCCCAGCCTGTTCTGCCCCTTGGCTGAGCTGGGTGTTTCCATCTCTGCCAGGAGGCCCTGATCCACCTGGGGGCCAAGTTCTCACCGTGCATGAGGCAGGACCAGCAAGTGCACAGCTTCATCAGCGCCAAGAGGGAGAAGGAGAAGCACTCGGCCTGTTGTGTGCGGAACGACAAGTCAGGCTGTGTGCAGACCTCGGAGGAGGAGTGCTCAGTGAGTGCCAGGGCCCCTTCCCTGCTGCCCCTGGTGCTTCTCCCTCCCTGGGCTTCATGGTGGCACCTCTCCTCTCTCCTGCAGTCCACGCTGGCCGTGTGGGTGAAGTGGCCCCATCACCCCAGCACACCGATGCTGGCAGGGAACAAGAGGCAGTTTGGGTCTGTTTGTCATCAGGACCCCAGGTAGGTCCTGCCTGGCCCGGCTGCCATTCTGGGGGGACAGGGCTGATGATGAGTCAATCCCAGGCCAGTGGATTGCTGGATGGGACAGCAGGTGCTCTGCAGACGAAGGGATTTGGGGCAGTGATGTCCCTGCCTGTCCTGACGACTGCAGGGGAGGCTGAGGCAGAGTGTGATCATATTTCTGCTCACTCCTGGTCTCCACTGTTGTTGCTGCCCCACCTGCACAGTGGGTGTTGGGAGCTGTGGGTGCCTTCCTCATCCCGCTCCCCCTCCTCACCTGCTCCCCACACACACAGGGGTGCAGCAGTTCCCAACACACCTCTGCCCCAAGCCCTGCCAGCTGCTGGGTGGCACTGCACACAGTCACTGTGGGCTGATGTAGAGCTGAGAGCAGCTGAATTCCCACCCTCTGGGTGTGTCCACCTGGAAGGGATCCAGCTGGTTGCTGGGCAGCTGCCTGCTCTCCTGCCTTTGTGCTGCAGCCGTGACTGGAAATAGGCTGTGGCTTTGATGAGCATGGCCTTGGCTGCTTTGGCAGACAGAGGGGAGCTGTGGGATGGCAGCCTGGGGACAGGGACAGTGTGGGCATCCTACCTGGTGCTGGGGAAAGGTATTTCAGGCTGATTGTGCTCTGTTGCTGCAGGGTGTGTGAGCAGCCAGCCTCGATGGAGCCCCACGAGTGGCCAGATGACATCACCAAGTGGCCGGTGAGCATCCCGGGAGGCACAGAGCCTGCGGGGCAGCTGGAATATGGCACTGGCATCCTCCTGTGCAGAGCCACAGCTGTGCTGCTGGAAGGGCAGGGCCTCTGGTGCAGCTTCTGCTACTTGTCACAAGCACCAGCTCAGGGCAGCCATGGTCTGCCTCACCAAGGCTCAGAGCCCTCCAACAAATTGCCCTGTGCCAACGAAAGCCCTGGGCCCTACCAGGGTAACTGGAGGATGGAAACCAACTCAGCCTCAGGGCTGGAGAGGAGGTGGCAACTGATGCTCAGGCAGATGGAGTAACAGGCACCATCCTGCTGTCAGAGGGAGGACTCTATCTGGGAACTGGCTTCTTCCCAAGGGGCTGTTTTGACTTTATCCAGGCAACAAGCAAAGCTGTGTCTGTCTGACTGCAGCCTGTTGTTGTTTTCCAGATCTGCACAAAAAACAGTGCTGGGAATTACACCAACCACCTCCACATGGACTGTGTGATTACAGGCCGGCCCTGCTGCATTGGGACCAAAGGAAGGTAAGGAGTTCTACCTGAATGGAGGGACTGGGTGTTGGGGTGAGACACAGGGGGTCTTTTCAGATTGTAGACACAGCCATTTGTCCTCCTTGTCCTTTCCACACACAGCCCAGAGCCCTGCTGGGAAGGGGAGTTGGACAGAGAGCCAGGACAGGTCTCCCAGACGGAGCAGGACTCTGGGATGAGCAGGAGATAACAGCCAGCATGAGTCCTTGGTGCAGCAGGGTATCTCACTCAACTGGTCCTGCAGTGTGGAGGGACTTGGATCATAAGGGATTAAATAATTCTGCTGAGGAGTTCTGCATTTTTCCTTGGGAATGTCCAGCTACATTGGCTACATTGGTCCCAACCTGGAGTCCACGAGCACTCAAAGGACATGCCAGGAAATGACGGGCCCTGGGTTTGCAAAAGAGGAAGCTGCTGTTCTTCCTCAGTTGCTCCTGAACTTGAATAGTTACCCACTGCTTGGGCCTGGCTTTCCCTACTGGGGAGAAAAATCAGTGCTGTCCCAAGGAGTTCCTCTCTCCCTGAAGGTCATAACCAGGATGCTCCTGGCCTAGGCCCCCTTTCCACTCTGGCAGCTGCAGAGGCACAAGACTCCCCCAGCCTGAGGCAGCTTCCCCAGGCTGTGGTGGTTCTCAGCTGTAAATAGCTCAGCTTTAGCACCTGTTTTGGAGGCTCTGTATGCCTGTGTGTGGAGGTGAGGCAGGGTTCCCTGTGGGAGAGAAGCAGGAGGGGTTGTGTGGAGAGTGGCACTGGGCTAAATGGGAATGTATTTGTGCCTCTTGAGACACTACAGCAGCTGAAGGCATCAGTTCTCACAGATGGGATGAGACACGGGGGAATGGTAGCCTGAGAGGGCACAGGAGTGATCCATTGTCCTTTCCACGTGTGACTTGTGCCTCCTGCAGGTGTGAAATAACCTCCCGGGAGTATTGTGAATTTATGCGGGGCTATTTCCACGAGGAGGCAACGCTCTGCTCTCAGGTGAGTGTGGAGCTGGGGGGTTGTATGGCTGCCCTTCTCCCCACAGTTCCCCTTGCCAGCTTGGCAAGGCCTGAGGGGTGACAGTGCTGCAGTGTGGGTGGCAGTCCTGTGTCCTGTCTCACCCTGAGCCTGAGGGAAGCTGCTGATCCAGACTGGAGTGGCAGAGCTGGCTGCATGTGTCCCTCTTTGGAAGCCAGTTCAGGACTTGGGCTGGCAGCTGTGAAAGCCCAGCACAGGACCAGTGTGTAGGCAGGGGGAGAAGGTACCTGTCCTGCTCCATGAGAGAGCAGATGCCTTAGTTGTGTGTGGTGGGGTGGAGAATGAGCATAAACTGCCACAAGGAAGGACTGGGGTCATGTGTAACTTGATGTTGGGACTTGGTTCAGCAGAGAAGCAGGAGGGGCCCCTCTGACAGAGGTACCTGCAGGCTCTGCCCTGGCCTTGGTGAAGGGCCCCTCACATCCCTGCTCCTGCCCTAGGTGCACTGCATGGATGATGTCTGTGGGCTCCTCCCTTTCCTAAATCCAGAAGTCCCCGACCAGTTCTACCGCCTCTGGCTCTCGCTTTTCCTCCATGCTGGGTAAGCAGAGGGGTAAAACTTCCCGTCTGGATGGGCGAACCCTCAGCCCTGGGGTTGCTGAATTGTTCTGACTGTCCCTTCCCAGGGAACTCAGGGGTGCTGAGCTGTGGTCCCTGCCAAGGTTTACCATCCTGTGTTTGCTGGGAGGGATTAGTGGCATGGGCAAGGCCAGAGCAGGAGCTCTCAGCAAGGCTGGGGACAGAACACAAGCACAGGGGTGACTTCAGTGGCTGCTGCTTCAGCTCCTGTACTCTGCACTTGGCAGGATCCTGCACTGTCTGGTTTCAGTCTGTTTCCAAATGACGATCCTGCGGGACCTAGAGAAGCTGGCAGGATGGCACCGCATCTCTATCATCTACCTTCTCAGTGGCATCACTGGGAACCTTGCCAGTGCAATATTTCTACCCTACAGAGCAGAGGTGGGTCTCCTGCAGACCAGGGTCCTGGTAACTTGCCCTGAACACAACCCTTCTCTCCATGGCTGTGCCTCTGGGGCAGAGGCAGAGACACCAGAGCTGGCTCGTCACTGCGGCGCAGCCTTGGCAGATTGGTAGCTAGAAGAGGGCACCACACCATCAGCAGCAACATCCCCCAGAGTACCCTGGGCTTTCCCAGTGACTGGCCCAGGCTGGCTGCAGGAAGAAAGCTGCCTCTCATAACAAATGGGGAGTTGCCAACCATGGGGTAGGAGAAGCTCAGGCAGGCTTGGAATCAAGTGCTGTAGCTGGTGCCAGAGACCCTCCAGTGGCACGAGAGGGGCAAAGGGCAGAGCTCAGCTTTGCCCACAAAAGACTGCATGGCAGGACCATCTTCCAGGTGCTTCCATAAGGAAGAGTGCACGGTGGGTGGGGGGAGCCAGGAGATTGCCTTCAAGGGCTTCTCTTCTCTGGCAACATAAACACATCTGCCCTCCTAAGATACAAAGTCTGTTCTGGGGATTGCTGGCCTCACACCTTGGTCCTAAATCAAACCAGGCCCCTTTACTCCTTGCACCCCATTACAAGGATGAAGTTGAAGGCTGTGGTGTCTCTTCCCCAAGAAACACCGAACAAGGAGTTGAGTCACAAGTAACTGATGCCTGGGGCTGGCTGCAGAGGCCAGGGAGATGGCATGAGCCTCACCTTACCTGTAATGCTCTTCTTCTGCAGGTTGGCCCTGCAGGATCCCAGTTTGGGATTCTGGCCTGTCTCTTTGTGGAGCTCTTCCAGAGTTGGCAAATCCTGGCACGCCCATGGAGGGCTTTCTTCAAGCTGCTGGCTGTGGTGCTCTTTCTTTTTGCCTTTGGCCTCCTGCCTTGGATTGATAATTTCGCTCACATTTCAGGATTTATCAGCGGTTTCTTCCTCTCCTTTGCCTTCCTGCCCTACATTAGCTTTGGGAAGTTTGATTTATATAGGAAACGATGCCAAATTATAGTTTTCCAGCTCATCTTCATTGCACTCTTCTCAGGACTCGTGATTCTGTTCTATTTCTACCCCATCAAATGCGAGTGGTGCGAGTTCCTCACTTGTATACCATTCACAGACAAATTCTGCGAGAAGTACGACCTGGACGCACAGCTCCACTGAAAGGCAAAGACTGGCTTCTCGAGCAGGCCCTGGAGATAGACTGTCTTTGCATTTGCTGTGCCAGTTCCATGGGGACAAAGCCTCTAATCCAATGACACTTCTAACCCTGCCCGTGGTTAATTTAAACTGTTTCCTTAGCACTTGGCAGGCATGTTTTGCCTTATCTCAGAAGACTCTGAAAACAGAATGTTTGTGCCTTGTTCAATTGTATTGAACCTTTTCTGCTGCCATTATTTTTATTACACTAGTTTCAATACTACATTTTTAACCAGAGTTGTTTACTACTGCTAAGGTGGTGATTAAACAGTGAGGTAGCGTTTTAGCTACTGTTAATTGTTCTGCATGGTCTGTGCCTACGTTTGTTACTTAATCTCAATTACACTGTTCCATGTTCAAGGAGAATCAATCTCCTTTGAGCACCAAAACCAGCCACATGCAGATCTGCAGCTGGAAATAAGGGCCTGAAAAGCCTCAGAAAACTAGAGGGTCTCTTTAATCCCTGGAAGTGCATTCCACATACAAACGGCAACCGCAAAAAACATGTGAGAATGTCCAGTCAATGGAGTTTGCTCCTCTTTGGAGTCTTAAACCTTCTCCTCCAGGGAAGTGCTGAATCCACAGTCTGGTCCTGGTAGGGCTGTTTTGTCTGCTCTCTTCTCTGTTAAGGAAAGAAAACATTTGGCAGTGACAATGGTTACTGCATGGTGGGCTCTTACCACCACACTGCCCTGACAGTCCAGGAGGGATCAGCCAGTGCCACGGGTGGTCACAGGCACCCTGGAGCAGGTGGCTGCTCGGAGGGCACACAGGTGGATGTTGCAGATGTTGAAAGAAGAAGAAAAGGTTACTGTGGTCACAAAGCAACAGTTTCTAACCCAGCCACCCAGAGCAGCAAAACAAAAACCCAAGGGTTTGCACAAGCTGCTCTTCCCACTGTTCTTCCGGCCCTGTGACTGTGTTTTTAAGAGACATAATTTTAAACTTACTAAGCTTGAGAGTCTTGTCCACATCTCGTGTTTGTATGCACAACTTTCTAAAAATAGCAGTATAATACCAGAATTATGTCTGCATCAGTTACAAACAGGTAAATTACCTGTGGCTAGTAGTGCTTCTGTGCTGGAAGTGTTCTTAAAGGCATCAGCTGCACAGAAGTATTATGACCAAAAGTTTCCCAGTGATGTGTCCTGTCTCCCGAGAACAATGAATCAGCTGAACTCAAGTTTCTATAAACCAGAAAATGGACAAACTGGGAGTCAAAAGCTACAGGCTGTGTAAGCTGAGGTCCCTAATTCCTCATAGCTTGCAGTAATTGAGCAGAATGGCTGAGTACACATGCACTGTGGCACAGCAAAGAACATGCTGTGTGTGCTTGTTGCATTTGCCTGGGTGCACCAGAGGGACATTTCTGTTGGCTGCAGGTGCTCAGAGTGGCACAGGAGCGGGAGGAACAGGCACTCAGGGATTACAGTCTGAGGCTCACAGAAGGACCTGAGTGACCTGGTGATGACCATCATCTATCATACAGGCACCTTCCTCCTCCCAGGGATTCATCAGCATCCAGCCATGCTTCTGACAGTGATTCCCAGACATTTAAGAAGCCTAAAAGAAAGCAATGTCCTAGAAGCAATCCCACAAAGAAATGTTTAATGAGTCTCAGGACACTGTGGGAGCAGGTTCAGAGTCCAAACATGAAGTAGAGACACACCACTGTCAGCACTAATATTTCCCTGCTGCTGCTCTCAGTGTGCGTTACCTGAAGCAGCTGCATTATCACTCCTGACAGGAGCACAAACACCAGGATATGGAAACAGGCCACAGCCTCATGCAGAAATGCTCTGCCATACAGTGGAGAGCAGCAACTGCAGCTGCTCTGAGCCTGAACACCACGGCCCAGGGAAGAAGATGAAGAACTGGGAGTTCTTAATGCACATCGAGGACTTACCCAACAGGTCACTTCCGAAGCTTCTTTATGAAGCTGACCTCGTCCCTGTTTCTGATGCCATACCTGAACAGAGAGTTATGCTGTTATATGCCAGTTTCCCAGGAAAAACAACCTTTGAAATCCTAGTCTCCTCTTTCCCAGGGGCAGAGGGACTCCTACGATCACGGGACACATTAGAATTCTCACATGCTGCCAGCACTGAAGGATCTGATCATCTGCCTTTACCTCCAACCACCCCTTAAATGCAACACCCCTCAAATGCATCAATTGCTCAGTCTTCCAAGGTCAGCTTTGCTGTCTTGTTAAATTTGTAATACTTCAGACCACCTTTTCTCACTGATCTGCACACAGGCTGGCACACCCAGCACTGCTGTGTGGAACAGCAGAATGCCTGGAAGTGCTTCATCCCTGCTCATTCCCAGGAACGGGCATGGAAATGTGGGAGTCACCTGTCAGTGTTGTTACTAGATTGTCTCTGAGAGGTGGCTGAGCAGGTCCAGAGATCAACACACATATCCTTAGTTTGCTCTTTGCTTGGCATTCTCCGTGGACATTAAGGGGTTGGAATGGACTTTAAAGATCATCCAGTCCCAACCCCCGTGGGCCATGTGCAGGGACACCTCCCACTAGACCAGGTTCCTCAAGACTTTGTCCAACCTGGCTTTGAACACTGCCAGGGTTGGGGCATCCACAACCTCCCTGGGCAAGCTGTGCCAGTTCTTGTTCCCCCCTCCTTTGTTCTACATCAGCAGCTCTGCAAGGCTGACTAAGTGTAGCCTTTCTGCAAGAGTTTGGGATGGATGACCAAGGGCTCTTAGTCCCAGTGCCTTGGGGTGATCTGAACTGGATAAGCCCAGCACAGGATGGTGATGGCTGAGGAACCCCCCCAAGGCCATTCCTGTCCTGCAGAGAGCCTCTCAGTCTGCTGTCCCACCTTCCAGCCAATTCCCAGCACAGGACCCACCTGAGCCAGGGCATAACCTTAGCCCTGCCTATGTGGATGCTGCAGGGCACCCACGGGGCCTCTCAGCCCCCCAGAACACACCCAGTTACTCACTCTCGCAGCTTCTTTCTGTCATCCGCTAGCTTCTCTCCAGCGTAGGTCAAGTGGTACGTCCTCCATATGTACTTCCTGACAGAAAAGCACTCAGGGGCAGCCACAGGAGAGCGGGACAGGGTAGGGACGCACTCCAGACTCCGCTCCCAGCCCCGCTCACCAGCTGAGGTGCTGGACACCGCCCTGTCGCGCCTGCCGCAGCTGGAAGTGTCTCCGCAGCGCCTTCTTCAGCTCCAGCACCGAGGCGTTCTGCACCACCACCACGGCTGCGGGGGCACAGCCGGTCAGAGCCCAGGCCGTGCCCGGTCCGCCCGCCCCGCCCGCCCCGCAGCCCCGCACGCACGCACGGTCTCGCCGTCCGCCTTGCAGACCCGCACGGTCATGGCCTGCCCGTACTCCAGCGCCACCTGCGAGCCGATCTCCTCCGCCGTCACCTGCGGGGGCCCGAGGGGTTCGTGAGCCGCGCCCCGCCCGCCCCGCCCGGCGCCCCCGGCCCGGTCCGGCCCCACCTGCGGCGGGAGGTCGCAGAGCAGCGGGTCCTGCACCAGCCGTGCCAGCGCCGCCTGGAACAGCTCCAGCACCTCGGCGTGCGGCAGCTCCTGGGCCAGTTCCTCCGCCGGCTCCTCCGCCGGCCCCTCCGCCGGCTCCTTCACCGCCGCCATCGCCGGAAGGGGCGGGCGGCTCGGCGGAACCCGCGATGCTGCTCTTCTGCCCGGCCTGCGGGAACGTGCTGGTGGCCGAGGAGGGGCCGCGCTGCCACCGCTTCGCCTGCACCACCTGCCCCTACGTGCGCAATGTCACCAGGAAGGTACCGGGGGCGCGGGGGGTGACCCGGGGCGGGGGGTTCCCGGTCCCCGCTGAGCCGCTCCCGGTGCCCGCAGGTGACCAGCAGGAAGTACCCGCGGCTGAAGGAGGTGGACGATGTGCTGGGCGGCGCCGCGGCCTGGGAGAACGTGGACTCCACGGCAGGTAGGGCCGGGCCGGGGGGCCGAGGAGGGGCCGGGCGGGGGTCGGGTCCGCCCTGCCCTCACGGCCGCTCTCTCTGCCCCGCAGAGCCGTGCCCCAAGTGCGAGCACCCCCGCGCATACTTCATGCAGATCCAGACGCGCTCGGCCGACGAGCCCATGACCACGTTTTACAAGTGCTGCAGCCCGCAGTGCGGGCACCGCTGGCGGGACTGAGGGGGCAGCGGGGATGGGGCGCGGGGGTCCCGCTCCTGCAATAAACCTGCACTGGGTGCGAGGAATCGTCTGCTGCGTGGTTGCTTCAAACCTGCTCTGAGCCGCCGTGCCCAGTGGGAACAACAGGCTCCAACAGGGTGTTTTGCCTGTGCGGGGCCGTCAGTTCACACAGTGCAGGCATTCTGCTGAAAGCACACAGCATAAGACTTGTGCCCTGCACACCAAGTGTTTGAAATGCAAACAGGCTGAACATAAATAAGCTGAAGGATGGCGATGAAACCCCAGCCCTGAGCCACCTGCTGTGCCACGGCACAGAAGGCAAAGCAAAGGTGAAGCATTTAATCTCTGTGCTACAGATTTTTTTACTGATCATCTAAGAAAAATGGCAGAGGAATTCTGACGTTACAAAGGAAATAAAAAACTTAATACTGTCTGTTGAAATAAAATTCAACACCTCTAAAGGCAGAATTGTGAATGTGGACACACAGCTTTAGTATTCAGAGCCAGGGAGTCTAGCAGCAAAACAAGCTGTTTGCATATTATGTAGTGCAATGAACATTTGTTCTTAGAGACCCCCAGTCTTTCAAGTACTTTGAACAGAATGGAATCCTTACTGCAAGGGTTTTAAAAGTGTTCAAGATGTACTATCCAGAATTACTAAATGTTCATCTATAACCTAACAATTTCTCTATGTAAAACGGTGCTCTCTGTGTTACAGAGAGGAAAAAACCAAAACGGGACCTTTGCTATGACCTGTGGAAACACCCTAACTTAAATCAGAAACTGCAAACTATACACCCTGCAGGCAGTTATTGGTGAAAAGATAATATACTTCAAGCAGGATCACATATTACTTCTGCCTTAACATCAGGCTTTATTCTCAGTTTAAATACATTCAGAAGTAAAAAGGATAAATAACTTAATAAAAAGTTAGGGAGCAAAAATTGCAACGTTTCATCTGCATTAACGCTCCCTCCTGCAGGCTGAGCCAATTTGATATGACTCAGCTTTACCTCTTATACAGGGATAATCTGCACCCACTTATTCCAGTTCACTTCAGAGGGGAACACTCTCCCCAGCCGGAGGGTACAGTCTATGGTGGGCTCGTAGTAGATCGTTGGGGTTTCACTCAGTTTGGGATTGGTGAGTTGTTCTTCCACAACTGGCTGAGAGAAGAGTGACACTGGGGATGGCTTTTTCAGGTAGAATCGTCTGATGCAACCCAGAGCTTCCAGACCCTGCAGAAAAATTCACCTATTTTAGTTTGGGCAGTTGTAGAAAAAAACCCCAATGAATGCTGCTCTACCCACAGTGTTCTCAGAAATGCTGGGCAATTTATACCAAAAGTGGCTTCTCTTGAGCCCCTCAGGGGAAGTCATGCTTACAGGAAGGGCTGCAGTATCACTGCTGTGCTTAAGATTTTGAATTATTATAGGAAAAAGAAATGTAAATCAAGATTTAATTTTCAGAGTAGCAGTGGTGGCAATCAAACTTCATGATGGGAAAAAATATAAGATAAACTCAAGATTTTCTCGCCATGTACTGTTTCACAGTTAAGGATGTGGGCCTTCAGGCAGGTGTGTCAGGACAGAAGGTCTCATTTACACCCAGCACAGACATTTCAGTCTGATTCCTACTTCATAGACTGCCCATCTAGAAGGTATAGAAGGAAAAAAATTAGAAACACTGAGATTATCTGTGGTGATTGGGGGTTGAAACCAGATGATCTTTAAGGTCTCTTCCAACCCAAACCATTCTGTGGTCCTATGATTAATGCTGCATTAAACAGCCATTTAGTATTTCACAGTGACAAGCCCCCACTCTTCAGTAACCACCTAAAATTGCAACTCCCTGTACACCCATTTCAGAAGCAAATTCAAATTTTGAACTCAGTAACAGGGTAATTCCAAGGATGGGTAAATCAGGCTTCCCTCCTTCCTCACTGTGAACACTGACTTGCTCTGGCTTTGGTTCATTTACACCAAAGGGAGAAGGTGCTTTTTCATGGTTCATTCACACTCCCGTTTTCCTGGGACTCCCAGCAATGGATCTGCTGGCTCTTGGTGTGGAAGCTGAGCTGGATTGAAGCTCCCAGAGCTGCTCAGGTACCTGCAGGATCTCCAGCACAGCCACGGGCTGCAGCACCCCACTGTAATGCTGCAGCAGCGCCGCCTCCGTGAGGCCCGGCTTTGTCATGATGTGATAGAGCACAGCCTCCATCATCCCCTTGCACACAGGCTTGTTCAGAGTCCCATCCACGATCCTCCACGGTCTCCCAATGAAGCAGACGTCCTCACAGGCCCTGCAGGACACAATTAAAGCTCAGCTCTATCAGGAATTCGTCTACTTAGATTTCCCATCAGAATTTCTGCATTACAGAAACTCTCACTACATCCACTGCAGTGTTTGCTCACAGGTGTAAATCCTGTGGCTGCTCTGAGCACGGACTGGTGCTGATCTACCACACAGCTCCAGACCTGCAGGATTTCACTAGGGGTTCACTGTTAGCACCATTACACACCCAGCAGTTACCCTGAGTCTCTCTGACCAGGAAAGCTTTGTTTGGTATTGGCTCTAATATCCTCCAAAAGTTGTCCAAGACCTGCTTCAATCTGCAACAGTGCTCTGATAGGAAAGAAACTCCTCATTTTTAGTAGCATTGTGGAGTCAAAAGACAGACCCTGCATGGAAATTCCCATTTCTCATACTGCAGTTTCTCCAGGCCTTTCCTGGGCACCTGAAAGCTGAGGCTTTCTGGCACTGGATTTATTTGTGAAGTAAAATCATTTTTCTGCTCTGATATTTGGAGCCAGTTGGTTTGGGGGTAACAACATGTATCAGAGAATTTTTTTCAGCATGCACATGAGCATGAGTAACATGAACAACGGAGGAAGACCTGGGGTTTCTCCCCCATCAATTTTTACTGCCCATCAGAGCATAAAACTAAGGTTTCCAAATCAACTGCTTCCAGTATTATTTTGGGAGTGCCAAGTGTTTAGTTATTCTGCACACAGCTCTGTTACTCACCGGTCCCTGGCTGCCTGGGAGGCATCTGTCATGGAGCTGCCTGGAGAGGAAAGGACACATATTTTCTAATTAACTCAAACTCCTTATCTAGTGGAAAAAAGAGCTAAAGGTGGCCAAGCTGCAAAGTGCAACAGCTTGTTAGGAAACCACCTGAGCAAACTATGCTCCGTTCTGGGGAGCTCTGAGCTGCCGCTGACTGCCCTGCCCTGCCCTGCCTGCAGCACACTCCTGCCACAACCACATCTCTCTACTCAAGCACACCTTTTGTGGTTCCCTTCCCAAATCCCAGCAAGAAGCTTTATTCCTATGAGTCTGATGACATGAGTGGACCCCAGGTGACTGTATGGGCTGAGAGAACTGAGTGTCACAGGGAGCTGTGCAGGGTCTCAGCCCGAGACCTCCCCCGTGGGTCTGGTTAACCCAAACTCCTGGGAATCACATGGAAGTTGAGCAGGAGCCCAAGTAGCTGCAGACATGGGAATGCAAACTCAGGATTCCAGCAGGGCTCACTTTCAAAGCAAAGGTTGTCTCTCTGCTACTCCCATTACATTATGTCATGGGCTTTAATTAGACACTTACTTAACAGAGGTGTTCCTACCATATCCAGAGGGGAACAGCTTTGCCTTAAGCACATGTAAACCCTTCACTGGCCAGTAAGAACTCTATGTTTGATAACAGAACTACTGTTTTTTCTCTCCTGTGTTACAAACAAGTGAAGGAAGTTAAATCCAGAAGAATACTTTGGTAGTTTCATTTAAGAACTGCTGAGGTCTCTGCTGTTTTGACAGTATCTATTTCCTGCAGGAAGGCTCCAGTTAAACAATTCCAAGCTCTAAGATGTCAGGGATCAGTCTGCACTGATTCACAGCTGCCTCTGAACGTGGGTACTGGCAGAGCTTGGCAGGATCCCACATGAGCAGTCAGGCAGTGATTCAGTCTGAAATCAGAGCCCATAGAAACAAAACCAAAATAAAATCCCCCACAAACTGCTTAATGTAAAGCTTGGCAAGAACTACTTGGCTATTAGAAAAGAAAACTGGCAGTAAAAAGGAAATGAAAATGGAGTCCAATTGGGTTACAAACGAGGCTGTTAATCTCCCTGGCCTGTGCTGCTTCCTGGTTTAAGGATTTCAGGACTTTCAGCCATGGACATTCCAGCTATAGGAACACCAGCAGTGCTGTGCTTTCCAGGCTTAGGGATGTCTGGCCTTTGGACTGAAGCCAGACATGAGCAACTTCAGATCCGAATACATTTTTGAAGAAGAGCAAGACATGGAAACAAGTTTCTGAGGAAAACGTATTTTTGGAGTAGTTGTGAACATTTCAGCAAAAGGAACAGGAAGGAATCTCTGAAGGAATCTTTGATGTATTTGAAACCTCCAAGATCTTCCAGAAATTAGTGTTATGCCAATTTGTCTGGAGAAATGACAACCTCTGCCGGTATAGCTTCATAAAGAATCTAGGATTTGCTTATAAAATAGCACTGTCCATTTGGAATCAGCTGCTGGTGAGCTAGTCTCTATATCCTGGATGCAGAGTGCTCCTACATACCTTTGGAGACTCCTGGGTTCTCCTGCAAGGAGGAAAGGTCATCATAATGCTCACTGGCTGATTGTTCAGGCTTGGGGATCTGTTTGTTGTGCTCAGTGCTGAGCTCATCATTCTTCACTTCAAATTCTTTGTCCTCGGGCCAAGGTTGATCTTGTTCCTTGCGAGTGTCCACATCCACAGCCTCTGGAACAGGCTCTGGGAGCTCAGCTGGGTGTTCTGCCTGCCCTCCCAGGGAACCTGCTTCTTCACCCCCACTTACAGCTCCCTTTGCTCTAACAGGACCAGCAACACCTGCATCAAATTTACCTCCCTTTGCACTCTCCAGGCAGCCCTGGGAGCCCTGGCAGAGCTGACTGTCCTCCTCAAGGACATCACTGTCAGTCTTACATCTCTTCCTCGGGGGTTCTTCATCACTGACAGGCTGTGTGTCTTTTCCCAGCTGCTCCTCCTCTCCCAGACACTCCTCTCCCTTCCCTGGCTCTGCTGGCAGGCACTCCTGTGGCACATCTGGGAGGGCAGTGTCTGACCCTTGCTGATCAGCATCTTCTGGTTTATCCTTCAGACACACTGAATGCAACAGCCATGGCTTGGCAAACACTACTGCAACCAGTCTTACAGTGTGGCCTCCTACTTCTAAAACCTGCTGCATTTCAATAAGGTCCTGTAAAAAAACAAACAAAAAAGACCCACAACAAATTATCTCAGAAGCTTTCACAGGAAAATGTCAGTTTAACCAAATATTATGGAATTGCCATCTTTGGCAGCAAGGAAGGAGCAAAAAGTTGAAAAGATGTTTTACCTCTTAAACTTTCCTGAAATTACAGCACAAGACATTTTTCTTCAGTTTAAATTAAGTTAAAAATATAAACCAGGAAAGAGTATTTTGCTTCCAAGGTGGATGTTGGTACCTCCAGGTTTCTGAAACAGCTCATTCCTACCTTTGATTAAGTGCTGCTTTAATTTTTGGCCTTCCTAACTTTGAGGCAAGATTGCCATCAGGTATGGGATGTGATCTCCTGCCCAGCATAAACAGCTTTGTTCAATTCACAGTTGCTTCCAACAGCCTGGAAGCTTGTCCTGTGCAAGGGGAATACTAAACACGCAGACATTAATGTATGGAAAGCAGCTGGCTGTAAAACCACCTGAATGTATTGCTCCAAGCTCCTGGTTCTTGTGGCTTCCACCTCTTCATAGCTGCAGAAACGTTTTCTCAGCTCAGCTTTGCAAACTCCAAAGTGGGAAGTTGCCTCTATGGCGTTACGGATCTGCAGAACAGCATCTGCATCTCCGGGGCTGTAACCATGATCTTCTGTGCACTCCTGGAGAAACTTATCAACCTCATAATGTTCTTCCTGGATTTTTATCAGCCTGGTGAAAGTTTCAGGGAGGCAGGAGATTCCCACAGCCATGTTATCCAGCAGAGAAGGAACTGCAGAGCAAAGAAAACATGAGTATAAGCTGTGAGGCCGTGGTTACTGTGCAATACACTACAGAAAGACAAACGGATTAGAGGTGCTCTGGAGTACTCCAATTAAAAACAGAGCTCTGTTTTACATCTTCATTGCTCCACAGTTTCCTTTTTTCTTTCTGCCTTACATATCTGTGTCTGAAAAAACCTGTAGAAGACGATCAAGCAGGTTTACAAGGGTTTATCCTCCTATCAAAGTGAAGGATGGCTGGAAGGCAGTGCAGACTTACTGATATTCTCTCTAACACTGGGTCAGCTTAGCTCTAAGTTAATGAGGGAATCATCTCCTTTTTTCTTGAAGAAGGTCAAGAGCAAAATTCTAGGGGAAAGGAAATGCTATTAAATCAAAAAATCTGTGGCAGATCTGTTGGCCAGATGTGGTTTAACTAGAACTTGACAATGCCTTGGCACAATTAGTCTCACAGAGCATCTCCCTGTTTGCTGACAGGTCCATCCCTGCCCTGTACAGAGTATTCAGAAGCTGAACCCACATAACCCCTTCTCCCAGTCCCTGAAGATGAGGGGGCAGCTCTGGCACTGCTCCTCCTGCTCCCCTCCCTTTGATCCGCAGGCTGCTCCACACTGTGCCTTGTGGGACACTCATGGCAGCTGCACTTCCCTGACAGCCAAGGAGAAATGAGATCAGCTGTAATGAGCAGTCAGCTCAGCAGACCTGGAGGGCATGAGTGGCAGCTGAGAGATGAGAAAGGATTTCTCTTTTACTTCTGCCACAACAGCAATAGCAATAGGACAGGGACAGCACTAGACCCTTCAGCTGAAGAGCTAAAGGTTCTGGATACATTTGCATTACAGCTGAAAGCAAGATGCTCTTTAAGAAGGGGTAGTGCTGATGAACTGCAAACATTCAAGCTCTAAATATTATAAAAATGTTTAAATTACTGAGGTAAGAGGCATTGGACACCACTATTTCAGGCACTTGCATGAGATGAGTAAATGAGAATTTCCTTCCAAGAAGCTCTGAAAGGTTTTCTCTTTACAGAAGAGAAAGCCTGGGTGTGACATGATACGGTATTTCAAGTTGCAGAAGGGACTGAAAAACCTCCTGGAGAAGGGGCAACAGAGCAGAGGACAGACTTCCTCTTTGCATTAACAATTCAGCACAACATGAAATACAGGCAAGGTCTTGTTACCAACAAGAGGTGCCTTTAAGTCTCCCATCTGTTTAAATCAGGAGAGAAAGCATTACAGACTGCATGTGTGATGAAAACAATGTTCCTCTGAAAGGGGCTTTGTTTAAATCAGTTCCTCAGCAGGTGAGGAACCTCCAACCCACTTTTGTGCCAGATGAGACAAACAGGAACTAACCTGGAGAGCTGAGTCTCCCTGGGACAGGGGAACACCTCAGCCTGACCTTCACCTGGCAGGAGTTGACCACGATGTTGTCACTGGGGCTCAGGTTTCTCATGCTCACAATGCCAGGGGCGTAGTAGCCTCTCATTAGCAGGTAATTGGTGTGAGAAGCTTGATGAGCTTTCACTTCTATCCTCCGCTTGCCTCCAGCGCTGTCATCCAGGTCATCATCATCCTCATCATCATCCTCCAGCCCTTCTTTGCCCAAACTACAGCAAACACAGGGAGGAGTTTATTTGTTTGTAGGGGTTTTTTTCCATAATAGTGACTCATTGCACTGAGCAGAGCAAGAACACAGTGATTCTGCACGCCAGTCTTTAGTCGTGGACAGCATGTACACAGCAGGCTGATTTAAAGCACTGAGAACGAGCAACTACAGGAAAGAAAATACACTAAAAGTCCCTGGAAGAGGAAACTCTTCCAGTTTTTGCAATTATATTGAAATGAACCCAAAATATCTCAGCTTAAAGTGCTGAACCTCTTGATTAAAACAAAGGCAACGTCAGAGTTATGGCAGGTTGTTCAGAGCCTTCAGCTTTAACCATCGTGGCTCTTGTCGTGTCCTGGAAAGAAATAATGCTGGTTTGACTAAGTTTATTTCTGGGAAATTTATCCTGGCTGCAACTACTGCTCTTTTTTACTCTGAGGCTGTCTGCAGTTTGGTT
>JAWWLV010000035.1:3021286-3058966 GCA_035041135.1 Platyrinchus mystaceus
CTTTCCAGGACACGACAAGAGCCACGATGGTTAAAGCTGAAGGCTCTGAACAACCTGCCATAACTCTGACGTTGCCTCTGTCCTAAGCAGGAGACAACCAAAGGTTCCTTACAACCTTTTCTAAGATGAGTCAGACCTCCTTTTAAAACATATTTTAAACCAGTAGGGAACACATCATTGAGGAAAAATAGTGAGTACACAACTCAAGGTGGCCAAACTCAGCAAAGAGGTCATCCCAGGGCTCAGTGTATTTTTGCAAATGACCTGGGTGGTCAAAGACCTTATTCAGTTTGCACAGGATCACCCAACTGGGGACACTGCAAGCCTATGAGAAGGTGGGATTTGCATTCAGAACATCTCCAGCAAACTGGAGGAACAGCCTGGAAAAGAGCAGGGAGCGATTTCCTATGACAAATGCCTGTTATTTATATAATAGTACTGTGCATCTGTGCCTCCACACTAAGAGGAAACAATTAACCAGGTAAAGGAAAAGAAGCTTGGTACAGTGACTCACAAGAATCATAAGCTCCCCACTGCACTGGGGAGGTTTGGCTGGGTTTTTTTTTGGCAAGCCCATGGCTATTGAGTATCCTGGGATGCATTAGCAGGAGTTTCACCTATCTGATATGATGTACTTGGCATGGACCTGCCAGCAAGAGCATGGCACTTCTTTTCTGACATCACAGTTCAGTGTAGAAGAAAATAATGAGAAAGACAGAGATCTGGAAAACTTAATAAAAACTTAATAATGTACCAAAAACACAAGTAAAGGAACTGAGGCTGCTTATTTTAAGGAACAGAATGTTATGGGAAGAAGACTGCAATAACAATCTTCAAGGGGTATTAAGCTGCTCTGAAGAGAACAAAGTATTTTCCATGTATATATACCACAGGAAGCAGAAGGTTAAAGCAAGAGATTTCAGTTGCACTCTTTAGAAAACACATAATGACTGAAAGGATGAAACACATATTGACTGTGAGGGTAAGGGCTTCCAGGATCAGGCTGCCTGGGGAGAGTTTCAGTTTCAGTGGTGTGCCATTACTACAGGTTCAGAGAAAAATTAAATCAAACAGGAGACAATACACAGAAGCAATATTGTGGTGAGAGGTTTCACTGGTAAAGCTGAAACCTTGTTACTAACCCTTCTCAGCCTTTGAAATGACAAGGTACAATGTTGACAATGCTCATGCAGCATCCAGTGCTCCCCTTTCCACATCAGCTCTGATGGCACTGAAGTGCTGAGCAATTTAGATGTCACATGTGAAGACAAATGCAGTCCAGGGCTATAATGACAGGCACTAAGTGAAGTGCCATTAAATCTTCAGAATGCTCCCTCAGAAATAACAATCTAAACAGTATCACAGTCAAACATGCCCCAGTGCAGTGCAGTGCAGGAAATGCTAATGTCTATCCAATTTCATTCAAGTTATCCCCAAACAGAAATAACAGCATTTACCTTTTAATGACTTCATTTTCCACCATGGTGCTGTCCACCACAATGATCTGCTCTGGGATTCTCACGTTCACTGTCACAAGTCCCAGGGAGAACAGGGAAAGCATTGCCACACACTGGCCACCGGGACCATCCATGGGAAATGTCACCATGCCTTCTGATGGTGTGTTTTCCTGATCTTTAAATGAGAAGTTATCTGGCTGGTCTGATTTTTCAGCATCCTTGAGCTTCTCGAGGAACTGGAAGGACTCTGTACAGACGCTGCTGGGGAAGCGCCATGTGAAGACTCTGGACAAAACCACAAAGAAGCACAAAACTTTCACAAGCTGTTCTTACTGAGCATGAATTTAGTATGAACTTCAGACCCATGGTAGCACAGAGCAGCCACACAGCTGAAGTTTCATGTTAGAGCTGGTGACCAAGTACCTCCTACACCTGCTTTCACAGTCCTTTGACTGGTTCCAGAACAGTAGGTATTTATGCACCATTTAAAAGTCAGGGGGTACATAGCTAACAGAAAGCAAAGATGTCATCTTCTGCTTCACAAGAGTGCTAAAGAAATCCTACCACCACATCTAGAACTGTGCTGCTGCATCTCATTTCCTCTCCATGTGTCTCTGTAAAGTCCTGCCTGGCACACTGGGCTCTCTTCCCTCACACCCAATAAGGACCAACATACCTGACGTTACCCTCACCTTGCAGCCTCAGCGGAAGGTCGGGCTCTTTGCTCTGGACACTTGGTGTGTATTCTGTTCTCCAGGCCCAGCAGAGAACATACCCAGCCTGGTAGAGCTCAAACCCCAGCAGTGCCCACTGTGACACCCACCTGTAGTAGCTCTGGGACAGCTGGTAGGACATGGGTGCAAAGGGCAGAGCCCGGTTCTTCTTGGGCCCCAGCGTGTGGTTCACCCGCCGGCGATTCACCAAACTCCTCTTCTGGTACTCCAGGAAAGCCTTCACCAGGATGTCATCCTGGTACTCCTGGTACAGTCGGAATGTCTGCAAAAAAAACCCCCTGTTCAGTGTAAGAGGCAGTTTTAGCTCTGTTAGACTCAACCTACTTGAGGTTCACATTAACTAAATGGATATGAAGCCTACAAGCCAGGATGTAAATGATACATATAAATTCACTTAACTGCTGTTCTGTTCCTTTTATGGGCTTCCAGACTTTCCACAGTAAATGCCAATTAAATTAACTAAATACTATAGAACACTTGATATTCAACATGGGATCTGGCTCCTGCTAGAATTATAGATGTGAAAAATGCTCCCTCTGCAACACATTTTGGTAGATTCCTCCCTTCATTTCACCAGGAGCACAGGCTTCTGTGAGCTTGGCTTTCTAGGCTCCACTCTTGCCTGCTGATGAGATGTTAAACTCCCTTTGAACTGCTGACCTTCTTTAAGACCTGACTGATAGGTGATGTATTTTTATGGTCCCCAACCCTGAAGTACAGGCTCCCCAACACCAGTGTCAGCTGGGCATTAGGACTGTCTCTGTGATATCTCCTCCAGATCATTCCAATTGCTCAAGTGGGCACTAAATCACGATACAGTTTGACCCAATGGAAGGGATGTGGAGTTTATTTCTCATGGTTTTTGGGGATTGCTTCAACCTCACATCTTTAATCTCATCCTCAGAGAGAAAACAACATATTGAAAATCTGCCTAGAAGATATAATTTCCTGAAAGCAGACAAGAACAGACTCCTCACAGAACAGACATAAATCTCAGTTTCTGGGTTTCTTTTCTCTCATTTGAAAAAGGAATTTGTCAAGGCAGGGAGGAGAAACTTTAGGGTTTGTATGACCCCATGTAGATGTAGCACCTGGGGACACAGTTTAGTGGTGGCCTTGGCAGTGCTGGGTTAATGGTTGGACTTGATCTTTTCCAACCTAAACAATTCTATGACTCTATGACCAGTAAAGTTTGGTCCAGATACTGTACCTGAAATGACTGACAAGATTCCATCTGTCTGTCTGAAAGTGCCAGTGTGCTCTGAATCAGATTCTGTAGCACTAGAAAATGGATATCATAAACACTGAAAGAAACAAAAGAAAAAGGGAAGAGAAAAAAGTTTTTTTATGGTGATTTTTGAGCATGAGTACCAATAAACTAACAAAAATACACAAACTCGATCACCTGCTTCTGAAACAGATGCGTAAAGACATCAGATCCTACAGCTGAGGATCACTCATGTAATCTGTTACATTTTCCCTGACCTTCCTCCCTGAATTTTGGATCAGTCCAAATAATCTGACACAAAACAAAGTTCTCCTTATTAACATCTCCTTCTCTTAAAATACAGCACCCACATACAGTTGTTCTAATGATAACAGACCACCATTTTGAGGTCATCACTGCTGCCATTTTATCCACCAAATCTATGTCCCCATAGCCTTGAGAAAGTATTGTTTTATTAATAAATTTATACACTACAAGATGAAAAACTATGAATTAGGAGACTATTTATATGACTTTCACAGATGTGAGACATGGCCTTGGGAGTCCTAATGGGAAAAATGGTGCTACTGCTACTCACCTGCTCAGATTATCCTCTTTTGTGCCTTGATTTGTGTCTTCTCCGATTGCCAACACCCGAAATCTGGATAAGGGAAGGAAAGGAAAACACTGAAACAAGAGCAACATTCTGTGACTGTGCATCAGCCCTGAAGCCCAGAGGCTGATGAGCACAACTGCTGAGGCAAGTGCTGAAACAGCACAAGGACTGTGCTCCAGCAGCCTCAGCACAAGGGTCACACACTAGAAGAACTGTCCAGATCAATCTCCACTAAAATATTTGTTGACAAGAAGATAAAACTCACGGACAGGAGACAGTCCAGCATTGTAAGGCTTTTATTGAGGTTTTGGACTCCTAGTTACTGTCAGCAGCACTTCTGCTGAAATGTACAGCTCTTCCCAAAATAAGAAAATTTACAAAGGTGCTAAATTTGGTATCATTTTTGGTCTGGGACACAAATTTTCCACACTGCTCTTCAAGTGTTATTTATCATGAAAAATTTTAACAATCTGGAGCTGGAGGATGCTGTACAAGCCTGAGTGCCCTTCTTTATCAACAGTTTTAGCAGTGCTGAGGTGATTCAGCTGAGCAACCAGCTATAAATTGTGATATAAAATGGGGCCAGTTCATCTGGAAAATGCTTAAGGGGAAGTCTTCTATTGCATTGAAAAGTTACACCTGAGTAGCACCATCTCTAACAGAAACGTTGAGGATTTGACAATTTAGGAACATCTGATACTGTGAATTTCTGGTTTAAAGGTCTTCTTCAGCAAACTTGTGCAAATAACTCAAAATCAGTTATTTGTATCCAGGAGGTGTGGATTTGAAAGAAGCACTGCTTGTTGTATTTAGTAAAACTTCTTTTGATACTAAGAGTACAAGCACCAGAGGGTGTAAATCCTGCCCAGTGGAGAAGGGGTCTGCTCTGACTTGCTGTCCCCTCTCACTGCCTCAGCCCATGTGCAGAGTCAAAAGCACCATAACTGAAATACCTGGAAAACAGTTCCTGCAAAGTGTCAGGAATCTCAATTTTGGGATTCCCCAGGGTCGAACTGAATTTCTCTTTCAGCCTTTCCACGAACTCCTTAAACTCCTTTGCACAAACCTTAGAAAAGAAGAGACAGAAATGTTAACAACCTCAATTTATTAGAGTGGGAAAAGACCTTCTACTTCTAAAGTGTTCATGGAAAATTCTCATAGAAATAGCTGAGTTTGAATTATCAAAGCAGAGACAGTACAACAGCCAAGAGGCTGCATCAAAGAGCTCCATGGAGTTCGTGTTTGCTGATTTACTGAACAGTTGCAGGTTCCATCTGTAATGATGCTCACAGCTACAAGCCAACCACCATGAACATATGTTCTAAACCAATTTACTGAATTTACAGCAGAAAATCTCTTGCTAGGGCTTTGTTTAAGCTTCTGTTCAAGTCTTTTTTTCCCTTCATACCCTTCAGGCTTTCCCACGTTCTCCATTAAGTCTGTTTGCACAAGCTTGGCTTGGGGAACACCTGTTACACTTGTTCTCTGGAAACAAGTTTTTATTTGCTTCCAAAGACAGACTTTGGGGATGGGGACACATATATTTCTTTCAGTGATGTCTCAGCAGTCAACAGCTTCTCTTCCTTTAAACAAGCATGAGTTTAACAACAGAACTAAGGGGCTTCTGTGACAGTAGTACGAACTGTCATTCCTGGATAAAAACAATCTTGCTGTGACACTGTCCCAGTTCTAAAAAAAATCTGAAATTCCAAACAGAATTGTTTGCACTTTCAGTGCAAACAACTTCTCAATCTGAAACTGTGGTTTGTTTAAGCCATAAAAATCTCAAAAAAATGAAATAAAATCTTTTGGCTGATCAAATCAAGTCTTATAAGATTTGCCTGCATTCCTGCACTCATCCACAGAAGGCTGTATTTCAACATGTAACTGGGGTAACAAATAAGAAATTACAGAGCAAAAAGGCTTTCTTGCTCAGATAACAATAAGGCTGAGAGGATAAAAAAAAATCAGCAGATAAAGATGTTTAGTCATGGATGTTTATAAACAAACATATTGAAAATATAAATTTTTTGTTGTACAGCAGGCTGTTTATGTGCCTTTGGAAAACTGCCTGTGTTCACTTTGCTCCCAACCCAGTAATGATGCCACATTTTTACAGTGATGCTATTTTTAAAATGGCTAAGGATTCAAGGGAGGGATAGAGAGGAAATCAGAGTAATTCAAGCAGTGCAAGCACTCAGTAATCCAAACAGAATAAAGTGCTCCATGACCTTTTGGAATACTTCTCTCCTACCTGTGGGTCTTCATAATTATTTTCTCTGTTCATGAAATCATCGATAAGGGCTTTATCTTGGTAAACCTCAGCAAGGCAAACTCTGCAACAGATACAATTGAAGGTGTTGTCCAGAGTTGAAGTTTTCCCAGTTCAATACAGATTTGATAGTTGAAATTTATAGGTCATATGAACAAGAGGAAAAACAAAGAAGGACCATGTCCCTTCACTGAATTTCAGGAGAATTTAGCCTATACCTGGGACATACGAAACTTCTTACTTGAAATTAAGGTAAGTCTGTGGATTCCTGACAATGTAACGAGCTCTTCGTCCAACGGAATGAGAGGTTTTATCCAGGGACTCCTCGAAGCTGGAATGCATGATATCCCGAACCACCTGCCAGGGCACAAAGGGCCTTTTGACCTGTGGGAACAACGGATGTTTGGAGCTCAGCTCCAGCTCTGAAGCACACAAAGGATGGTGAGGAGCAGGATGAAGCCCCTGGGGTGTGCTGAGCACACGGGAGCTGCGGGTGAGGGGGTCTGTGCCACACCTTGGCGTTGAGCACGTGGCTGGCGATCCTGCACAGCATGAGCAGACTGTCCTCCTGCACCGTCCAGGTGACGCGGAGCCGCGTCATCCTCAGCAGGGCACTCTGGTCAGCCTCGTCGTGGTAACGCAGCTTCTTGCTCTTTTCTACAGAATCCTCTTCTAAAAAAAAACATAAATAAAAAGAATGAAAGACAATTATCTCAGCACTACGTATTCTGGTTAATTCAAACTGCCATTGCTCCACCAGCATGAGTTTGTAAGAACTGTTTGTAAGCAGGGAAGGAAGGAGAGGTTCAGAAAGCAAAATGCATTAATGCCTCTCCCAGGAATGAGAAAGCAAGCACTTTAATTGGCAAACTGACAACCCAGAGCATCATTCCATGAAGAATCTTTAAGCCAGCTATCAACAGTGGATGATGAATTGCAAGGAGCCGATCTGGCACAGACAACATTAGGATTTCTCCAGTCAGTACAGCACAGCAGTGCAGCCATGGCCCACACACAGGTCATGGGTACAACATGCTGCTGTTTTCCCCCAGAGCTCCTACACAGCCCCAGGGCACCTGATCCTCCTCCCTAACAGAGGGAACCCGAAGACATGGCCAGTAAAGCTCCCATGTCCCACCTGGAGCCCAGACCATGTGCCAGTCACATCAGCTTTTCCAAGGCAGCCTCCAGCATAGTAAAGAATGCTGCTTTTTCCTGTTTCTTACCTTTCTTTCTCTTCTTTGTCTTCTTTCCAACCTCCTTCCTAAGTCTCTTCCTCTTTTGGCTTTTTCCGCCTCTCACTCGTTTCGTTCGATCCTGGGTTGGTTCTTTACTTATTTCAAAACATTCCTCTTTCTGGACAAGTAACTCTGATCCTACCTTTGCTTCTCCCAAAATATTAATTTTGTTGCCTAAAATGACACATATTGACAGCAGCGGAGCTTTAGAGCACTGACATTCTACAATATTAAGGTATAAAGAGCAAATGCCCAAGTTTCAATATATTAAAAGACAGATGCCCTCTCAAAATCGCCCTTTTTCAGTCATGTCATTTCATACCCCTTCTCAGCAGCTCACAAACTAAAATCCCACATTAAATGAGGAATCATCAAGTAATTACTAAGTTTAATGTACAGTGCACAAGCACAAGGGAACAGAGCAGAGGTTTTATATTCAACCTGAAGCTTTTCCTCCTCCTTAACTCAAACGTTAGGCTGGATAATAGTGCTGCAAAACATTGGTCCCTCCAGACTTCCTGCAAACTGCACAACAGAAATTACAAAGGATAGAAATTATTGTTCTCTACGAAATTATTTACACATCTATTTTACAGCCCCAGAAGTATCCTAGATCATTGTAAGGAGACAGGAACAACCCATGTCGTCAATACTGGATAAAAAAATTATTGTTTCATATATCCAGAAATAGGGAATGAAATTATTTATCTGTTTTACTGCCCCAGAAGCATCTTAGATTACTGTAAGGAGACAAGAATAACCCACATCCTTCATGCTGGGTTTGACAAAGACAGTAACAGCTACAGCAGAGTTTCAGAGCCCACCTTACCTCCAGTACTGAGTGGCAGGGGATGTTTGGTTAAGAAGGTTTGGAGTCTTGCTGTCAGTCCATTTTCAGAAACTGTATTTTCCTAAGATAACACAGCTTTTAAAAAAGGTGATATGCAAAAGGAGTGCACTGGTTTTAGCAATACTATGCCTTATATCCTGTGAGTAGTGTCAGAAAGAAATTTTCAGTATAAAGGAAAAGATCCCTGGCTATAATTAAGAACTCATTTGTCTTATTACTACCACATACTAGAATGGCTCCAGAGCTTTTCTTAAATCAGACTGTAATGACCACTAGAATATGAAGGTTAGAACTTCAGCAAATCTCCTCATGTTTAACAGGAGTCATTACTGGAAAAGAAATGCTCGAATATTTAATTGCTGCAGAGGCCGAGGAGAACTTGCTCTAAACCAGTATTTTTTCAAAGCATTTTACATTCCAAAGGAACTCCTAAAAACCACAACACCAAACTGCAAACACAAACACTGAGTAAATGCCTCCTACACAATATTCTGCCCATCTTAAATCTGAGCCTGAACTGATTGCAGTGTACTGGGATTTTTGCCATTCTCTGCAAAACCCATTTCTCTTGTGTGGAGTTCACTGGGGGCTGAAGTTGGTCACAGATGTGGAGAGGAAAGCAGAGATTGAAGAACTGCTGGAGGTTCTGTTAATGCTGAACAATCAGGAGACTGAACAGCAAATGAAATTAGGAGTGAAATGATCCTGCCTGAGGGGAAAAAATTAGCAACTCTAATTTTACATACACTGATAGGCTCTGATTTGACCACTGCTTAGGGGAGAGTAATTACAGCCAGTTCTGTGAAAGTCCCTGTTCAGTGCTTGGTAATGGTGAAAAAGCAAAGGAAATGTAAGGAATTCTTAGGGGAGAAAAGCAACACTGTGTAAAAATCCATGGTTGGCCACAGCCTGAAAGCACTATGTGATTGCATCTGCACCTTAAAAAGGATATAGTAGACCTGTAACATGTTAAAAGAAAGGCAAGAATGATTAAAGACAGAATGGGGTCCATGCTGGGAATAGTAGATGTCAGTCTTGAAAAAAGGAGGTGATAATGGGAAACATAGGAGATATTTAGAAAAATCAAGTGAAACAGAAAGGGTAATAGAGAACTGTATTTCTTCACAGCTTCCTTAGCACTACCAATTATTAGGGAGCTTAAAGCATCAAAAGGAAGTGGGGACACATAATGCACTTTGAAACGCTTTGCTACATGAGGTTGGGGATAGTAAAGATTTACATGTGCTCAAAACACAGCCAAATTAATGCTACAAAAAACCTAAAACTATTAACTGCTTTGAAACAGCAGCCCCAGATTTAGAATGGCCAAAACTTGCAGACAGCTGGGAGAATATTCTGAGGAAATATCCCTTGCTCTTACAACCTTCCATCAAACACAGGAAATTAGTCAGAACTGGGATGGCCATTCTTATTTGCACATGTTGGGCTCCCTATTTTTATTTTTGTTTTTATTTTTGTCCATATGAATTTCCTTGTTCTGGATGTTTCAGTTTTTGTCTGACAAGTTCTACATTCCAGAAAGGCAAGGGGTTCCACTGAATAATCTGTACTGCTTGCTCAATAAAGTATTTCTCCATTAGTTGAACGTACTAACAAATTTACTATTAAATTCAGTTTTTAGATAAAATTTATGTCCAATCCTTTCACTCACTTCAGCACCAAGATTTGACAATATTTGGCATTCCTTTCTTTCCAGGGATGCAAAGCCTTACTGAGACACATGACTGAGAAAGCACACTGTAAGATTTTGGTGTCAGTATCTCAACCTTAAGAATACTGAAATTTGGAATAGTCACTCTAGTATATAAATTTTAAAACACCCACCTTCCTGGTGTTATTGATGATGTAGCTTGTCCAGATCCAATTGCGTTTTAGATGCCCATAAAAGCTGGAATCCAGACCTGCAGCTCCCAACCCATCTCCAGGGATAGATCCATCATCAACCACCTCTCGGCTGCCTCTGACAGCGAGAGAAACAAAACACACAGGTAATTATTTGGCACAGAGGGCCTTCCCAGCTGCTCTCAAGGGATGTGTGTGCAAGGTGCAGAACTCTCCCCTTGCCCTCCCAATTTAGGGGGCAACATTACACCATCAACTGAATGCCAAAACTCTTTCTTGACCTTAAAGATGTTGCAGTGATCTCCAGCCTAACTGCAAGTGAACACCAGGTATCCACTTTAAAAGATTTCTTGCCATACAATAGAGATCCTGTGCAGAAGCTGACAAGTAAACACAACAGAATTTTTTCCATCAGCAAGAATCAGTGGAATTGGGTTCCCTCAACACCATTAATTTTTTAAAGATCACTTGATGTATCTACTTGTTGAATATTGACAAAGATAAACCACAGTGCACAGCACAACATAAAGAGCTTAGCTGGTGTTCTGTGTGGCTATCACAGGTTGTGATTAGGCAGAAGGTGGAATGCTCCAGAGATCACTTCCAGACCACAGTGTACACCAACACCATATTAGAAATTAATCTGTAAACAATTACAGCCAAATGCAGCACAGAAGGACAGAACCCAGAATGTGACACTGGAGAGCTACTGAAGCTGCTTGAGATACCATGATATAACACATGGGAACAGGTAATCTCTAAGTTTATTATCCCTTGCATTAACAGTACTTAGGAAGCACTCCTTCCCTCTCAACTTTGCTTTCCCCAAGACTGTTGCAACACACATCTGTACTACATTGGAAGGAAATGCAACATCTGTTTATCCCATTTCTCCAGCATAAAAACCCACTTGGTAAAGTTAGTTGTAAACATGAAACATAACTACATGTCTTTTAACCAGATACTCTCTGAATTACACAGGAACATCCCTCAACACCTGACTGAGGTGCTCAAGTCTGAACTTCTTTTGCTTTTGAGCACCAGGACAGCTCTTTTTGCCCTCTCCATTCAAGCAGCAACGCAGGGATGAAGGTGACGTACGTGGTGTATTCCAGCATCGCACACTTTCGCTCCAGATTGTGTTTATTCACTGCTGACTCTTGTTCCATTTCCACATCCAGTGCAGTCTCCTCCCTTTGATTACTTCTCTTGGACCGAGGACAGCGGATAACTCCTGGACAGACAAACAGGTTTGATCATCAGCATGAGAAGTCAGACTTCAACCCACTTTCAATCCACCCTGCTATGGCAAACTGCTGCTCCCAAACTGCACTCACGTTTTTACCCCTTCTCTACACAAGGTGCTACCTTCTCACAGAAAGGGCTATTAGCAATTTTGTTACTTTTAACTTCAGTTTTGATACTGCTCTGAGAACTTGAAGTGGATCACAACCTCACAGAACTATATGGACAGAGCTTCTAGCTTTTTCTCTGCTGCACAGGGCAACCTGACAAGACTCTGGAAGTGACAGAACAGAGCCTGCCTGTTTTAGGGAAGGAGGAGCAATTGTGGTGTGCCCAGAAGAAACAGAAAGGTGCAGTTTTGCCATACCCAGGGGTGTGTTGAGGCAGACACACTGCAGATCAAACCAGTAGTTCTCCACGTCCTGCAGGGTGTTGAGCACATACAGGCGACGCTCGAACGGGCGGCTGCTCTGTGCCAGGTTGTAGTGGAGGTCACAGATGGTGGTGTCAACAATCACTGCATTCCTCTTCATGTACACAAACACCTGCCAAACACAGCACCTTTCAGGCTAGTAGGTAAAAATCACTGAAATTCCCTAATTCACAGCACACACAGTCTAGTTTAGGACTGGTGGGCATGTTCTGTCTTTGCTGTTTTGAGAAAGCACTCTCAGAGAAGACACAAACATTCCCACTCTACTGCATTGTATTCCCAAATTTCCCTTGACAGCAATCCAGAAATTTCCTTTCTAGATTTAGAACAGTTTGTTTTCCCTAGGATATTCCAAGTTTCCACAGAGTGACTATTTCCAACAAGTCCTCATTCAGGATTTGAACAGATGTATTTGGGGGCCTAATTATCTTTCTTATCCTCATGAATTATGTGTTGGATCTGCCTTCTCCTTTGCATGTGCTCTCTATTTATAAAAAGATGCATATGGATGTCATTATTTTACTCTGATCAGTGACTTTATTCTGTATCAGACATCCAAAGCCTGACACCTTGATGGATAAGAAGGTGGAATGCTCATTTTTCATAAGTATTGCCAGTCTGGAACCTCCTGGATCATTATTGTGTGCATTATGCATTTGAGTAGTGTCCTTCCAGAGAAAGGCAAAAATTATCTACACAACTTACAGTGTCACGTGGATCTGGAGGTTTGCACATATACCTGAAACATCAGTATTTCATTTAACTATTTAAGGTAATTCAAATCCCAAATCCTGCATTTATTTCACAAGAAAAAAATCCATGAAGAATAACTGCTTTTTTAATTTTTTTTTCCTTAAAATTACCTGGTCTTTGTCTTGAAACTTCTCAGTTGGGCCAAACTGTAGCAGTCCCATGTAACATAATCTTTGAAGGTTTTCCATCACTGAGAAGACGTACCTCCTGCAGCAATATTAGGAATATTACAATTAACACTCATGAAAACAGTAAAAATGATACCAGAAAGCACAACGTTTTCATGCAGCAACCTGAACTTTCAGGAAACCATTGAGTTGCAGAATTTCTGAAGTGGTCTGACAGCATACATGAATATTGAATTGTCAATCTATGGAAAACATGTAACAGCCCAAAGGTCCGTATTTTCCTTCCTCAAATCATAAACCCAATATTTTAGCCAAATACTAAGTAAATTATTTGCTAGCAAAGATGAAAATTAGCCAGAACTAACGTGTAAAAATGAACTAAAATTATCAGAACACCAGCAGATCTGCAGATAATTTCATGTTATGTAAAGAAGACAGGAGTAAGGAAACATGACTGCTAAATATAGGCCTTCATGTGTGTGCATATAAAGAATTGGGCATAGATTCCTCTAGTTCAGGTTGTTTAGAATTACTGCAGTGAGAAAAACTGCTTTCAGTAGGTTATAGCTTCGGCAGAGCAGAAAATGCAACATTTCCCATCCTGCATATCTACTTCCATGGAAAAACTCTGGAAGTTGCAGGAAACTTCTGCAGGAAAGTTTCTGAGAGCTTGTAACAAATTAGCTTTACCCACATTTAACTTCATTAAGATCTCTAATTAAATGCAGTTAAGTGGGAGTGGTATTTTGGCAGGAGTTTCCTCTGGAGGTCAGAAAGATCAAGCTTAGAAATACTGAAGCAAATGTGGCTGAGTTAGAAGTTTCAGTGAATAGAGGAGTAAAGAGACAACTTGATTCTGTGTCATACTGTTTGCATAAACCCATCAGATTGAGCCTGCAGATTAAGAAAACCCCAATCCAGTTTCGTTGTTTCTAAAATTTGGCAATAGGTTAGGAATTGTAAACCTGGGCTGAGCGCAAGCCCTGGCAGCTGATATTGCCCAGCCCTGTTCCCTCACCAATGGCACATTTGTAGGTTTGTAAAATGCCCTACCAGCCCATCCAAATCCAAACTGTCAGCAATGACTTTCTGGGAAAACTAACATGGTGCTCTTGATTCCACACATTCACATCACTTTCCTTTAGTGTTGCTTTCCCTTCCTATCTTCAGTCCAATCTCAACTTTTAAATCTCCTGGATGAGGAATGGCAAAGCATGGCAGACATGGCACTGAGAGCATGAGGAGAACCTGAATGGTGTCTGTGAGAGGCAGGAACTGGGAAATGTGGCGCCTTCTGAAAGATTTATGAAGGACAGCAACATTTAGACCCTATTAAATTCTGAATTTAGCAGCAGTCAGGAGTGTGTTTTATACAGAAGCAACATCCTGCTGATGAGTTATGAAGGACAGAACCTCCCAGCACTCAAACACTGCCTGACAGCATACATGAATATTGTTTATTAGTTTCTTATTACCTTCTATTTGGGAGAGAAAAATACAATTCAGCACACTGTTCTTTGAAGACTGATGATCCTTGTCTTAAGTACCAAAGTCCTCTTTGACACAAACAGGAAACAACTGAGAAAACAATCAGCCACTGCTGTTTCCTCTCTAGAGCCACTTACTTTGACTCATCTACTTACCTTTTGTAGAGAAGCTGCTGTCGGACTGACCTTGGAAGAAATCTGATCAGAGTGTGCTTTTTTAGTGGATCATTTAAAAAATCTTCCAGACCTTCCACCTAGAATTATTTTAGAAAATAATCAAAATGCAAAATATAAGGAAGCATATCTAAAATATAACTATGCTCTAAAGTATAAAGATTTTCTACCAGAACTGTCTGCTAAAATATCTTCTAAGCAAATGTTACTGCTTTTGTAAAATGCTTAAACATCATTCTTGTTAATCAACGAGGCAGAAGATTCAACGGGATTATAAAAAGCTCTTGGCAAAACAGTAGTTTAAGAAGTTACTGTATTACAGAGCTATACATTTTTTTCAGTGTGTTGCCTGTAAAAGCACCTGCTTTTTCTGTAAAAGACAGAAGTGTCTCCTCTCTAGGGTCTAGTTTTGTTAAAACAGATTAAGGGGGCATTTGTTACAGGTATAGGTACAGCTGACACCACCAGACTTCAAAGGGAAACCAAAAAGCTCCATACCTTGTAGCTGACTTGTACTATCTGAACAAAGACTGAGAGAGGCAAGCAGAGAAGAATGTCACTGACAAGAGCCCATCCAAACCCAAAGTCTCTGTGCACTGGGACAGGGGGGATGTAGCGCATCCACGACGAGTCATCCATGTACACTGGGAACACAAAGAGCGGCTCAGACTCAGCCCAAACCTACAGTTACACCAAGAGTTTTACTGTGAGGGTTCAGGCAGAACACCACTGGCAGTTCATAGTCTGGAAATCTAAAAGGACCTGAAAATTCTCTAACCTGTTGATTTTCAATCCTTCCTGAAGTAGCCTTTTACCCATTTTTCAATGTTGAACCACGGCAAAATGTAGTAAAGTCAGAACGTGCCACTTCTTACCTTTTGGATTAGACAGCTCTACTTCAGTGTCCTGTGCAGAGGTCTCAGGATTCACCACAGCTGTCACAATTTCCAAGGTCCCATCTGGTTGTGCTTCAATTACAGCTGCATTCTCATCCAGCCCTTGATTGCTGCCTTTTTGCTCACCATCAGTACCTCCTTTTTGCTGTGTTCCATTTAAAGGGTGGCCATAAATTAAGTACCAGAGGAACATGTGAGCCATTCTTAAACGGGGCATTTTGGGAAGGAAGCCAAGAGAGCGCCCAAGTCCTGGAACTGGAAGGGAAGATTAAGTACCAAATATAAACAAAAAGAGGATTAGAACAGGAGAAACAGCTACCTATGCAAAATTAATGTGAAGAAAGCTGGAAGGAAAAATGGGCAGTTGAAAGTAAATATAATTTAAAAGTAGTAAAGAAGTAGAAATGAATACAAATACTCCAGTTCACAATTGTTAAAAAAAAAAAAGGCAGCTAAGGAAACATTGGCTTGTGAGGTTGCTTTAATGAAAATACATTTTTTCTTCTATAGGAGAAGAAAAAAACCCACTTGTGTCTTAGGAGAGCCCAACATCTGAAAATTATTATTATTATTAATAAATGGGAAAGTGAAAGATTACAGAAAAGCCCAAGTTGGCTGTACCTGTAACAGGGTGATAGTTTTTTAGCTGTGTTATGCCCATTTTGTCATCAGTTTTTCTTGCCCGACTATTATCAGCTTTAGATGAGCTCTCTTGCGTTTCTCCTGAATCACGAACTGCCTCTTGCCCCAGGCTTTCTTCCTCACCATGGTCCTGGGATGTTGGTGTCTGGATAACTTTAATCCTGTATTAAAACCACACAGCACTCTGGTAAGAATTAAGCAGAGTTCAATTCCTCTTCTTTTCTGACTTCAGGAGACATTCAGCACGTTGCCTCATCTTGGTGCTTCCATTTCTCTGTTGCCAAGGAACATATTTTTCTTTTGCTTACCTTGTGTTTATTTCCTCTGCATGTTTTTGCTCTACACAAGCCAAGCTCCCCCCAGGCCATCCCAACCATCCCACCCATCCCTGTGACTTGCCTGTTTCCAGTGACTGAGTTGGAGATTCGGAACCGCACCTGCTCTATGGCACTTTTTACCAGGGGATCACTGGGACTCACTGAGGGATGCACAACAAACTCCACCTGTTCAGAGCAGCAGAACACAAACCAAAGGCATTTATAGAGATGTGGGCTCTTAACCAGCTGCATAAATGAATCCTATGAAGGTTTAAAAACTCACAGAACATTAACACTTTTAGATGAAAACTCCCATTGCTAGTTTGTATTAAGCAAGGGGCCACAGCACATGGTCTTTGTACCAATAAACAGTTAATAACATACCTACAAGCCTCAGCATTTGGGGGTTTTTAAAATCTGAAGTATTCAGGGAACAAACACTTTGACTTGTAAATATTAGGCTGAGAGGGATAAATGAAAAGCCAGACCTTGCAAGGCCAAACTAATATTGTTGCTGAAAGCTCCCACATAATTCAGACTGGTAAGATTTTGTATGTGCCCTACAGTAATTGTACAGCAGGTAATTTTCAAGAGACTCAATTCCCTGCTTATTTCACACTAGAGTGAGTGACACATCTCAGTTTTACAACCACAAACATTTTACTTCCATAAACCTCATTAACAGTGGATTTTTGTTTTTTTTTTTTTTAAATAGATCACCTTTTACAAATTTCACCTCACTCAGGATTTTTCATACACTCTTGGCTCTCAAAAGGTGTTTAAATAGAATTATGGTGCAGCCTGACAGGGCAGTAAGAGAACCATGAACCACATAACTGGTAAGAAGCATAACCTCTCAGAAGGGAGATTCAGAGACTTTGATCTCTGGACTATTCCTTGGTCTCACAATTATCTGCAGCACAATAATTGAAAGCAGTGATCTGGTTTTCACAGTAGCTTAGCTTGGGACATGAAGCTTCTGGGCAGCTTGACTGTGGGTTCTGCTGCAAGAAGTGAAGTCATCCATGTATTTCAGTAAAGAGGCCCAGAACACTTTGATAAATCAGAAGGTTGTGAGGAAAGCTGGTTCTGCTGCCAGTGTTTGTGCAGTCACCTTTTTGCTGATGCCATCCTGGATGACTGTAGTGCGATAGAGCCTCAGGAGCCCTTCCTGCGCCAGCTTCTGCACCAGCCGCACAATGGACTTCTTGCAGCACTTAGTGGAGACACCTTCTTGCTTCTCTTGATCCATGATCATTTTCTGAAGCCTAAAAGATGCAAAAAATACCTTGCATTTTAAGCTCAGCAATGCTCAAACTACCTAAGCAGTTTGTTAGAGGATGTGGGGGTCAGTGGGTGTTTTCCTCCTTTGAGCAATTCCTGCTCTTTTCCCTTTTGCTGTAGACAACTGCTAACTTTGCCTTACACTTCAGCTCTAGTTTCTTTGTACTCAAGCTCTTCCTTGTTAGGGGAGAACTGCTGTTCTGATGACAGTGAATTCTCATTGCCTGATTTCTCTGTGCATGGCTATAGTGCAAGTATGAACCCAGCCTCCCTAAGGTCAGGAAAACCTACAGCTTTTTTAGGTGGTGATTGAACATATGCATCTGTACTTGCAGTTGTGAGCTCAGTTCAGCTTGAGGCAGAAAAAGTTTACTCAGTGGCATTCAGACCTCAGAAACTACTCATGCATTCACAACATAAGTATAGATACACATATCCTATCACTTGGAGCCAACTCCCTTCTTCCCTTGCTGGAGTTGGTAGGAATGTGCTCACACCCTACTCTCCTAATGCCTGTTCTCATGCCCTTCTTCACAAGTGCCCCAAGCTCTAAATCTGAACTCTTTCAGTCCTGGGGAGTCAATTCTGAAAAGGATCTGGAAGGATAATAAGGGAATGAGGCAATAACTGAATGCACACTTGGACTTCAACTTTCCTGACTGACTACCACAGCCTGGTAACTAACAAAGGGAATGCAACACCAGCAAACTTCCTTGGCAGAGACTGGAGAGGGACAGAACTTCCACTGGTTCTGAGGGAACCTGTTGGCAGCACTGAAGGAGACAGCAGAGACCTGAAATATCTTCCAAGCCTGCACTTGGATGTGACTGAATCAATCAGTGACAAGGCTGGTGCCAGATGAGGCTCTAATTTTACAACACTCTGCAATTAAACAAGTTGACAGAGGGTTTCAAAATTCTCAGACCAGAGGAGAATAAGGCCATGATTTCCTACTAAATTCCCATACCAAGCAGCCCTGTGTGTACTGACATGCCAGGATCTTACGTGCTGCCACAGAAGATGGATGGTGCAATCCTATTTGTGACAAAGTACTTCCAATTTAGGACTCCAGCAGAGCACCAGCATTTCCACTTCTTTTTGGAGGTGAACTCTTAAAAGGTTGAAAGACATTATAACATTTAGGGAAGTATCCTTACTCCAGACAAGGAGAGGACATATAACCATACCACATAAAACTGCAAAGAAAAGCAAACTTTGAGGGCCCTGCTAGAATGTCAGTGACCAACAATGACTGACATGAAGACATGAGTCTCTGCTGTCCATGACAGAACAACACAACAACAATTTTTGAAATGATGCAGAGATAAAACTTTTGCAGATGAAAGTGCTGAATGTGGCGGCCCCAAGCACTGGCATACTGCAAATGGATAAAAAAGTTCCCTTATCTCGATGTATGGGACATACACTGCATAAAAGTATATTTGTGTAGTTTTCTGCAGAGAACTATTATTGCTTCCAAACAGCTGATCAACTTTTAAGATTCAACCCCCATGATTCAACTGCCATGTGCCTCCACTCCAACATTATATCCTATAGAATCACAGAATCAACGTGGTTAGAGAAGACCTCTGAGATCATCAACTCCAAACTTTGACCCAACACCACCTTGTCACCCAGACCATGGCACTGATGCCACATCCAGTCTCTTCTTAAACACCTCAAGGGACGGTGACTCCACCACCTCCCCAGGCAGCCCACTCCAATGTCTGATCACTCTCTCTGTAAAGAACTTCTTCCTAATGGCCAACCTAAACCTCCCTTGGTGCAGCTTAAGCCCGTGCCCTCTTGTCCTACTGCTGGTTCCTAGGAGAAGAGACCAACCCCCACCTGGCTACACCCTCCTGTCAGGGAGTTGTAGAGAGTGATGAGGTCTCCCCTGAGCCTTCTCTTCTCCAGGCTGAACAACCTCAGCTCCCTCAGCTGCTCCTCACAGCACTTGTGCTCCAGTCCCTTCCCCAGCCTCGCTGCCCTTCTTTGGACACACTCCAGCACCTGAACATCCTTCCTAAATGGAGGGGTCCAGAGCTGGAGACAGCACTCCAGGGGTGGCCTCACCAGTGCCCAGTCCAGGGGCACAATCACTGCCCTGCTCCTGCTGGCCACACTATTCCTGATTCTCGCCCACCTGGGCACACGCTGGCTCAGGCTCAGCTTCCTGCCAATCAGGTTCAGCTCAAGGTTCAGGGGCAAGAAAAGCCAAAATGGAATAAGCACCCGGTGCTTCTACTCCCAGAAAGCACCAGCCTGCCCCAGCCCCCCGCTGTCAGAGGCACCCACGTGAACAGGCTCTCGATGAGCTGCAGGTTCCTCACGGCCTCCACGATGAGGTTGCGCCGCTTCAGCAGCCGGTAGGTTTCGTGGGATCTCTCCACTGCTGAGGCTCTGGAACGCTTCTCCTTCTTCTGCCCACGCGCCTTCTAGTGCCCAGCATGGACAAAACAAACATTTTACACAAACTGTCCAATGTCTTCAGCCTAACAATGGCTCCTCACACAGTAACAGCTGAGGAATTCAGAGTTTTCACGTATTTATTTGCAACAAACTAGTCAGATGAAGATTATCTTTCATCTCCCCTTCACAGGCAGGGAGACAGAGCGGATGATATGCAACACTTGTGTACTACATTAAGTAATGACATGCATTGAGACAACCCAGGCAATTTGGACAGCACCAGGGAACTAACCCAGAACTGTAATTTAACATCTACCTTCCTATCTCCTGGAATAATTTTCACTTACAACTACAGTGCAGCTGAAAGATGAATGTACTTTAAAATCAAACTAAAAAACCCCCAAACAATTCCATAAATAAATACAAAAACTCCAGCCTGAAGTCTTGCTATAAAAGTACATAACTGAGCTCAGACAGCTGTACCAACAAGAAGATATTAAGACAAATGATCTTACCTTAGGATCTTCAAGTGTGACTTCCTCCACCACAGCCACATCCCCACCTTCACCAGTGTAATGAGCACAAGTGGAAAGATTGGACTCCTGCTTTAGGGTTTCCAAAGTAGAACTCTCCCCTGAAATGTTGCCTGGGAGCTCATCAGGATCTTCAAGAATTCGAGGGGAAGGCAGCTTCTTTCCCTGAGACTTCCCAGCTGTGGGCTTTGAGCCTGGTTGGAGAGCAAAAAGCCTTGTAACTGTTCTGCTCGCCCTGTTCAGCTTCTCTCTCTTCAAGAGCCATTCCCCATCCACCCAGGTAGCTGCACTTAAAAGCATTCTGCTGCATTTTCCACACATCCTACCCTGCTGGAAGCAGGGGTCTCACCATGAAAACCTGCATTCAGCCTCCAAAAGTACACTTAAAAAAATAAAAGTGAACTCCCTGCCATCAAATAATTCTCAACATGCGAAAGCCTTTTCACAGGCAGACTTGGAAGACCATGAAGGGCCAGATTAGCTTATCCACAAACTGCTGTCTGAAGAGAGGAGAGTTTCTGTCCCAAAGACTCTCAAGTTCTGCAAGAAACCTGACTTTTCTGACTCAAAGCAGAATAAGAACAAGGATTTAGTATTACTCCAAAGATAATTACTCCAAAGATAATCTACATGAGAAATGAAGCTCAGTTCTCCTCTATTCCCTTTGGATTTAACAGTACAAATTCACACAGTTAAAATGAAATTATTAAAATAAACCACCATATCCTTTTTAAAATATGTCTCCAAAAGGCTGGTAGCTTTCACAGTAAGGTGTTCCAAATAATTAAAGAAAAAGCTGAAGCAAAGGGCTTCAGGGGACAAGACATTTTTGTTACAACATGCTCAGGTGAGTAAGGCTGAGGGTCAAGTCATCCACAGCCAATTGCTACTTGAAAGTAGGAAGCAACTGATCCTGTCTGGTCTCAGCCAACAAGTCACTTTACATATACTCATCCCACTTGAAGGTTTGCATCAGTACATGAACATATATTTTGCACAGACTCTAAGGCTCAATACCAGACATTTCCAACTGAAAAAACTCCACTGCTAAAAGGGGAAGAATTTTTATATGTTACAATATTAAAATAAAAGTTAATGGGCTGGTCTGTCAGCTCCTGTGCTATTTCCCACATCTAAGCTGACATTTACACATCCAATGGAATGAAACAATGCTTTTTAATGAGAGGCACAGCCCACGTTTTTCCTTAGTGAGGAAGAAATAAAACATTTCAAGATAGACAAAGCGTGTTCAAATCCCTTCTGAAGTCTTCAAGGACTTTAAAAACTAAAGCTCTACCGAGATGGTGCTCTCTGATAGGCACAGCCTGAGTTCTAAGATATCTTAAAAGAGAGTCCATGACAGATTCCTTGTCAGTTCATCCCAGAACATCCAAGGCAGTTTAAAGTATTAGCCAAGGATGCTGTTTCTTTCAGCAGCTTAAGCCAACCTGACTGCTACCTACCACTGTGCTTGTTTTTAGCCCCACAGTCCTTCCTCCTGCCTTGCAGCAGTTTTGGAATTTGTCTGACCCTCTGCAGGATCATTTCAGCCCTTCAAGCCAACAGAACAATGCCCTGAACATCCAAGGAGCACATTGCATGAGCCCATTTCATTTGCACAGGGGAAGGAGAAGCAGATTATCCTCTTGGTGATTAGTGATAACCAGAAACACTACTTGGCACACAGATACCAGAGCACACTTAAACCCTGAGAATCTCCAGAGATTACCACACTTAGTGTCCCAAACCATAACAATCTGGGGGGAAAGCAGGGAAATTATCAAGCAAGTGTAACAATAAAAAATGTGCCCAAAAATTTTAATGGATGCTACTAGCATATTACTTTTTCTTTAATAAAAGAATCCTCAAGAAAAATGCAGGGTTCTCTCCGAATTTCAAAGTCATGATCTACCTTTAGCTGGTGTTGACTGATGGGCATCATCTTGGCAACTTAATTTCAAGAGAGAACCAGAGCTGGCCTTCTGCCCTTTTCCTCTCTTCTTGCCATCTTTCCCTTCCTCTTCATTGTCAGACTCTGAGACCAAAGTATCATTTTCTCCAGGAGACAGGTCTTCCACAGGTGGGGATTCTTCAGGCACCAGAGCCAAAGTAACTGTAGCCAACTGCTCACTCCTGGCCTTCTCCCTCTCAAACTGCCTGTTTAAATCACTCTCCTCTGCAAGGATGTGTGAAACGTACTTTGTCGTCCTTTGCCGACCTTCATCCTCCATAAAACCCTGAGGAAACAGTTGGAATGTTATTTTACCACCTGACTTCTCCATTCTTGAAGTGTTCTCCAGCACCAACAGCGGGAAAATTTTCTACCTGTTCTCCCCTCACATCAAAAAATATCATGCTATTCTTTTTTTTTTTTCCAAGTAACTACAATGTCACAAACCTTAACATATAGCAATCAGAAGGGCATTCTGTGCCTGAAAGCCAAATAAATCTGCATTACCTGCACACTAGAAGGAAACACCCACGGTATGTGGGATGTAGAAAAGTCTAAGGAAGAACAAACTATATGTATTCAGACTAGAAATCAAATTTTTTTTCAGGAAAAAAAGTCTGTGAAATAACTGCAATGCAGAAGGTACCTGAGTGACTCACTCGTGGAGCTGCTGCCGCCCTGTGCTACAAGAGGTGCTTCCAAGGATCTAGAAACTCAAACACTTCACCAATCAATGAGGGAAGATTTCATCTTCAGAACTGACTAGGAGAAAGTATGTTTAGATATTCTAATGGGTTATATAATTTGTTTGTTTTTAAATTTACGGAATTTTTTACCAAATGACAAGATCTTTCTAAAAAAATTCTCTGTTGAGGGAAGATGGCAATTTATCCTGCCTTTGTGGAAAGGGGCAGATGGGTGCATGCAAGAAATGACAGCTGGATTTGTCTTGTGAAATGAAAAAAATATTGAAATATCTGGAAATAAGAAGTTTAATCACCATAACCTTTACAAAAGTCACTGTTTTGTTCTGGAATTTACCGGCTTTTTCAAAAGACAAGTAGATTAATGATTTTAAATGCACAGAGGGTCTTTGAGAAGATCCTCCAGTAGGGGATCTTGCAAAATTGAGGTTGTCTTATAGTTAAAAATGAAGCAAAGTGGCTCTTTTGACTTGAGAGACAGTTATGCTCATGTCCATGAAGTAGCAGCCCCTAGGTCACTTGGGTTACCACTGATCACAGTGAATGACTCAGGTTAGGTTGCTGAGGGCAGGTTGAGCAGGGTGGAGGCCAGTTTCTCTGCCCTGTCTCTTTTTGGAAGGCAAGTATTTATTAATTAAGCACCCAGTTACAAGCCAAGGTAAAATACTTGTACATCTGGGCCAGTGAACTATTTAATGTCAGGCAGCTGCTCAGGAGGGAGTAAAGCAAAGGGATGCTACAGGAGCAGGAATGTTACAGTCTCAAACCACTGCTATTTCCAATGTTTGAGGTTAACAATGCTATAATGTATTCCTGCAGTAACCACAATTGTATCTTCAGCTTCAATAAGTATTTAAATTATTTTATTTTTGCCTTACCTTGACAACCTTGTACCTGTCCAGAAGTCGACAGAGCATCCTTGCTTCCAGCTTCCCCACATTCATAGCCAAGCGAATTTCTGCCTGAGAAATACCTTTGGTTCCTCTGCTTTCAACTGTTTCAGAAGGGAAAACCAACAAATATCTCATGGAAATAATCTGAGTGAATTACATGTACATATATTTGTGTATATTATGTATACACACACACACACACACACACACATATTTGTGTATATATACACATAATATACACAAATATATGTGTATACACACACACACACACACACATAATATTTGCTCTGAACACCCATATGTGCCAGAATATTAAAGATTCCCCACTAACTAAAGACATTTTTATAGACATACACAATATTCAGCCAAAACACAATTTTACATGAAACAGTGCCCAGCAGAACGAGGTTTGGAGGCAAAAGCTTCAAAACTGAAGCAGAGGTGAATTCTTCCCCTGAGAGCTTTCCACAGTTATTAATTTCTCCATTTTGAAAAGAAAAGATAGAAGAATAAGGAGCATTGTTTTCTTCATCATTTTTTCTCATCCCACCAAACACCTTATTTCTGTCATGCTGGTTTTTTTGGGTGGTATTGAATAGTTGATAAGCTCCCAGGAAGGGCTAAACTCTAATCTGGATATAAAGCTCACTTTGCTATGAAAAATTGACACTTTCTGATACAAAAGCAACCAGAACTTAAACCCCCTGCAATATATACATTTCTTTTATACATACAAGGAGTAAGAAGATAACTGGAAAAGTCTTAGGGTATCTTACTACAGCACATACTTAGCTCATAAGCCTGAGTGAGCATGTCCTTCTCACAAACAATATCCACAGGCTGAAGAGTTTTTGTGATGAAGTCTTCATCATCATCATGATAATCTTCCATTTTCTTCCGAAATTCCTTTAGCAGTTTAAGGCAACGGACCGTGATATCAGTCCCTGTGAAACATGACTGTCAGTAACAACTCCTAACAAAATGCAGGGTGTGTGCACGTGTTTAAACCATTTTATTTCTTTCATCAGCAAGAAGCAGCAGCAGTGCAGTGGGGAACAAACAGCTAAAGACAACTGGGTATTTCTAGGAAGGGTTTGCAACAGCTTTTCCCTATATATGAATTGTTGAGGTGCTCCAAACCTTCCCATCTGTGTCAATTCCAGGACTGTCTAGTAGAAGAAATTTCAACAGCACAAATAAATCAATGAAGGGATTAAGTGCTGATCCCCAGTATTACATCTGCAGAACACATATTTGACTGTAAGATCACTCACTGGGTATAAAACCACTCCTTTTTACAAGGACAAAACACACTGCTGCCCACAGTCACAAGATTCTCATACATGATTTAATTCCACATCTAAGTATGCTACTGTCCACTGGCTGTGCTGTAGTAACTCTCCACTCACTACAACCTCAGAGACAAGAAGGGTAGAGTGGGGACAGATGGCTCCAGGAGAGCTGGACAGACCCTGCTCCCTGACACAAGGATGACCTCCTCTCATCAGTGTCATCAAGCTCCTGCTGGACCATTTCAGAGAGCAGTGGTAAACCAGAACTGGGTTATTGTACACTGCCAGCTTAGCAGTCTGCAGTGATTCAGCAGCTACTGCAGAAGCAGCCAATTCATCCTGCAGCAGTGGGTGGAACATCCACAGCCATCTCTGCTCCTCTGGTCCAGCTGTGAAAATGCCAGGTGACAGCTTTAGCAGAAATCACGGAGGTTTCAGCTGATGAATTTTGTTTAATGTGTGTATATATGAGCAGTTACTGATGCCCAGCTGACACCAAGTTAACCCACAGTCCACTTGACCATGTGACTGAGCTCTAGGCCAGATAATTCCATTATTTTTCCTTGACCTGAATCCTTTCCCTAAGATGCTGCTTAGGATAGTAATTGACTGCTGACATTGTGGTAGGGTTGCAGGCACTGTTATTATATCCTTTGTATTTCAACAGGCCATTAAATTTCACTTGAAGCAGTATTTGAAAAAACAAAAAAACCCCAAAAATCCCCCAAAACAAACGAATTCTTTTTCCTTTAGCTCTTGCTGTCCAATAATGTTCTTCCCATAGCAGATGCTCTGGCTTCATCCTCAGTGTGTCCCACATATTTCTATCTGCTTTCCTGTATAACTCCAGAGATTAAACTATCTTGATCTCTGATGAAAATCAGCTATTATTAATTCATCCTCCTTTAATACCTAGTGTTTTTAAGGCATTTTCGTGGATTTTCAGCTTTTACATCTGTAAGATGGAATTACCATTCAAGTGAAAGATTCATCAAGTGGCATTTTTGATGACAAACTTAAGCAGTAAATGCAGCTGCTGTTCTGCCAGTCTCTGACAGAACATAAAACATCACTGCCTTGGGAGCTGCCACCAAGTTTGTAAGTGCACTTGTATTTTCCTGTCTTCTAAATAAATACCTTGATAGGAAGTTAAATGTTTTTACTACTGACCATAAACTGTCTTTTTAGCAGTACTATTTAGTCTTGTGGGGTTTATTTGCAAGTGTTTTCAGCTCATTAGAACCTCTCTGAAACTTAAGTCAGTAGGAGGAATTATAAACAGATATAACCAGGTGCAAAGCTACTCCCAGGTAGTATAAGAGAGAACCAAGGATTTGGTCAATGCCAATGCTAAATGGTGTGACTAAAGGGCATGTAAGTCTATAAAGGTCATATATGAGGCTGTCATACAACCACTGCATGTTGAGACACTTGCTCAAACCAGAAATACATTAACTAGGCACAATCCATAATTTGTAAACCCTCTGGTGATACTTCCCCCTATATATTTTACTGGATACTGATCTGTTCTAGAATATCGAGGATCTCCACTTAATAAACTGTGAAATTAAGTGAGTTTTCCTGTGTAAAACTCCCTCTGATATTCTTATGGAAGGAGGGGGATCTGCACATTTCATGGCAAATCAACTCAGTCACTCCCTTCTTTGTTCAGCACAATGTGGGTGATTTCTCTCTCAACCATGCTCAGTGCTATACCTACTTTTGACCTCTGCTTCTCTTTGTTCATAATGCAGTTTCCTTCTAGAGAATTTCCCTTCCCCGACTTAACAGATTTGAAGGAATTTGTTGTCTTATCAAGAGCCTTAATCCAAATCCACATAACTGGCATTAACTTCTGTTTTGAAGTTCTCATGGTTTTATTGGCTCTTTCCCTTTCTCCTTTAATATCCCTCCTTTTCACAAAGACTATGTAATTTGCAATGTTCAGTTCATATCAGATCCCCCCCCCAAAAGAAAGTTCACTAAGTCTCTAAAAACCATACTGTTCACCTTTTAGAACTATTTTATTTTTAACCCTGCAAATCTGCCTCTTAGGATTTTCTGTGATTAAAGATTTGGTTTAGATTTCTTTCAGCAATTGCATTAATTCCACTGGTGACACTGTCCTTCCTCATACTTTCTATTATTATTTCCTGTAGTTTTTTCCCCATGCAAGTTTTATCTGCATCTTTTTCTGAGAACAGCTGCTTTCTTTTGTTCCCTTTCTTCATGCAGTTCTGCCTTTCTTTGTCTTTCCACTACGTTTGGAAGTTATCAGCAGTTCTGATTACCAATTAAATTTGAATTGAAAGCTGGTTATGCATTAAACCATCTCTCAGCAGACTGTGGCTTTTTTGGATAGTAGCTGTTGGGTATCTTGCTTACCTTGACAGTGAGATTGGCTCAGTTTGTGAGAGCATGGAGCTAAAAATGCCAAGGTTGTGGGTCTGATGCCTTTAGAGGCCAAGAGTTGGACTTGATGATCCTTGTGGGTCCCTTCCAACCCAGAATATTCTGTGTTCTGTGAATTCCAAGGCAGTGCTGTAGGAGCTTACTTCCATATTTTGATAAGAACTGCCCAGAGAAACTTTGTATTCTCATGACTTTAGGAAAAGTCACAACCATTATTTCATAACGGTCTTTCTTTCTATATAACCTTTTCATACATATTTTTTCAAGTTTAATGACTTGTCATTCAACTTCAACCTGAAAGGTCAGCAGACTGCTTTGTTCCTACTCTCTGTATTGGCTTGAGCGGTCTTAGGTCACATCCACTGAAACAGCTTACACTGATATCCAACAAACTTGATTGCATCCATTCCTTAAAAACCTGGAACAAATGCCTAATTCAAGTGGGCTTAATTAGTAGCACATTTATCTACATAACTGCATAGACAGATTTCACTTACACATCTCTTAATTTAAGATATGAAGCTTCCAGATAGAATGACATCATAATTACTCAAGAAGAAAGCACAAATACGGTTCTTACTACCTTTCCTTGTCTTGTAGGGCCCTCCATTGGGGTTTATGTCCTGCAGTGGCACAGATATGACCTTGGCCAGGCCAGCATTTATCATGTACTGATACAGACGTTTGAAAGTCCTCTCACAAAGGCCCTGGTGCAAATAGAAATGGCAAAAGTCACTGCAGCCCAAAAGCCTCACCTGCTGCTGATCAAAGTATCAAAGACATTCCTACTACCTGTTCTTAAAACACGGTGTTCTGGGGAGGAGATCCAAAAAGGAACTTAAAAGTCTGTTAGTGTAGACACTGGGCAGAACATGAGATGTTTCTGGAGTGTGTTGTATTCCTCCAACTCTACCATCCAAACAAACAGCTTGTTTGTTTTCTTACTTGGACAAGTAAGAAATGCATGATGATATTGACAAAACATTTCTGAAGCTGAGGATGGAACAGAACTCCTTCCCTAGGACAAACACCAACAGTAATTTGATCCAGTAGGTTTTTAAGATCCTTCTTTTGATATCCTCCTGCAGAACTCTGTGCACCTTTAAAAAGCAGGCAGTAAGAATGAGTGCCTTTGATACTAGTTATCTAGATTCTACTGAGTGAGAATTTGAAAGAGGAATGGATCTCACCAATTCTTCCCTCAAGTTTCCTAATGTTTCCATCTGGTTTGAACGAGCACTTAGCATACTTGACAGCTTCTCCATTAGAATATCATACTTGCTCCTCCTAACCAAGAAAAGAAAATTATTTTACATGTAAGTATGCGCATAACTTCATAAAAATGAGTTGTACCTTTACAAAATGTCAGTCACTAGAGAAAGTATGCTAAGTGTTCTCAGATTGGTTTAGGAATTAGTTTTCTTTCCTTCTGTGAAAAGCACATGAGAGAATTTGTCACTGAGAAGAGATCTCAGCCAAGGGAACAGTGACTAAGCCCAAGCTGTTACTTCACTGGCAATCCACAGAAGCACAAGTTCTAATTATAAACAAGATAAGAAAACAAAACAAAAAATCTATTAGAAATGTGTTGGAAGTGAAAACACTCAAAATTAACAAAATGATCAGTGCTACAATAAGAAAAGCTGGGTTTATGTAGGCAGGTGACAGGCACTGGAATATTCTACTGAGCTGTCTGCCATTCGGAAGGGGAGTTAAAGGAATAGGAGAGAGTCAATATCAGGAAACTTTGATGGTTCTGTGACAACACAGCAATCTCTCATCATAGTAAAAGGTCACAGTTTGCCCAGCAGACCTTTAAAACATACCTATCAGCATGAAAGCGAGTCAGAAGCAGAAGAATTGAGTGCTGCTGTACTCCATTGGGCAGTCGTATGACGTGGGATTGCATTGTTATGAGACCATTTCTGTCCAGTACTCTTCGGTGATAATGAAGTTTTCCAGCATCCACTCTAAAGAAAAGATGGCAAGATAAAGATGGCAAGGTATAGGCATAGAAACTCCTGCTAATCATTTTAATTATCCAGTACCCCAGAACACTTTACCTAAATTCCTATGAGCTTAGTAATATATGCTAATTTTCAAAGTGACAAACTCAAAATTAAGAACTGCCAAAATTAAGAAAACCTGTGAAATTTATTTTCATAGTTAATCCAGTAAACAGAGAGAAATACCTCTGATTTTAATCCAGAGTCTAGGCACAGAGTGTCATGATGATTTGATGAGAGAGTTGAATCAGTATTGTATCCCCATGCCCCCTTTCCCTATCTTCTCTTTTTAACTCCTGGTTACATCACAATCACTACCCTCCTTATAATAACTCTGATATTCATCTCACTCCCTGTTGAGCTGAATTGGGACATCAAACTGACAGAAAATCATCCACAAAAGATGAATCCTCTACCTCCATCATGTAAGTTACATAAAAGAGTTTCCTAAGTGGTACAAAAAAATGCCATGTGGTTTGCAAGCTACAAACCATTCATGTCCTAAAAGGAGTGAATCCTTACAGCAATGCTAATGTTCTGCAGAACTCCAGAAGTTCTCTAAGAGGCTGTGTAACACTCCTTCATCAACAAAATACATGTCTACTTTGGGAGCTGGTAACTCAGGCTCCCATTCATTTGGAGGAAGATGTCACCTGAGGAAAATGCTGGGGACAAAAGCTGGGCATTCTAGAATCTCTCCAGCACTTGGGCAGGATAAGATGCTTTCTCAGCAGTTCAGAAAAGGAAATAAAAACCATTGTTTCAACCCAAATCTGAAGAAAAAGTTATTCAGAGAAAGCAAGAACTTCCAAAAATGATAAACTTGTGTATTGACCCAACAGACAATTTCTGGAGATATAATGAACTCAAGGGTGAGATCAGCACAGTTCCAGCAACACGGGCTCCAAGAACCAAATGCTCCTGGTAGTAAGGATGAAACACTATGAGTACACACAGGAGTTCAAATCAATACACAGGAATACTCAAAAATAACCAGTGGCAACTTGTTAGCTTTGATTTAATTCATGGAGAAAGATGCAAACTTACTTGAAAGCCCCAGTGTGAAGGTCCCTCTGGAGCTCTCCTTGCCACCGAGCACGGCCCAAACGCTCCAGGATACAGTAGGAGAAGTCAGGGAGTTTTAAGTCAGGGTCCCCCTCCCAACCTATTAAAGCTCTGTAACGCTGGTCTTGGGAAGCAACAATGACTAGTTTCTCTCCCCATCTAAGAAACAGAAGGAAGAGTAATATATTGTTATCAGTTCCATAAAAACAGAGAGGTCAATCCCTTTCTCCCCACAAACACCATTATTGATATAATCTGTACAAACTGGGCAAGGACTAAAAATAAAATCCCTTAAAGGTATTTTAATGCCAGATATAAGGATTTCACTCACTTTTCAACAGCTTCTTTGTAAGTACAACAAGGCTGCAAATCCTTCCTCCTTATCTGATTAGTGATATCTACTCTCTCTTTAAAATACCGGCAGGAACCTTGTATGCCATCTTTGTTATCCAAAATCATGTGGACAGGATAAACATCATATGAAGCAACAGGATTTCTTCTAGATTCCAATATTCCCGTTTCAAGGTCTATTTCTTCATACCTGGAATAAAAGCAGAGAGCTAACATTTAACCAAGCAAGGAGAAATGAAATATTGTCACAAACAATGCTTATAATTGAAACCTTGTCACAAACAATGCCGGTAACTCTACGGAGCACCTTGGAAAAATAAAGCTCTTTTGAGATACCAAGACTGGAAAAACACAAAGAGCAGAGCTGTGCTCCTCAAGTACAACCCAACCTCAGCGTGCAGGAGGCAGAAGGAGGGGGATACACTATTTAATTTTCAAAACCTCAAGGATACTCAGTGGAAATAAACACATAGTTCACAGAGAAGGAAAGCAACAGGTAGATCCACTCTGATGAATGGGGACATGTAAATTCTGCCTATACGTGGCAAGCGGACATTTGAATGGAAATTTAGTCAGGACTCACACAGAGGTCACAGAACCACCAAGGCTGGAAGAGAACTTTAAGATCATCCAGTCCCAACCACCTACGATAACCCTTAAACCACTAAACCACGTCACCCAGCACCAGACCCAGACTCCTCTTAAACACCTCCAGGGGTGGTGCCTCCAGCACCTCCAGGACAACCTATTCCACCGCCTGACCACTGCAACAGCTTCATATTTTCTCTAATATCTAAACAGCAGCTCCGGAGCCACACTCTGCCCTTCCTGCCGTCACCGACCCAGCCGAGCCTGTGCGAGCAGCGGCGAGGGGTCAGCCCGGCACCCAGGCCCGGGTTCCCCCGGCTCGGGGCTCGCCGGCCCCGCCCGTGCCCTCACCCGTCGCGCGGGCAGAGCGGCGGCCGCGGCCGCGGCAGGAGGTAGAAGCGCAGGTCGGGCTGGGCGCTGAGCGCGGCCCAGAGCAGCTGCTGCGTGTCGGGCTCCAGCGGCAGCGGGAAGGGCGGCGAGCGAGCGGCCAGGCGGTGCCAGAGCGCGGCCGGGGTGATGCCGTCCAGCCCCTCCAGGGCCACCTCGTCCAGCAGCGCCCACAGCGGCTCCATCGCCTCCATCCCCCGCCGCCGCTTCCGGGCCCGCGGCGCGCAGGAACTGACGGCGGCGGCGCGACCGTCACCGGGGAAACCGGGCAACAGGAGCGGCCGAGCCCCGACGGGAGCGGGGCCGGGGCCGTGCGGGGGCTGTGCCCGGGTCAGTGGCCGTGCGGGGGCTCGTCCCGGGGGCTCTGTCCATCTGGAGGTTGTGTCAGTCCGGGGGCTCTGCTCCGGTGTCTGTGCCTGTCCGCGGGTCCGTGTCCTTCTGGAGGCTCTGCCCCGGGTGATCAGTGTCGGGGGCTCTGTGCAGGGTCAGTGTCCATCGGGGGGCTCTGCCTGGGGTCAGTGCCCATCCTGGGGCTGTGTCCCTCCAGGGGCTCTGCTCCGAGGCTCTACCCCGGTGCCCGTGTCCTTCCGGGAGCCCCTGTCCGTCTGGAGACTGCCCCGGGCGGTCCGTGTCGGTCCCGGCGCTCTGCCCGGGGCTGCACAGCCCAGCGGGATCGGTCCCCAGCCGGTCGGGGGGTCTCGGCCCCAGATACCCCACGGTCGGTAAAAGACAAAATACGGGGGGTCCTTTGTTTGTGTGTAATGTGTTGGTGGCACATTTTAACTTGTGCGTGTGTGAGAGCACGCCCCAGCACAACTCGCAGCAGCGGCTCTGGGATGCTTGGTGGGGATGGCTGGAAAGGGTCGTCTTTGCTGAAAGGGGACGTAAAATCTTTAATTAGACAGTTTGAATGTAAACAGCCTTTGCAGCGAGTAAGTTGCAGAATTAACTCCCCTCGTGAGCAGTAGCAGTGCAGGGAGATCACCCCGCAGCGGGACACTGAGGACAGCTTCAGCCTGTGCCCCAGGGTTGACTTGCTCATCAGGTCTTGGGTTATAAACTCATTATATAGCATATGCCTTCCACTCTTAGTATTTTTGAGTTCTTCAGGAGCTTGTGAAGTGAAGGGATCTGAAAAATAGGTAAAACAACTACAGTTTCCTCTGTTCTTCAGGAGCTTTATTTGCTGCACTGACAGCTTTATGCCTTGTTGAAGGAGGAACATTTTTCAGTTTTTACATTCCCATCTATTGAGGGTGCAAAACCAGTGGTACTCCATAACAAATCATTCAGCCTGACAATTATATTCTCATTTCAGCTTTATATTAAGACATGGTGACTGACTTTGATGAAAAACATGACGAATACTTAATATCCCTTCAGCAGAGAAACAGGTAAGACACACATTTGTTACCCCCATTGGGTGTGAAATACCCGTTCTATTGTATCAAATACCAGCAGCTGTGGTGCAAAGTCTGACTTGCTGTGCTTTAAAGCATTCAGGTGTTTCTCTCTTCTTCCCTTTGTTTGCTAAACACATCAAAGTTCTTATTTCTAGAGGAGACCACAACGTTTCTTCAGTATTTAAAAGATAAATACATTTATTAATAAAATAGTTATTGTTTCACTGGCTGACAGGAAAGATTTTTTGTTTATAGAAAAATCTTGTAGATTCAGAGGTAACTGGAAGCTCATGCTGTGTGAGGGTATAGTTATGAGGCAAGGCTTTTATACTGTCAGAAATACAGAAAAGTGGAAGATGAGGACATCCAGTTGCCCTTGCAAACTTCAGTGTCTTTTAGACAAGTTTCAAACATTTCTCTTACTTTTTGTTCTTATGTACCCTCCTGTCATTGTACCCTGGACAGATGAACTTCATAGATAATTCAGAAGGGCCTGCAAAACTTTCTTACTGGATTCCTTCCTTTACCACAAGCCATAAGATTTTTACTCAAATTTTGTAATGGGCTGGTTCAGTGAAAAGACAAAAAACCCTTAGAAAGCACAATTATACTAAAAAAAAAAATCCAAGTTTTTATGACCATGGGTTTCTTTTGTGTATAGTATCCCGAATCAGTTTTGGAAAAGAATAAAATCAGTTTATTTAATGATTGAAAGAACGTGCATCCTTAGTATCAGAGCTCTAATTCTGGATTATGGTGGAAGTAAATGCCACTGAGTTACAGTACAACAAGCAGGTGGCCTCTGGAGGTGTGCTGGGGGCATTTGGTGTTGGACAAATCTGGCAGTTTTTTTCACTGAAATTGAGCCCAGGGTAAGGGCATTTTTTTAATATTATTTTACTCAGCCTTCAATTTTCTGGTATCTCTAACTGCACTATTGACTGGGGGCTTTTTACCTCCGGTTTCAAAACACAAATAATACTTTTTTTTTTTTTTTGAAAAGACATCAACCATTTTTTTAAGCTTTTTGGAAATTCTAGGTAAAACCCCGAAAAATTCTTAAGAAGTAAGGTTAAATATGCTAAATACCAGTTGGAAAAAATAATGTGCAACAAGAAACAACATGGGAAAAATGTCAGAAGGGAGAGGCTTTGTCAAACTTCACCTGTCCCAGTGTTACAGAAGGGGAACAGATCCTGGAAGATGTGTTCTGAAAGTGTTGTTTGAACTGTGAACATATTTTCCAGCTCTGTGATGTGGTGTGTTGTTGTTTTTATTGCTGATCTGACCATCTGTACGTGCACTGGGTAAGAATGAATTACTGTCCTTCCTGCTCCAGGTTACTGGAACGGTTAAGGAGAAAAGATCCCGTGCAAATCAAGCTGGAGCAGCTGGAACAAGGCTTCTCTCTCTATATGAATGGAGCGAATTCGGAGCTGGGAAATCACCGCCGAAAAATCAACGCCCACGGCTGCCTTAGAAATGAGACAAAGCCCTCCAGGACAACTGGTGAGTTCCATGGGAGCCTGGAAGAGAGAGCAGAGAGAACTATTTGAAAACTTCACTCATTGGAGCTGGAATTCAGGTGATGAGGTCGCTGGCCAGGCTGTGATAAAGAGGCAGCACCGTTTGAGCCTGGAATGAAATCCCATGGGACTCTTTCATCCGAGTGCTTAAGCTGGTTGTGTGTAAGGAACACTCTCTGCAACACCCTGTCAGTCTTTCAGTTGATCCCTGACTAATTCCAAGGTTTAACTTCCCCGCCTCTTCATTTGTTAAACAGCTCTGACTAAAACTAGAAGATTAGAAGTGTGTAGAAATTGTCAGTGTAAAATAATGGTGTATCTTTGTCTGAGACATAACACCATTAATAGGATTTAAAATCTGATGGACTTCAGTGTTATCTAAGTCTGGTGTCCTGAGGACAAATGACATTTAATGACATAGACTGTAATCAAATTATAACCAGTAATAGTTGCATTAAGCTCATAAATGATATTTAAGCTGTAATAGTTGTCTTAAAAAGGCAGCTAATCTCTATTTAAATATTTGAAGTAAAGAAAATATACCATTTTCTCCCAGTGATTAGTTGGCTTTATCTAAAAATGGGTATTTTGTTTCTAATTTAAGTCTGTCTGTCATTGAGAGTAGTGTAGTGACAGGAATAATTTTGCATGCATGAAGGTATAAAGTATGAGCTTAGTGGCCTTCTCATCTATTTAGCATAATGAAAAGAAAGTTGATTTCACTAAATCCCTGTGTAAAGCAGTTTACCAGCCTTAGTCAGTTTTGTTTACCTGGCTACAACCTGTCTATCTCAGAGTGTGTTTTTTAATCTGTTGCTGTGTAGATGGTCTGCTTAAGCTTTATTTTCACCTAAAAGTAAAGACAAGGAGTTAAAAAAGTTACTTAATTTGATAATTTACTATGATTGAAAGTCTGTTAATCTCAACATAGTTATTTTCCTTCAATAACCATGACTCAATAACTTAATTTCTCTTTTATTTTGTTTTCCTGCCACACTAGGCACGTACTACTTGTTTTCAAGTTTAAGTGTGTTCAGCTCAGCTGTGAAACCTTGTGTGTAGTGATGGAAAAAGGTTCATGCTCTTGGATATTGGAAAATGAAGGAAATTTTGTGCCTTGTCACTCTGGGATGATACACTTTGAGGGAGCAAAGCAACACCTGTGGCTTTTTGATCCAGAACTTGTGCAGGGATGTTGTGGCAGCAGCTGTAATAGAACTCTCTGTCAAGAGAAATTTCCTCTCAAAGTTCTGCTGTGCAGTTGTTGTCTCTGAGCTTATCCAAAGTTTATTATTTTTATGGTCACTTGATGCCATTTGGTTCAGTTAAAGTAGAATACATGTCTTAGGGACCTTTAAAGACTTCAGTTGCAGTCTCTGTTCCTTTCCTCTGCTCCGTCCACTTAGAGATTGTAGCATTATCTCTGCAGAAGATAACTCAGTGCTGTTTCTTCCAGTGTTGATGTTTTAAACACCTGAAGCTGCAATGAAGGATGTCAACTGAATCATCATCCTGTCATTTTTCTTCTTCCATTTCATTTTGCCACTGGAGTCCAGAGGGGGAATTATTGGTGACCTGTATAAGCTTCTTGCCTGTGAATCTGCTTTAGCAATTTTGTGGTCTCTTTCATTTCTAGGCATTTCTTCTCAATGACTGAATATAATTTTACTTACAGAAATGATTCCTAGCTGAGATACAGCTGAGAGTTTTCTTCCCTTTCTGTCTCCTGTGAGAGTTATTGCATCATTCATTACTTCTAAAGCTTTCATTTATAGGATTAGTCTTCACTGAAAAATTAGGAATATGTGATACTTAATAATCCAGAACAGGCATAAATCCCTCTTTTTGGTTCCTAAAAGTGTCAATATAAATCTACTTGTCAGGACTATTTTCTTTGTCTGTGTTCCCTATGAGTAATTAATGATAATAGTGATTGATAAAGTTTTATGCTTAGGATTGGTAAATGAATTAAAGTACATGATGGGCTTGTAGTGAAGCTGGGCTCTGGGTGTCCTGTCATTTCTTTGGGTCTGTAACCCGCACATAGTTTCACAACTATGTTTGTTTTTCCAGTGAATGCCTGTGTGATCACAAAGTTGTGGTTTAAGGGTAGCGTGGAGTCTGCTTTGATTATGACTAATATTTTGATGATGTACTGCTGAGTTCTTGCCTACTGGAATAACCACTGTCAGCTTAAGTCTCCAAAGGAATGACACCAATGGACCTATTCCGTGTGCCAGAGCAGGTAGTGGTTGGTATTCAGATCTCATCCCAGCCTGAGAAGGATGTTTTTGTTCTAAAGTAATGTTTGTTGCACACATGGCTTGCTCAGCTCCATCAGCCTCTGCCTGGAGTTTGAATTACTGTTTTTCATGGTCTGGAGAGACCTGGTCATATGAATCCATCACTAAGAATCATAGAATCACAGAATGGTTTGGGTTGGAAGGAACTTTAAAGCCCATCCCATTCCCCCCCCTGCCATGAGCAGGGACACCTTCCACTAGCCCAGGTTGCTCCAAGCCTCGTCCAACCTGGCCTTGGACACTTCCAGGGATGGGGCA
>JAWWLV010000035.1:3059028-3072356 GCA_035041135.1 Platyrinchus mystaceus
CAGGGATGGGGCAGCCACAGCTTCTCTGGGCAACCTGTGCCAGGGCCTCACCACCCTCACAGGGAAGAACTTCTTCCTAATACCTAATCTAACCCTACTCTCAGTTTGAAGCCATTCTCCCATGTCCTGTCATTACACTGTCTTGTCAATAGTTTCTCTAAATACTCAAACAATTCTGAGAAACAAATGCTCAGCAGTGGCAGAACAAGTCCTACCCTCTCCCCCTTTCCTACTTATATTTGTAGGATACATGAGTGACTTCTGGGCAGTTGCTTGGAAGAGATGGATTGCTTATGGAGTGAAAGATGCTTCCAGTTCTGTCCCAAAGCAGTGGCTGAATCTGTCCACCCTTTTAGCATTGTAACCTCAGGACACTTCACTCTTCGTGTCAGAAGAGCCCTGAAGCAATCAGCACCGATGCTAATTAATAACTGCAAAGTATTTCTGGAGGTACTTAGGAATAGCTTAATGGAGTAGCAGGAGCTCTAGTTCCTTTTTCCCTCTGTTCTTAGTCCTGTTTTGGGCCTGTGAGACAAATACCTTGCACTGAAGCAATAGAACAACATCCTGTTCTTGCTCTGTAATGTTATTTATGATCAATGCAAATTGACATAAGCATACACTGTTCCCCCAAGAATGGTCCTACCCTGTTCCTGTTCCCTCATATCTGCTTGTCCCAGATTTGTGCAGTCTCATGCTGAACTGGGTTACACAAGAGGCTGTAATTAAAATTAATCTTTTTTTTATTTTTGCAGTCAAAACTTGCCCACATCAATTCTCTGTTGTCCAACCTAAAAAAGAAAATCCGTGATTGAGAGCTGTAATGAGCAACCTGATCTAATTCTGAAGTACGCCCTAGTCTGAATGGAAAGCTGGACTAGGTGACCCCAGAGGTTCCTTCCAAACTAAATCTTCCTGTGATTCTATGACCTTTGTAGGACAATAGGTTCTTTTATTGGTAGTGCCAGTTGCTTAGGGTGACCATTAAATTATGGCTCAAAGAAAAAAGGTTTTGCATCAGCTCTTTTTCTCCACGGAGAAGAAATGGAAGCTGTAAATCTGTCTTGGACATAGGAAATGAGATGCCTTTATTTAGGATGCTACTGAGAGTGTTGGTGATGCCCTTGTTCCATTGAGGATTCTGATGTGACCTGCAAGATGTTTGCCTCTTTGTCTCAATCAAAGCCCTGTTCCACTGTAGGCTCAGGGCATGTCCAGCAGAGGAACCCTTAGTTTTCCTTGACCGTACAGAGATTTTTTGCAGAAGTTCCAGAACCATCTCTTCCTTGCCTTAGAAATGAAGGATAATGGCTGTTTGTCCTTCATTTATGGCTTGTACATGAAGAATTCTTCTCTGCACAGTGTGTTAAATAACTTATACATCCTGTTTAATCTGCCAATATCTCATGTTGCCTTAATTTGAGAGTAAATACACACAGTTCCTTTGTAAACCCAGCATATCACCTGTTGTTCACCAGAACCCTGTCTGGCAGAGCCTGCTGTTGGTAGTAGGGGTTCTGGGCTCAGCTGTCTTCCTAAGACACTTTATTGTGTATTGGGAGTTAGAATGATGTGCACCCCTGTTCTACAACATATTTCTAGACAGAAAAAGTGATGCCTCACCTACTGTTAAGCTGATGTATCTTTAAAGAGTTTGTTCTCTTGAACACACAGGGTGATCGTTATCCCTGAAGAGATTCCAAAATCCTACTCCCAATATACAACTGGCCAGGATCTGAAATGGAATGACTTCTCTGTTGTTGATACCATTCACATGTCAAACACTTACTCTCCTGTCCTCATCTGGAAAAAAACCCAACATAAACCCCAAACCAAAATGTGAACTAAGGGGTATATTGTCACATAATGTATTTCCATTTTCTGTTTTCTACTTCTTGTGTTCGTGTTCTGAAAAAGCAGCCCAGCTAGGGGAGAGGGAGTTGCCAGAAGGCAGCTCACAGACTGCACCCAGCAAGATCCAACGCAGGAATTGGCTCCAGGTAAGAAGCAGTTGGAAGGAATGGGTGTTTGAACTAATTCTTAGTTCCTAAATAATTTCAGGGGAAATTGTAGATAGTTGGGACTCCCATAGAATCTTGGCTTGGCGTGGGTGCTGAGTGACAATGTGAAATAAGTCTGTGGCCAGTTTTGTGTCTACTTTGAAGCCTGAAGAGGCAAATCTCATTGAAAGGGTCTGGTTTCACTGACATTTGTCACAGAAACTTTTGGGGCCTGGACATGATTGGCTCAGTGTGTCCTCCAGCAGAACAGCTGTTGCTGGACATCTCTGATGGCAGCCCAGAGAATTTATCCAGTGCAAAGGATGGAGAAACTCATGTTTGAGAGACATCCCTGTCTGTCTCTGGTGTTCTCCACACTGCAATAGGATTGAGGGACACAAAAGTGTAATTTGCATTGCTTGAGTTGTAATTTGTGACAAATTCTTGTAGATTATAAGAGAGGAAAGTGCACAGAGATAATAAAAATATCCTATATATAAGAAATTTGGAGCCATTAGTTACAAAGTTGTTGGTTCACTGGAGAAGCATCAATGGTCTTTTTTTCTTTTGGCTTAAAGAAGGATCTGAGTTAACCTGTCAAGGAGTGCAGCTTAATTAACAGAACACATGGGAATTCAGAACAATGGAGACATGTCACCCAAATAATTACCCTCCTTGATTAGCAGTTGGCCTGGCTGCATGTCCAGTGGCTGAGGATCAGGGTCTGTGTCACTGTGGATCAAGTGTTCATGCCATGCTGGTTTGTTTTTCTTCCAGCAAATATTGCACATTTCAAGCTTTTAGGGTGCATTACTTTATCACCCTTACTGCTTCAAAGCTGAGTTTAATTAATTTTCTCAGCTGCTATTTCTCCCAGTAGATCACTGCTTACACACTGGCCTGTCAGGACTTGTTTGCTAAATTTGCCAAATGTGTAGCAAGTCATGACCTGTGTCATTGCAGTGAAGAAGGAGGCACATCCTCTGACTGGACTGGAAAGTTAGCCAAACATAGGCAGCTACACTGAAAACTGGCTACTACTTGGGACTAGCTTGGGGTGATACCTTAAGTCTTTTATCCAGCTGGATGAGAAGGTAGCAGTTATCCTAATGAACAACTGGAATTATTTAGCTAAGGAAATATGCAACCACTGAGTAAGGTGGAGGTTGTGCTGTTCTGCAGTTTAATTTCCCAGTGATTTTCCCTGTGGGTTTTTTGGATAGCTGCAATTCATGTCCAGAACTGCCAAACTTGGTCTGTGCTAAGGTGTGTTCTGAGGGGGGAGGATAAACTTGCTGAAAGAGCTCGATCTGTCAAAAGCTGGATTGCCTTAGGATATTCCTTCTGGGACATCTCTGCCCCTGGCACTTACAAAATTGTAGAGGAGTGTGTGAACAGCAGATAATGAGGTTTAATATCACTGCACAGGCTTCTTTGTCACGTTACCTTTAACGAGACCATTCTCTTGTCATTGTTCACTTATGAGACACTGGGACAGCAGCAGCAGGTCAGGAGTTTGACTGGGGTGGTTAAACCATAATTCAGAGGCCCAAAGGTGAGCTCAGGGAGGACAGCAACCTTCTCTAGAACAAAGGGGAAAAGCAGTGCTTGATACACGCATCATTATGTAAAATGTGATGATTATTTTAGCACCAAAGACATCTAGTTTCTTTAAATGCTTCTTTTAACAGACAACTGTGGCAATTAAAACAGAAAAAGGGGGTAAACTCTACATTAAACCATCTCTTCAGTACTCTGAGGATTTTGAACCCTATGAAAGCTTGACCTTGGAGACAAACGGTGATGAGCCTCTCCATTACTCCCAGGTACAATTGGCAGTTGCCTTCTATTATTCCTGGTAGTGTCATTTGAAATGTGAAAGGGCCCAGGGGTCAGTCCTGGCTGGTGCGTGCAAACCCAGATTACAGTGGTTTCTTCATTAGGTGATTTTACATTGTTGAGATGTGACATAAGGAAGGAGAAAATGAAAAGTAAAGCTTCTTTTGAAAATCTGGTCTCAGTCAGCAACACTGCAGAGCATTAAGTCCTATTTTAAAGAGATAGAATATTGTCTGTGTTGGATTGAATCAAGGCATTCCCTGCAAGGAGCCTCTTTCACTTCATGGCTGTCCACATGAACATCACTCTTGGCTGTCGAGTTAGAGAAGGCTGAAACAACAGCTTTTTCTGGGTTTAGGTTAGTTTTTGAATAATCATGCTAAAATTGTTGCATGTAATTGTTTTATCTAACAAAAATCAGGCTAAAGTTTAAAAATATTTGAATCAATACAGTTGCTTTCCATCAAGGGTTGTTTTCATACGGACTGTGTAGCCTTCTCTTTGATTACTAATTGCAGTTTGTTCTAGCACACCTCATGAATGTCGTGTCCTTAAAAAAGATGAATAAATGAATAAAAATTTATGGATGTTTTTCTGCTTAACCAATTAATGACATCAATAAAGCTTTTCTGGGTAGTGGAGTAGCATCTCTCTGTGAAACTGTCTGCAGATCTTATCACTGACATCAGGCAAAATTCCCAAGCTTATTTTCCTAGCTTGTACCTGTCTCTCTTTTCTATATTGCTCTTGAGTTTATGATTATTTTTTGCTCTACAAACTGGTAACTTGTTTACAGTGATGGATATTTATAATCTTTAATAATTTTAAACCGAACCCCCACTTTTCTTTTTATTCCAGATGGAAATACTTTTTGATTTTCCTGAAGCTGTAATGTATTTCCTTGAATGTCTTGCTACAATGCAGATGCCTGAGGTTTCAAACTAAAAGAAAGCCTGTACAATTTCCTGTCAAATACCTAAAAATATTAGTCTAGACTGTCATAAAGACATGCTCCATATCAAGGCTCAGGTTGCTTATAAACCCTCTTTTGAACCTAACTTTGCCTGCTCTTTGTAATATGCATCTGTCAACATGGATTTCCTAAGAAGTGTAATCTGTAGCAGCTTGAAGCTTTCATTGCAAACTGAACATGCACTGTCACATTTCATTTGTACCTGAAGTGGCTTCAGGTTTTCATCTTATGCAGTTTGCTTACCTATATTTATCTCAAAACTCCAATATTAACAAAACAGGGGGGGAAAAGCATTTCAGAGATGGTAGGTCTTTTCCTTTTGCCTTCATAAAAGCACACAGCTCTCCAGCATCATCTGTGCTGTTTGTGGCATATAATGAGAGAGGCAGGACAATTTTTTTCCACAGGAAATTTCAAAATAGATTAATTTTTGCATAAAATCCTGTTACAGTATGTCCACTTCAAAAAATCTATGCAAACTGGGAGCTTAACCCATTAGACCACAACTCTTTTCTACTGATTGGAGTACAGATGTTTACAAGGCAGGACCATTATCATCTATCCAAGTGCTTATAAAGAATTTGATGTTACGTGGTATTGGCAGTCTTGTGAAGGCATTTGGAAATTCTGGATTGCATCTGCTCTTCAAATAGAAAGAGACTGGACAAGTATATGCCCTTGCCCTCTCCATTACTTACCTCCTGTTTGTAACTTATTTCTAAAAATTGGTTTTGCATATAAAAATTCCTTGGCCTACACAATGTTCCTGCAAGGATACTGATGAGAAGGGACAAAGGAGTCATAGGATTTTTCTTTACAAGCCTCATCAAAGGACTGAAGACCTGATGTAAGAATGTGACTGTTTTTAGTTGCATCATGGCTCTGAGTTCATAAGGACATTGTTTTTTCTCCTGGGGAGGAAGAGGCAGCCACACTGGTTTATTTTAAAATACCTATTTGAGCTTTTCTGACAGATCTGTTTGTATTGTACCAGGAATTGAGGAGCAGCTTGCAACACAGTGTAGAAGAGGAAGGGATGGAAGAAGACTCTGATGACTGTGACTCTGTTGAAGAGGATGTGTTTTCAGAGCCATCTTCCACTGAGGAAGAAATTTCAAGCTTTGAAGACCTTCAGTTCCATGGCAATAGGTCACTGCAGAAAGAGGTTTCTGAGCATCAGGATGCTGGGAGATGCTCTGGCCTTGATTGTGGTGCCCTCACTGTGCTGGAATCCAACCAGGATGAGAGCAGTGAGTCTCTGTGTGCTCTACACTGCTCCAGTACTGCAATAATGATTCTTTGAGAGCAGTGCTTTTAGGGGAATGGCTGCTGGTTAATCATTGGGGGTTACTCCATACTCTCATTTTAATCTTCTGATTTGGGAGATTTGCATCTTCTTGCTACTTTATTAAGAATTTTTTTTCAAACATGAAGATATAGCCCTAGTTAATACCCTGCATCACCAGGTCTAGACACTTGAACAAATATTGCCTCAAATTGTCCGTGCGATTTCTCAAGAAATTACTATGTTTTTAATAGGGTTTTGTACTGGTTTTGCAGTAATTCAGGCAGCCAAACCTTCCCAATCTCAACTTTATTTCACATCCTGAGTGCTGGATACTTGTCACAGTCTGTGCTATTTTTCCCTGAGGAATGATGTGAGCCACTTCTTTTTGTGTCCTTTGGAGACCTCAATGTCCAAACCCACAACCAGTCACTAGATCTCAAAGATGTTTAGCTTGTCAAAGGTGAGGAGTTCAGACAGAAACCAGACCTAGACCTACATTCAGTATTTCTCAAAATTCCCTCCCACTCATTTCAGGTTCAGTAATTGGTTTTGGTTGTTGGTTTTGTTTACTTTTCTTTTCCTTATTCATAGTTAATTGCATAAATTAAGAGGAACAATCTTTGAATAAATTGAGCAGAGGATTGTTCCTCTCATTGCCATGGATGTGAGTGGAGTGTGAATGGGGAGAAGGGCAGAGGAAGAGATAGGAACAAAGGATGGAGCTGCAGTGAGAACAAGATCTTTGGGAGAGTATATGATCTGTTGTCCAGAGAGAAGTTTCAAACCTGTAAACAATGGAGACATTAATAATTCTCAAATAAAAAAGGGAAGAAGTGCTCGTATGAACTACACTAAGCAACCCTCTAAATAAGACAAGATTTAGTCAGTATTTTAAGAATTTATTTTAGTGTAATGTGTTAACAAGTGTTAACTCAGGAGTTCATTTTTATTTTGGCTTTTCTTGACAGTAATGCAGTTAAATACCTGGTAGACATGATCTGTTGGTACATTCTAATAATATGTTTATTTTGTTTCACTAAATAAAACATGCTTCTGTGCTTCTATAACAATAGAACAATATCAGTGAAAGGGAGGGAGATTATCACTTTAACTGTGCCAACATAATTAAAGCAACAAGTTAGGATCCAATAATTTTTTCCCCAGGCTGGCTGCTCCCAAGTAACTTCAAAGCTGATTATTTCTGTTTCCTTTTTATGTTGCAGAAGTGAAGCCAGTGCGAGATCTCTCTGCAAAGAGAAAGGACAGTGCTGAATTGTACATTCCTGTCAGACCAGTCCTGGTGAGAAACAACACTCGGCCGCTCTCTGCTGAGTTCTTGCACCAGGAAAGACACGAAAAAACTTGTTCTAGTAAGAAATAAGAATATGTGATGTCAATAAGGAGTGTTTTCATGCTTTTCCCCCCTCTGGCTCAGATGCAATTTCAGCACATATCTGTCATTATGGGATTTTTTTTAGCTGTCCCTCTCCTGCCTTTTTTTTAGTTGTTTTTAACAACTCAAGTGTTTTCAGTAAAATTGTGAGAAGATCCAGAGCCTGTATACTTCAGTCCTCTGCTCTATCTTTACTGTCTTCCTTCTCTTTTTGTTTCCACAGCATAAAACTTTCCTCCTCTGCCTTTCAGTCCTTGCACTTGCTCTGTGTTTTCCACTTTCCTCATGGAGATCTATTCCTTATGGTATTAGTGGAAGTGTAGCTTCTCCAAATCAGCAATTGATGCTTTCGTGGAAAGTTTTAACACGATGCATTTGTAGCAATAAAAGTGGCATATTTTATCCACAACAATAAAGGCATAGCTTTCCACAGCACAACAAAACAGCCCTGTTGCTGCTTAGGACTGTACTTGAATTACACCAATGCTGGGTAGATATGCCAGTATCTAGGACCATTCTGGAAAATATTTTACTGGACTGAAGAACAACGTTTTGGAGGCACTGCTGCTTATTCTAAAAATCTGCTGCTAAAATGTGGTCTTTACCTGGGAAAAAAAGCCAACACACACCAAGCCCCAAATCTAGGGCTGAAATCATGACTGCAGCTGTATTTCCGTGCAGTCCTTAACAAGTCTGATGAGTTTTGAGAGGTCTGAGGTGAAGTTTTCAGACATGCTGTACTTTGTGGATCAGATGCTCTTTTCAAAAGAGCAAAATCCACTCGTGTCCCAAGAAAGCAATAAGGCTAATGGTTTTGAGAAGTCCAAATATTAGTTTCTTAATTGGCAGAAAACCAAATGGAAGAAAAGAAGCTAATTCTTTTTGGCTCCAAAATAAATCCCCTTTGTAGCTTCTGAGACCCTCACCCACCATCTGTCTGAGCAGATGCTTGCTTTGACTGCTTCCCAAAGATGCGTGCAGCATTTCCTCAGGTTATAATAGTGCTTGTTGAAATTGTTTCTGCCCAACTATCACGTTAAAGCTTTAATTTTGTTTCAGGGGAATGATATAGTACAGAAAAATAAACAGGACTTTATCCTGTTTATGTTTTTGCAAAGATGGATAATGCTTGTTGGAAGTTTCCATGTGTAAGGAGTGTGAATGCATGCAATTCACAGCTCAGTTTTAATTTCTTATCTTTTCAGGGTAGACCTCATGTTACTTGCATCCCCTCCACTGTACTCTCCTGCTTAGTAAACCTCCCTGCAGCATTGTGAGACTCTGAAATATCAGCCTGTTCTTTAGTATTTGCACTCAATCTAAATGTCTGTACAACTTCAGTCTCTTCCCTTGACTTTTAAAGTCCTCAGCTATAACCACTGTGCTTCACTTTTGAATATAACCATTGTGCTTCTCTTTTAGTCCAATCTCACATCATCTGTTGTTAAGTTTTATTTCCTTTCTTTTAAACCTGTTTATGGGCTGTGATGTTTCTATTTCTTCTTGAAGTTTGGGAAGATTGGGATGTGTATGGGCATTGTGACTACTTAAATGATAAGGTGACTTATTCTGCCTTGCAGATAGCAAGTCCTGGCTCCCCTTGTTTTGCTAGAAGACTCTGGGGATTCCTCCAAAATAGCTGAACACCCCAGTTACACTGCAAGATCCTGCTGTGCTTAAATTATATATTCTTCTCTTTCAGTGGACTATCACAAGGCACTTCCACTAAATACCAGAACAGAGCAATCAAAAAAAATTATGTTTCTCATTTGCCGGTTTCCCTCTTGTTACGATGCTGTTTTAACTGTCGTCTGAAGTAGATGTGAATCTCAATATAAAACCAAATTGCAGGAATTCAGCCTTGCTTGGGATGGTTACTGCAAAGCCCTGTGTCAGTAACTGAGTTGGATGTTTCAAGTGGATGCTGCTGTGATGTTCCATCCCTGTACGTCCAGACAAACGAATATTTCTTCCCTCTTTTGGTGGCAGGACCCTTAAGTCGACCAGAGAGGTCACTGTCAGCGACTCGGAAGGACGTGTGTGAGAAGGATCCTGATCCCTCCGTTTCAGCTGTGGTTCAAGCCATGAAAATTGAGAATGAAGCCTTGCAGAGAGACCTGCAAAGTTCCACAGGCCCTCAAAAGGTATGGGAAATACCAGAGAGAGCTGTTTGATCAAGCAGCAAACTCCCCATGAATCACAATGTCTTACACATCAACATTGTGTGTGAATGGATGGTGATGCCTCTTAAGTGTAATTGAATTTGTATTATTCTTCCATAGGGTTGTTTTCTTTAATCTGCTTCCTCAGGATAGCATCCCACAGCTCTCTCTTGATTACAGGGATCACTGAGCAACTGATAGACCAGCCATATGATGTGTCTGTACAGTCAAGTGCACAGCTGCAGGCCCAGTTGAGCCATTTTCATCCTGGAAGCTTCTTAAACAAGATAATGTGTGATTTCCATACCAATGAATCCTACATTCCTGCTGGACTCTTTAATATGGGCACTCTTCCCTGTTAGTACAGTGTCATGTGCACTGCTAGATCTTACTGAGGAGGAGCTGGTATGGGTTTTCTGTGTGTGCATCTCTTATCTCCAACAACCGTGTTTAAAAACAATTAAAAACTCATCTTAAAAACAAAAAAATCAATAAAAACTAGCAAAGATGTGGAGTACAGGCAGAGAAGGAGCATTGTAAGAAATTTAGCACTTTTCCTCTGTTGTCTTTTAGGTAGTCACTGATAGTTCCATATTTAAAAAATATATAATTTTTTTTATTCTAATGAAACTTAGGTGTTTGGGGATTTAAAAGTGTTTATGATCCGTTTTTGGAGAAGGAGAAAGTCAGTAGACCTGTGCCAAAAGTTTGGCCAACCCTGAGTCTTACCAAATGTGTAGCATGAGATTTTTTTTACATATATATGTGTGTATATATATATATGTAAATATTTAAAAGCCCTCCGAATATGCTTTTATGTTACTTTTCTTCCATGTAGAAGACCAAGCTCCAAACTTTCATTGCAAATCAAGACCAATTCTGTTAAATGTGCTTTAACTCAGTACAGAGTTACAGATGAGCTGGGCTCAAACTCTTATTTATTCCAGAGATGCAGACTGACACTCACTGGTATGTGGAGAACAATCTGAATGAAACATGTTCATCTTCTTCTTCCTTAGAAGAAATCCACTGTTTCATCTCTTGTTTCCTCAATGACTGAACCTCCAGAAAAAAGCCAGACAAGGAGTGCAGTGACAAAAGCTGAGAGAATCTGTCCTTTTGGAAGCAGGTATATATATTTGCTTTAGGCTAATTTCCTTTTTTTTTGAAGAGAGATTTTTCAGAATGCCACTACACCTGGTAATCTTCAAATCCCTCAGACACCACGCAAGTAGTCTCAAATCAGGGACTCCAGCCTTGGGCCAGTTCTCTGCAGAGCAGGGATCTGCCAGCATCTTCCTTTATTGTATTTATATAACCTGTGCATTGCTTTCTCAAAACCAGCTGTGAACTGGAGCCCAGTTTTTTAGCCAAATCCCGTGTTTTTAAGATGGCATGCTGCAACAGTTCTCATTGAGTGTGGGGCTACATGAATTTTTCTGTGGGGTGTGTGGGTTCATCCCATCATCTTTTCACACCAACTAAACTGTTTCTTAAAAATGCAGGAATTATGAGGAAGTAGCACATAAAAGAATATGTTATTTCAGACAAAAGAAGAAACCTCTGAAAGTCTTTCTGGAGCATGAGAGCCATTCTGCCTGTGACAGTGACAGATTCCTGGCTGATGACAAAGCTGAAGTAGATTCCATGTTGAGAGAGAAGGTTTGTGTGTATTTGCACCGTAATTCATGCTTCCCAGAATTATTAGAATAAAAGTAAAGTGAATGATCTTTATTCCACTGATTCTGCCCCATGTCAACTAATGAACCTATGGCAGGGTTTATCAGAATGACAAGGGAATCAGACAACAGGGAGCTCTTTTCTCTTTGGGCTTTTTAAGAAGGTTGGTATGTGGCAGAACTGGTGGAACCCAGAATGAACTGGATGCCATCCACATAGCCTTGGCTTTGCAATCTTTGTGCTCCTGACCCATCGGCGTTGCAATCTTAACAGTGTTTGTTTTGTTCCACACTTTGTTATTTTGTCACTTAAGGTTTTTACCTTCTTTCATTTTGGTCCAGGTGACAGCCAGCATGGATGTACGTGATGCCATTTATGTGACTATGGAACTGCTTTCTAACTGGGGAAATCCAGTGAATGTGGGCCTGAGCCAGGTGGAATTCTTTGACTTACACAACAGGAAGATCTTTGTGTCTCCCCATGATGTGGACATTCGAAATGCTGACAACCCAGGGGATTTGTGCTGCCTGGTCAAGAAGAACTTAAATGTAAGACAGCCTAGTCCTGGGTATTAAAATCTCTCATAATATTTTTATAATACTTTATCACCAGGTTTTTTGTTCAGAAACATGATTTCATTTTGAACTTGACTGCATAACAATTATGATAATTTAAAAAACTACAAAGATTGCTTATTATTAACAAATCCAGCTTTTCTGTCCAAGATGTTCGTGTTCAGTTATGACATTGCTTTAGAACAGTCTTTGATTAATTTGCCTGACTTGCTTAGCTAAACAATTGGATGGAGAAGCTTTTAATCTGCCTCCTTATATATTAACTCTGTGGCATTGTGTTGAGTAAAGGAACACATCCATTTTTTAAGTTTTGTGCTATAGAATGAGATCACAAAACTTCAAGAACAGTGAATTTCACCTTTTTAGAGTGTGTGTGCTGATAAACTGAAGTAATTCTTGTGGTCTGAAGGTATAGGAGTTTCACTGCTAATTTCTTTCAGATGTTTAATATGAATTTAATAGGAGAGTAGAAAAAGGGCAAATATACAGTGTTTTGAAATTTAGTTGAAACTCAGTATGGAGCATCATTTCCAGACAAATGTTTTTACTTGAAACATCTTTCTTACTGGCTCCTGGACGCTGTAGTGTGGTGTCTAAATATCCATTCTCCTTTACAGGCTTTGTGTCTGGCAGATGACACTCAGTAGTAGTAGTAGTGACTCTCAGACTCTCCAGCTAATTATAAATTACGTAGTAATACGTTCATTAAGCCATTATAAACCTGTTATTCTCAACATTACTCATATACTTATGTATCCCATTATTCTTAAGTAATGAGGTTTTACATTTCATTGATTAATATATTCCTGTGATTTGTGACACTGTAATCTCCTCTCTTGAAGCTGGAAGGGTATTGCATCCAAGATGCAATCTGAACAGGGAACACAGTCTTAGGGTTTGGGCATGTGATACCTGAACTGCAGGTTCCTTCAGCAGTCAGAGCAGCATTTCCAGCTTGTGTACTTTTCAGGGGAGCTTTTGGGTGCATTAGAAAACCCAATAAATTAATCAATCTCCAAGCAACTAATATTTTCAACAGAATGAAAACTTGACATAAAAACTTATTACATAGAAAACTCCTTTTCCCATGGTTAAAGCACTTCCATCTTTGATCATTTAGGTGTACATTTGTCTTTGAGAATAGGCAATAGATTGTCTTACTGAAGATCAGGGATTTTATTTTGTTTGTTTATTTATTACCCTTGCAGACTTTTAAGAAGAGCACTTAAATTACCTCTTTCCTTGTACTTTGTGATATACTATAAAACAACAAAATGCCTGGCAGAACATCAGGTGCTCTCAACTAACTCGATTTAGATTAGAGATAAGGAAGAAGTAGGGTGTGGGTGGTGAGGCCCTGGCACAGGTTGCCCAGAGAAGCTGTGGCTGCCCCATCCCTGGAAGTGTCCAAGGCCAGG